>JAWPGT010000006.1:600000-1083512 GCA_034638255.1 Coprinus comatus
CTGTTTCGTTTTGGTTGAAGAGGACTCTGGTTCATGCGATGACAGAAGATGCGGAGGTGGAGGTTCCCTCACAAATTCAGGTAAGGTCAGCAGCGCTCTGGGATCGGACCGGATTAGTTCAGGCGGTACGGCTTCACGAATAAACTCTGGTAGAGAGAGTAATGCTTCTGGGTCTTTAACGCGTGGTTGTAACATTGCATCTTGACCGTGAATACGACGGGAGTCCGAGTGCTTCGCCAGCTTTTCGACAAAGGCATCCCTCTACAAAAGTCCGTCTTCGTCAGACAAATGTTACAATTATATGATCAGAAAACTTGCCTTTTGTAAGTCCCTCTGTCGGGCTTTCTCTAACCGACTCTGCATACCTCCTTCCAGTATGACAACTTGGTCTTTGAGAGTACGCTCTGAGGCTTTACCTAGAAGATCCAGAATGTCTTCTAATTCTTTGACATCCTGTTCTTTCTGTTTACCACGAACACGAGCAGTTGCTTGTGTTGATTCGGCTAGGTTGCCTTCTCGGCTAGCTCGCTCGAGCTCAGCCACTTTGGAGGATTTTAATTCCACCCTTTGGTTGTGTATTTGGGGGGCTACCATATAGAGTCTATCGATAGCCATTGCAACGGACTCTAGGTCCATCCGCATCTTTTCGTCTGTTGGACGAACGTGTTGGGAAAATGAATTTTTCATTTTAGTATCTTCCGAAGAATGCAAATCATATTCAGGTGGTTTTTCGTCATCATAGCTGGGAACGTCGTAGCCTGGAGGAAGGTTCTCGATTGAGAAGCGAGGGAGAATTTCTGTCCTCTCTTTACACAAAGAAACTACTGTTTCAAGTTCCTCATCAATACGCATCCAAAGCAGAGCTGTTTCAACGACCAGAACAGGAGATGCATCTTTGGGAACAAGATCTAGCCGTGAGGTCAGGCGTTCGACTTGCAAGCCATTAAGTTGCCGCTTCAACGTTTCGAGAAGATCTGCTGAGGAAGACGGGTCAGGGTCTACCCATGCGGCCCTACTGATTGTTTGAAGGCCAGGCTGAGGCATTGTGGCATAAATAACGGCCAGGCTATTGAAATGTGACAGAAGCGAAACAAGTGCACACGCCAGTGTGGCATCGCTAGGTTCTAAATCTTTGGAACGAACCTCAACACGGTGACGGAGCTCTTGAAACAATTCGGCGTCGGTGAAAGAATCAGGAGTCTGAACCATTTCTCCGCGAGCTTGCTGCTGGCGGAGATTCAGTACAAGAGTGTGAAGAGCAGCAGAGGGAGGGTCAACTTGAAGGACTTGGGGTGTAGTTGATTGTGGACTAGTGGGCATGGAGTGTCGGCGGTCTGGAACAATGGGATTCCAGTGGCTGGAAGAGGAAAGTAGGTCGTTAAGTGTCATGATACATGATTTCTGGACATATGAGATGGATGGCATGAGATCGTTCTGGTTTATGTAATGATTAAATACGAGATACGTTGACAAACTGGCAAGCAACTTACTCACCAAAACGTCGGTGGAGATTTGTAAGTGGGCCTCACTTGGCGTGAAGTCATCTTGAGCTTGCTGCTGCTCAAAAGTGACATTACCTTCAACCAGATGAGTCGATTCATTCGAAGCCAAGTGGTTCCTTCGAATTTCGTCAATTTCGTCTGTCGAAAATGGTGTCGGAACTCCAGATAGATGGATAGTGGGCTCCGCAGATTCCGACCCGGTCGCTTTGGGTCTGGTAAGGGTGGCCATATCACGACTTGCTAGGTGGGAAAGTATTAGAAAGATAGTATGAAGCGGGAGAGAAATAACAAAACGTACTGATACAGCGTTGGGTATCCGAAGAGAAGGTTGTTGTTTTGGCGAAGGATGCAACAAGTGCCACAGTTGCAGAAGCGAGCTGACTCGTTGTAATGGACCCTAAAGAGAAGAATTTGGTGAAATGAAAGCCGTAAATGACCTGACTGCGCGGCAGAGGTTATGGGTCAAAGATACAGTGGGAGCGACAATGGATACCATCACGTACCACAGCCTCGCGCTTGTCGTGAGCGATGGCTATATGCTGTATGCTGATGGACTGTGCGCCGTCTACTAACACCAATCTGTCATTTATGGGAGAGAACAAGAGATGGTTGTTGCCTAGAAGTCATTCTGCGGGTTATTTGTATGCGGTCATGTGATATAAGTGCCGGCCCCTTTTTGGAAGAATTTATTGCGAATAAGTCGGCCAGCGACCTCATGTTCCTTGCATAAATACTTAGCCTATCCCACCTCACGAACATTCACGAATTTCCCCCCATTCTGACCCTTCGACACACGACAACAACAATATCTCAATTTATATTACATCCATACCTTCTATACCAACCACATTCCCTCGATCAGCGATGTCGGGCGCTATGCTTCCTGACTTTACCGAAGCACTCAAAGACGGCATGAAAAAGCCAGCACGTCGCAAGAGTCGCGGAAGTGAAGAAAATCGTCGAGAAACAATCCTCAGCTTGGTGGAGATGCTTTTACAAAATGACGATGTTACAAAACGTGGGTGATTTCTAAATATAAGCGTCTGTTTATGGACACAGGACTAAAGGAAATAGGCAAAGAACAACAACCCAGCTTCGAAGATGATAGAGATGTTCGTGAGTGCATTTCCCAGATATCAGGCAATATCACGCTGACAAACATATAGCCTCTGTTGATGAGCATTTGCAAGCCGCGGGTGCTGAAGCCTTCAACAAGTTTTCCCGGTGAGTCTTTGAATACAAGGATATATGTAACATTGGAGCTTACCGCCTGTATAATCAGGCGAATGGGTGATTTTGACCGAGAGGTAACTCTCACGTTTTACCTTCTCCTTATCAACCTAACAACCTAATTTTCAGTTGCGCAATTTTGCAAACGCTGCGCGGCAGCTCGGAAGCTCCGTAGCCATTCTATCATCCGCATTTCACCTCCGAGAGCGTGTTGCCCAAGTGTTGTTTCTATACCGAGAAAATGCAGCAGCCTTGTTTCCCAGAAAAGTATCCAGAGCTCCTAGAGAATTGATACATGATCCTCAAACCAGCAAGAGGCGGAGACGGAGGTGGAGAACGAAGGCACCTTCTCATATCGTTCGTCCTACCGTCAACGAAGCTCTTGATGTTGAAGACTTTCCCGATGAAATCGAATGTTTTGCAAAGGATATCTCGACTTTTCTTCATTGCCTCAACGAATTTCCCGAATTTACAGACGAAGCTGTTAACGCCTCCATTTTGTCCTTCGAACGCGATTTGAAGGTGAGCTGGCATCACTGCTACTTGACACGGATTCCTAACATGCGGCACAAGTATTGGGCTTCATGCCTTAGGGAATATAATGGTAACATTTTTAACTTGTTCGGAGTCCTCAAAAAAATGACACCCCTTTGAGGTCAATTTCGGAACCCGGCTGTCCAACGCTATCTTCACGATATCTCGCTCGAAATGGGAGAGCATATAGATAACATCACTTCCACCCTTTCAATTTTCATTGAAGTTGGTGCGTGGCTTTAATATAAATGCAAGTACCACCAGAGTGAATTGTCTGAAATTCACGTTATCTAGGCGTGCCGATCATTCGTTTTGCTCAGAAGCATGGTGCAACTAACCTTCTCAACCTTTCCACTGTAGCTACTTTCTTTTCCGCCGTCACAGCAACTACGATGCAATTCTCTTTTGAAATATTGAACAACCCAACCGCAGATGCAGTCAACTCCTTCTGGTTTGCTTCTCTGGTTTTCAGCATCGCAGCCGCGGTCAATAGTTTACTTGGATTAACTTGGAAGCAAGCAATGTAGTAAGTAATTTTCTTTCGATTCATTAATATATCGGCCCCATACTTATTTCCGAACGCAGCCGTTCACCTGGGAATCGCGTGCCTTGGTGGGTCCTCATATGGATCAAGAGATCTCCCCTCGTGTTCCTCGTCTTGTCTGTAGCATGTTTTTCAATTGGTCTTTGCTTCTTTGCCTATGCATCGGGCCAGGTAAAGAGCTTCCGTTCCAATCGTACCTAATTTTTTGATCAACTGAAATATTGCTATAGGCTAGGGTCACGTGTATGATCACTACGGTGCTAACAGGTTTAACTTCCTTCGGTCTCTGTGCTGTGTCAGCGTGGTTCGCCACGGAGCGATGGATCTTCATGCGATACCGCGGCAAGAAATGGCTAGATGATGTCCTGATGGAGATGGGGGACAGATTACTTCAAAATTGTTTTGTCAGGTCCATTCGACAATTCCTCGAGAAAACCAGCTCTATCGTCACCCGTAGCGGTACCGCGATCAAAAGTGGTATCCTCACAATTATTACATCCTGCTCCTGCGCACGAATCTCTTCTGAGATAGAAGACGGCTTACCCACATATAACGATTATCATTCACACTCCTCCAATGATAACGATAACTCCAATGACAACAAAAATGTCAACTCGAACGAGAAAGAGAAGGCTTCCGACATCACCGTCTCGGAGCATCCAGTTCATAATAATAATGCTCGGCCTATAAGCACATGCTCACGATCGGTATCCGAGGAAAGGTCCCCAATATCTGAGCAATCACCAGTTACCCCAACACCAATAAATACAGGAAAGGCGCTGTGGCGGGGCGCCATGCATACACTCAAACTACGTGCTGCCATGCCAATGTTTCCTAGTACCTCAACTCATATTCAACCAATGAGACAACGCACGACGTCCTCGGGTATGGAACGGAGATCAAATACGCCTCATAAAACCATTGCGAAATCAAAATTGGCAGACTTGATACCAAAGTTGAAGGGTTTGGAGGCTACCCAGGACCTGGCGGCACATTCGGCTCTGGTTAAACATTTGCAGTTTTCTCCGGATGGGAAGTATTTGGCCACGTCGAGGTATGGGAATGCTTATATTTCTCTCAAAATCAATAACCGATAATCTTTGTCTCTTACATAGTTGGGATCGGACATCAGTGATTTTCAAAGTCGGGGTGGGTCCAGAATTCTTCCTAACCCCTATCTAGCAGTACCCTGATCAATGGCTGTAGGATCCATTTATTTCGCATCGAGTGCTCGCACATATCAAAGGATTTGTTGGCCAAGTAGCTTGGTGAGAAATAAAAGTCCCAATTGCCTTTTTCCCTCTTACCGTATGTTTTAGGTCCCCAGATGGACGATATCTCTTGACGAAGATGAACAAAAGTATTAAAGTCTGGACGGCAGAGGTAAATTATATTTCACACTAAAAAAAGACCATGCTAATGTTTTGAACCAGGATGGTGTTTGCATGAAGACTATTGACCGCGAAGATCCCGTAGAAGCCGTTACTTGGTGCCATCTTACTGACAGTACGTTATTCTCATATTTCGTTGACATGAAGCTAATAAAGGTCAAAAGAGTTTCTTTCTGTTGAAGGTAGTAAGGTCTATCAAGTGGTACGTTTCAATTTCCTGATAACCCGATCTTTAACTGCTCTGATATCATTATCATCATTCTCAGGACCTTGACGGGCAGGTAATTGAAATCTAGTATCTTCTGATGTATTCATCTAACACGATTGTTAGGCTTGTTCTGAATTCAATCTGGGGTCTATCAAGATTCATGACGTAGCTGTCACTCCAGACGATAAACGCGCTATTGCAGTTGGACCTTTACTTCAATCACCCCATGGACTTCTTCCGAGTAAATCTAGGGTTGAGAAGCGACTGATTGGTAAGTCTAACAGCACTAGTATGTAAGAAATAGTGTTTTTGATGTACTTCATATCCGACAGTGTACAACATGGAAAGCCAACAAGTTGAATGGTGAGTTTCTTGAACTTTGATCCGACGCTGAGCAAACTTCTATGGAATAGCGGATGTCTGACGTTTAACTGTGCTCCGTAGTCAAGTTCCGGTGTTGAATGATGTTCGAGATATCACTTTGGCGGAGATGCACAGGAGTGAAATGGTCGCCCTTATCAGTTACGAGAACAAAGCCCCACCCCAGCTTTGGAAGTTGGAGATTCTTAGAGATAGGGAAACGGGCAAGGAAACGTCTAGGTTGACGTTGCGGTACGTTCTGTCGTGTTATTCGTACACGAAACAACCCCCTAAGCTTAATATCAAACATGTTACAGGCATACTTATATGCCTAAATCATCGGTCGATTTTGCGGGACCCAGCTACTTCGGCGGGAATAGAAACGAACTGGTTTTATGTGCAGGAAAAAGTGAGTTTCCTTTCTGTTCTCATTTCCGAACCATAACCTGACAAACCGAAAATGCAAGCGGGCGATATCTTCATTTGGGATACAGAATATGGTGCTCTGCTACACCACATACGTGCTCAAGCTCATAGTGGTGACCTAACCTGTATTGCTTGGAACCATTCCGCAGTCGATCCTTTCATGTTTGCCACGGGAAGTCATGATGGTACTGTTCATATTTGGACTAAACCTCCTGTCTCACCGGACACTCCTATGGATTATACGAGTCTTGCTTATAATTTGGCTGCTTTTGCGACGCGTGATAAAGTCAATGGGTTTTCCCTTACCAGTAGTCCACAAGATGAAGTGGACACTGCTCATTCGGGAAGAGAATCACCTGAAGATGATGATGATTATGGTGATTACTATGGTCGTGAAAGACCTAGAAAGGCTTTGGGGAAAAGGAGGATCTCGTTCGCGTCATCAAATTCAAGTGATTCTTCATTACCGAAGATGCGTTGATTTTTCTTTCTTTTTTTCCCCTTCCCTTGCTTCTATCTTCCTTTTTCTTTTTTCTTCTTTTCTCTCGATTTCCTTTCCTTCTCTCCTATCCTCTTCCTTTCTGGCTTCTTCTCCCTTTACGTGAACGCGCGTGAATGGTCTTCAAGGTTTATTTTAATGGCTTTGATGCTTTGCTAATGTTAAGTTTTTTATGATTTTTATGTTCATGGTTCATGTTCATGTTTTCAACCTCCTTTTTTCTGGGAACTCTCTCACACACATACACTCTGGATCTGGATCTTCATCTTTCTTTCATCCAAACAGACAACAGACGATATAAACGGGGTTTTTCAAACATCATTGTTTTTTTGCATAGGATATTATTCTTTTTTGCATATCCAGGTTCATAAAACTTGCATTTTCATTTTCATTTTCATTTTCATTTTCATCTTTATTCTCATTTTCATTTTTCTCTTATATATTTTTGTGACTGATGTTCAGACCTTAGGCCTCAGGGGGTTGGTCAATGTTGTTAATCAAGTACTATTGACAATAGGTTCTTATATATTCTTCCCTGTTATGATATGTAGGAGATATTTATATTGTCTTTTTCTTTTTTCTGGAAAAGACAATATCTACTATGTTCATAACAATAATCACATATATATATATATTCACAGCTTGATAAAAGCTTGAGTCTGACACAAAAGTGGGGAGGGATCATGTAACGGGTTCAAATGTTCATTACGATTCACTACCCTCGACAATCTTATCACTTTCATTTGGTGTATATATACATTTCAGACCATATAGTTCGTATTTGCGTAACAAATTGTCTTTAATTGAGACTGCTGATTGAACACCGACCCGACACTGAATCTTGTAAGACTACCCTTATACACTGTGCCAGTGACTTGGTAATCCACACAGATTATCAAGTACTAGCGAGTATTTATCCAAGCTTTACTTTACTCGTGAGCGTGGGTCTCAGAGTAAAGTTTAGCTATGTCCTCGATAATCCAGTTAGATTATTGAGTCACCCACGCAGTGTATAATGCTACAGAGGATATCCGGTAAATGAACTATGTAGTATATGGTTCTCAAATCTCACACAGTGGTATTGGAAACTTGAAACCCCCCTTATGACATAGCCTTAGGCAGGGGGGAATCAATTAATCACTGACGATAAATAACCAGATGGTATATATATACTCATTCAAGCTTTGTATTATCAGATATTGTCAGGGTGTCTGTCTACTAAGTAACAAAAGAGACCAAAAAAAAAAAAAACAGAACGAGCGAAAAACCAAAAGAATGTGGATGATCGTTTTCTTGATGAAAAAAAGTTGACAGTAAGTGTAAATGTAAACAGTAAGTATGAGAGTGTGCATATAAGTATATGTAACTGTAAGTACAATATAACCGAATAACACCGAACCAAAAGAAAGAAAGAAGCATTTATCCATCACACAATATATAAAAAGAAGAGAAGAAAAATCCATCCTCGTTTATCAATCTAGGACCCCAGTTGTATCAACCAACGAAGTTTCACAGGAAAAAGAGACAAGAGAAGAGAAGAAAAAGAAAAGACGGAGCTGTTCTTTGGAACATAAACACACCAGCAATTTAACAACCTCCGTTTAACTTATTCTTCGGCCAAGGTTCACCATATTGTTCCCAAGTGGTAATATTCGGATTTGAATAAACTTCTTTGTACCTGAAGAAGAATGTCAGAATCAAAAACTGACAAATAGAAGGAGACATACGTTTCGATATAGACCTGAGTAGGAAAATCATCCGGATTACAACCAATATTTACAGCATCTTCAGGTTGATAAACTCTAATATAATCCACACTCATAGTGGCTGGGAACGGTAAATTGTCAAAATCGATTTCAGCAAAGTTGTGCGAGAATCCGAGATTAGTGATGATGTACTGTGTTTAAAAATAAAATAGTATCAAGTCAGCTTGCTTGATTTTATTTCATTGCATTTCCTGCGTACCATGGGTTCCATAGGAACAGGTCTAGCACTAATTTCAGATCTCGGATCAGGACCGAAACCAGCACCATAGAGTGTCCATGCAAGTCTTCCATCATTGACCCAAGTGACATACGAATCATCAAACCTAATCCATATAATAAGTATCTATTCCAAACCCCGAGAAGGAAATTGTACGTACCCAGGTTTATACTCAAATCCGTAAATTGAAAAGCATCCTCCAGTCAGTTCATAACAGTCCTGATTTGTTATTCCAACACCACTACTTGTTTGTTGATAAACGCCTAGATATCTCATCAATCTTTTTTTTTCTTTCTCTAAACAAACCAAATCAAACTTACCTCCAACGTAAGTGTTCAAAACTGTATTCGCAGGATCATGGATGATCATATTCTCAGAACTGTTATCCCATTTATATTCCGCCTATCAAGGGAGGTCAATCGCCGATTCAGAAAAGAAAGGATAAAAACACACATTGTATGGTGCCCATTGGGCAGACTGTGATACCTTGCCAACACCATTCTCAATCGTAGCTTCAATAACATCAATTTCAGGTGCGGCACGTCCCACATAGGTTCCATCCGCTCGCACAGGTCCAGGGTGCGATTCACCGGGACAAGTGCATGCCGCTATACAAATAGAATGTCAGATTCTCTAAGTGACAAAAAAAAGTTACTTACACAACCGTTGACCGAGTTGATAGGACTGCATAGGCAGCATCAGTTTAATGTTGATTTGGATAGGGAAATTAAGAGAACATACCAAAACTCCACCATTCCTTCCATCACCACCTTGTAAAGCCCATTCAGGTCGCGAAGTTCCTGGATATGTTTGATTTGGTAATGTGCCAACATCGCATGCGTCATATGTAAATGGCCACTATAAATTTATTATAATAAGATTGATTATTTTACATTGAGAAAGCAGAAGAGGAACTCACCAAGCCTTCAGCACTACCACCATAACCAGCACGACCTAAGTTTCCCATTGCCCAGACACCAGGCCATAGACCGCTAAAAGAAGACAGTGAGAATCATTGCAAAGTACATCGGACATATGTTGCACTAACGCAATGCTACTTGAACCGGGTAGGCGAACACGAGCTGCCGAACATTTGTTAGATTCGTGTATTTTTTGTACTAGTGAATATGTGTACCTTCAAGAATTCCACCAGTAAAACAAAATTTATTCCAAGTTTGAAGCTATTGAACATATTCAGAATGGCCCGGACAAAAGATAGATATATGCACTTACCATTGCGGACTTGTAGTTGAGGTCATGGTTAAGCTTGCCATCAGGAATATTTTCAATTGTTATTTGCAGTGACCCATTAGCTGTCGTCGCTATATCAACCTGTAAATATCTAAAGAGTCTCTGGGACAAAAATACATGAATACTCTACCTTGAGAAGGATCATACCACTCCAAGTCATTCTACAAAAGACAAGACCCATGTCAATATCGCCCAATCTTACACCAGGATCCAATGAGCTACTCACCGTTCCCCAATAATGCAAGTCCACCGCTTCCCAGAACGGATCATCGCCAGGATAGAATGTCCTCCCATCCTGATTGAATTCATCCGAAAATACCAGGATCATTTTTTTGTTTTCATTCGGATTGTAAGGGTTCCTCGTATACGCCTCCTTTGGAGTATCCTTATCTATAAGCCAGTAATTGCCTGGCAAATCCGGTATTTGACCTGTAGCATTGATGCCTCCAAGATTAAAGCCTCCCTGATTGGACTGTCGTGTTTCTCGCACGTGTGATATAATGGGGTAACCTGAAAAATTGTGTTCAAAAGGGGAGAGTGTGATAATAATAAATCAAAGACACGTACCAGCACTACGCGTCCACATAAAGTTGCAAAGAAAGAGTCGGAACATGAGATTAGAGACTGAAAAAGGCGACGTACAAGAGCATTAAGCACCCAAGACCAAGTATGAATAGACACCCCAAGTTGGCCAGCCCTCTCGGAGTTATAATGGTTCCGCCTTTGTCGTGAATTGTATCGCGACGAGGATCTGGGTTATGTAGGTAATCGTCGTCTTCTGGTGTGCTCATGTGCAGAGGCATGCCCCATGTCGCGGGTGACGCTGGCAATGAGTACTAGTGACAATTGAGCATATGTGTAGGAAAGAACAACAGGACGACATACTTTTTCCGAGACAGATAGCTTATATGGGGCGAACAAGAAGATTGAATATATGCCAGATGGATTTGCAGTGGTACTCACAGGAAGGCCAGAAGCACCGGAATGTATTGAGTCAGGGCCTCCTCTTAGATTTGAAAATGAACTGGAGGCGGAGGGGTTGAGGAGGTCGACTGCAGAGGAGGAGGGTTGAAGATGGGGAAACCTGCTGCCCATCGTTGTTGAGGGTATAGTAGCTGCTGATGGTGGTTGTATGCAGAGAAATGGCCTGTCCAAAATTCACAAGGCTTGGCCAAGACAATTCAATCCACATCATCTTTCTTCCGTTATCCACGCCTGTTTCTCTACTCTATTATTTCCAACCTCCAGAACTCTCTTGCAATGCCTCATACACCATTTCCAACAACATACGTTTACTAGGCATTCCATGTATTCGAGCTATTGTCTCTCATGACAAAGGGAATCAATTTCGGTCAAATGAACCGGCCAAACGATCCGCCGAGAAATTTTACGGTGGCCGTGGTATTCTGTGCTAAACTTTTCCCACTTGGTCAAGAATAAACTACGCGCGTACACGCTGACCCAGTGCTTCTCCAAACTTGAGCTCGTTCTGAAGTAATCTGGGCAAAATACCACACCCGTACGTTATTGATCCACGCTAAGCGTACCTTGTAACTATACGTAACAACGTAGGTACAATGATTTTCCAAAATGTTGCGCAGTATCTGAGACTTGAGAATAGGTTACTGGCTATGACTTATATCATACACAGTCTTGAGCATGTTAAATTTGACACTATCGAAAAACAAGAACGAGAGTACGCGGAAAGGTGGACGTTTATGTGGAGCAAATGTGGTCACTTGGATACTGGACCCTTGAGTAGGTCCTTACCCAAGAATAAACTTATAATCAGGATCTGATGTGACCACTTCAACATCAATATTAAATAGAACTACAAGCGAGAGATAATGTCAGCAGTGCTGTTACCATCAACATTCAAGCTTCAAGCGGTCGCCGTAGAGCTCCACACCTCGACGTTCAACACTAACTGGTAGCTATCTACAGGTTTAAAAAAACGACAACTAGACGTCCATATCGGCACATAATGTCAAACACAAAACGTTCCTATTTGACAAGTCTGTAGTCGACCTGCTTTCAGAAGAATCAAGGTAATACTTTCCTTTGATTTTAACCCTTTTATTAAATGCGCTCAGACTCCGTACATCCACCATCTCCACCATCATCAATCATCCATGTATTGGCACACGCACGCACCCTACTCAGTACTTGAAACCTCTAGTGCTAAGCATGCGATTTCATCATTATATTAATAAATCCGCAGCTATGTACATACAGTACAGACACAGACATCATTTTTTTGCATGATCCCTGAGCTTGAAATTAGAAAGGTTTCATGAAGAGTAGAAAATAGAGACTCTATAAAAACCACAACTTTGGTGAGAGAGATCCTAAGTATTCGGATTCCACTCTCCATACTCCACCGTACGGTGTGTTTTTACGACATCTACCTCGAAGATTACTTTTTCAGTATTCAATTACTTAGTACATACTCATTTCCGCGACCTTGAGTTTCGCAGCCACCTTAACTACCAAATATTCCCTACTGTATTAATTGGGGCTGATGCTCCTCCATTTACTAAACCTTCTTGAAAAGTGAGAAGTGTAGAATAAAAATAAAACCAAAAAAGACCTTAACAAAAATACGTCTACTATTTTACCCTTTACACTTACCTCTTTTTCTTACTCAAGTAATAACGGAGGGACGGTCCGAGACTCCGACTTACGGGGGTTGTTTTGAGGACCGGACCCCAGACTCCGACATCTTGCCGCCCGGCTCCAAATATAGCAACTTTGCGGGCCGCTAATCATCGGATGCACCCTGTGCGCGTTTAGTGTTTAAGAGAGTCTGACGTTCATCCCCTGCCATGTCAAGCCTCCAAGGCTATGTCGACCGTCGTGTTTTCGTCATTCTTCAAGACGGTCGAGCCATCGTCGTAAGTTCTTATCATCACACCTCTTTTACTTTAAACTCAACAATCTCCCTTTAATAACAACACATATGCATCCCTTGTCTTTTGGTTGAATCGAATCATATCAATTGTCACTGTACACTTCACATCCATCAAAACGCCTGGTCTACTTCGACCTTTAACTAACATGAATATGGACTCGAACTCGAACTTGGGAAAAACACCCTGACTGAATTGGTTCATTGATTATTGGATATATTGTGATTTTGTTGGAACCTCTTCATTGGGAATTATGATGATGAATCATAGGGAGTCTTAGCAGGTTTCGATCAAAAATCAAACGTAGTTCTTTCAGATTGTAAAGAACGCGTGTTTAGTTCAGATGAAGGTGTTGAAGAGGTTCCATTAGGTCTTTATCTTGTTAAAGGTGATATGATGTCCGTCTTCCCCATTCTTCTTCTTATTAAACAAGTTACTCTCTTTCTTTCCTTTTTCTAATTAACATCCAATGTCCAAACATCTAATACTAACCAATATCAACTTTGTTTCTTTTTTAGAATCTTGATCGGAGAGTTGGATGAAGCAATTGACCAATCAATCGATTTATCTTCAATTCGAGCTGATCCTTTACCACCCATCCGATATTGATATATTGATATACAGTTACATGAACATGCATGCATATATCATCATTCTCACATAACATAAAGACAAAACCCGTTTTTTTTTTCACTATTCACCATTTCCTCATTCACAACTTTCAACACCTGAAATCGAAATCCTTGAACATTTGATCATGTATGTACTGTACATATACATGAACAAACCTTCGACTTCAAACCTCTGGATTCATTTCTCTTTCTCCCTATTGCTGCGATAAATTCTACTACATATTCGTATCTTCTTCCTTTTCAATATCCGGGACGAACGTTCTCTTCCGAAGATCGAGAGAGGGGAGGGGAGGGGGAGATGAGGAGGCCAGACGTAACTATGGTTATAATTGTGAATGTGTTTATTTGACAATGATTCGGTCGTTTTTTTCTTGTTCAACCCGTTTCACTGTTGTCGCTGTTTTTCTTTTTCAATGTACAGAAAAGAACTATAAAAAAAAGTGTCGCAGAACCTCAGAATAATGAACATTGAACTTTTTGTATTGGCATTTCGCATCTCTCAAACCAAACCCCAAACGAATATGAATTGACATCTTCGACTCGGGACGAATACAGGACGTATTTTGAATTCAATGCATAAAGTGAACATATAGACCGCCACACATTCAAAAAAAAGACTACATAACAAACAAACAAAAAAAATCACCAACACCCACAAGTTAGTTGCACACATAAATCACTTCATACAACACATCACATACACCTCCTACCACATACCACACATCACATAATGATACACTGATTCTGATAATTATTAAGATACCTAAACCGACGATACCATTCATCCCTTACTCCTGTTTACTCTTCGGAACACCCAACTTATCAGCCCCAATCAAGGGTTCATTTTGCAATTTATTAGGACGTTGACGAGTTTCGATTTCGATTGAAGATGGTTGTTGATCGATATTGTTATCTTCAGATCGATGAACTAAAGCTTCTGTATCGTTCTATACGATTCAAAAAAGAAAGGAAAATATTAGGAAAAACGTGGTTGGTTTACAGAGGGAGAGAGAAAGAGAAATTTTGTTGGCTTACCCTACCAGAAGCAAAACCTAACACCAAAAAAATCAACCCAGCATTTTAATCAAATTTGAATCCAAGGCTCGAAAAAAAAAAAACATACGAGTATCTCCAGGAACAGGAGCTTCTTCATACTTTGAAGAAACAGTAACTGGAATAAAAACTCCTTCTCCACTACCTCCACTTCCACTTCCACTTCGTCCTTTATCCTGTTCTTGACCTAAATTATCCCTGAAAGGATTGGCAGCTTGATTCCTAACATGACTCTGTTTCTGAAGGTCGTCCGAAAGAGTAGAATATTTGTTATTAGTGTGCATTATGGTCAAGTATTAAGAATGGAGGGGCCAAGTTTTATGGTGTTATAGTAAAAAATTTTGTGGGGTGTTACCGTTTTCATCGTTGCTTTTCGGTACTTATATATATTGTGTGCTCATTCATAGTCAGGAGGAAGTTTCGGAAAACCCAAGAGACCTGACGTCATTTGCATACCCATGACGAATTCCGGTTTCTCCACTCCAACAAGTTGGAAACTGTTTATGGAATCCCCATCGACATCGATCATTGTGACTAGTTCGTACGTATGAAAGTGGATTTTAAGAGTAGTGTAAGTTGAAGATCGAATATTGAATCATACTACAGTACTTGGTATCTAAGAACTAGTCATGGATACTTGAAAACCAAACCAATAGAGATGAATAAAGAGGGAAAGTTAGGGGGATAAAAAGAAAACCAAAAAAAACCAATATACATACATATATCAAATCAAAGAAATAGAAAGAAAGAATGTTGTGGGGAAGAATGCTCTCTAAAAGGTCTTTATCCAAAAAAGATTGCGTATAGTCTTTTGCTTTTTTGCTTGAAAAAAAAAAGGCGTGAAACCCAAAAAAAAGCCCTCCTGTTCCTACTGCTCATACCCAACAATATTACCGAAAATTCAATCTCGTGAAAGCATCAACCTTTCCAAAGCTTTCAATGCATCTTCTTTTGAAACTGACGTCGGTATCGTAATAATATTTTGAGTTGATGTTAATAATGCTCGTTTTTGTGAGAGCGCAGAATGTACGATTAGTCGAGCTATGACTTCTCCCTGGGGTAATTTGAATGAGTATTGATCTTCAATTAGAGCTGGGTAAAACTTACAAGTTCAACAAGACAAGCAACGACGATCAACCTTTTTTCATATGTCAGCCCCATGTGAAGGAAGTCAGCAACAAAAGAGACCCTACCAAATTACGATCCAAGTAATTCGTTCCATAGCGCTATTATTCAAATGATCATGAATAGCATCCAACTATAAATCCTCATTAACAATATATTTCCCAATACACATAATAGACGTGTACTCACGAAATCACTAGCCACACCCAACTTCTCATTTAAAACCTGAACTCTCGGTCCAATTTCCATATATTCCCTAACAGCATCATACAAATCCTTCAAACTTGCCTCACTCCAAAACAACTCTGGCACATCCAACACATTCGAAACCAGATTCACATCCCTTCTCAATTTAAACAATTTCCCGGTCAATTTTAAAGCTTCATGACGTCGAAGTTTTAATCCACCCGATTCAGCTAATTGTCTTGGTATTGATAAAGTACCAGGAGAAGAAAGAACACGTCTTGCAATAGTTTCATAATGTGCTAGAAGTGTTGATTGAGCAAGTGCATGTGCTATTGATAGTTTCAAGAGGTGTGATCTAGATTTCAATGCTAGAATCGGTTAAGCGGGGTTTGTTTTTACTATCGAATAGAATATATAGAATAAACTCACTGAAGAAGTCATTGTAAATACGGGGATATGCAATGTGAGGATCATGCTGCCAAGCATGTCATCAGTATTAAAACTAATGTTGTTCGGTTGCACCGAAGAATAAATAGAAGACGTACTGCAAAATGACATTCCTCAATCTCCCAATCCTCTTGCTTAATCGGTCTCTTTATTGCACCAGCATTTTCAATATCCTCCAAGATATCTTTCTCCTGGCCCTCAGTCAACCCGAAAAACACCACGACACCATACTCAAAGATTACGACCTCCACCACATCATCTTCATGTGGTTTTCGTGGAACAGTAACAGCCTCCGGCGTATCAGGTGCTTCCCTTGTTGTCGCTGCTGCCTTCTGTGCTCTCCAAGTGGAATTTGTTACCAATTCACTATCTGTCCAAGGTTCAGGTTCCGCTTCTGACAACTGAGGCGTACTTGGTTCAGCATAAGTATCAGAAGCAATCCCAGCTTCCAATTCAGCCTCAGCTTCAGAAACCACATCCAATAAAGGACCATATGCTGCCTTCTTTCGAGTATCAACGGGTGAGGAGGAAGCGATGTATCCATCCATAATTTCAGCAGCGGTCCTCTCTGTAGGTTGAGTGAAGTATGTTCCTTGATATCCTTCCTCCTCTGCTTCGGATAATGCAGCCAAATATGAACTTCCTTTATTTACTGTCGCAGGTGCCGAGGACCTCAAGTTGGCATTTGGTCCATAACCAGGAAGTAATGGTAAATGATACATCTATACATTAACAACAAGGTATATGAGATTCTAGGTGTCTTTGAAATGTAGAAAAGAAACACATACAACATAAAGCGCTTCATCAAACACTCTCGGAGCAACATTATGTTCTCTCTTTAAAAATGAAGCCAACAACTTCATTTTAAACGATTCTGCAACACAATAAGCCGTAATTCTCTTAAACCCAGCTTGTTTCCTCTGTGACTTTGTCATTCTCTCCGCTTCACTCTTATACTCCGTAACCCCACCCGTTTCAAAACCCAAAGTCAAGTCATCATTAATATCACCGTACCCAGCTAACGGTTTCGTCTGAGGTGCAGAAGGTAGAACTACAAGTTTATGTGTAGTTTTGGATGACCTTTGAGTTTTAGGTGCGGCTGTAAGTCCGGAAACTGAAGCACGTCTTGCTGATGATGGTCCGGAAAAGTTTGGTTTTAGACGTTGGTTACTTGAGGCTAATGTAGCTAGACGTGTAGGTGGACGTCTCCTATGAGGTTGAAGAGTTGGAGTGGTTCTACGTTCTGGAATATTGGGTCGGGACATGGTAGAAGGAGATCAAGGGGTATAAGTTGTTGTGACCTCATCATATCTTTAACAGGCTATTCTCGTCCAGGACTCGCAACTCATTATTTCATGTTTATCTATTTTGTTTTGCTACTTTAAACTAACTTTAAAATGTTTGTGTCCAAAAAAAAAAAACTAAAACTAAAACTAAAACATCTTCAGAAGACATAATACGATACACAAAATTATGGAATACACAACATTTCTACTCTAAACTGTGTATCGAAATTATATATACATTTGCTACACAACAAGCAACAACACCCTTTCGTGTGGTATACCTTTGGTGAAGGAGACAAAATGTGACGAGATGATGGCATGAACTAAATCATTTGCGTGGAAAGTGTCGAATCGAAAATGCGAAGAAGAAAAAAATGACAAGAAAAAGAGTGTAGGCCAACGAAAGAACAATGTTGTGAAAATCGAGTTGACCGTCGTTTCTGTTGTGGGTATTATTCAAAGTATAATTCCCGGGTGATTCTGGTATAAATGAGCAGATCCATCTACCAATGGTATAGTGAACGTGATAGGAAGCTCAAACCTAGCTGCAACTACGACTGCACATCTGTAGTCGGGGGGAAGTTGTAGAGGAAATCACTGAGAATAACTTTTTATGCAGATTGCTTTTCGGATTCTGTATCCACAGCAGGTTTTGCATGAATACGAGCAGAAGCTCCGCTCGTGAGTGGGTTCTTTGAACGCATTTGCTCGCCTTTGTAATAAAGGAACACGGGGAAAGGAATACCAAGGACAATAGCCAATCCTGCAAGAAGCTGTAAAGTATAGCGTTAGTCCATTTATTGAATAGATATGAAAGTAATGTGCATACAGAGTTACCACCTCCAACGCCCATAGCCTGGAACATCTGAGAACCGAACAAAGGGAAAGCGAAGCCCAGTAAAGAACGGAAGAGCTGGGAAAAAATAGGGGTGTAAGTATACTAGCTAGAGTTTGACAGTGTTAAAGAAAGACGTACAGCGGATGCAGCGGTGGCGCTAGCAGCATAAGTGAAGGTATCGACCAAGTATAGTTGAATGGGCAGGCTAAAGATAGGTTAGACTCCAGACCCCCAGACTGAATATTCATCAATCACTTACAAGACAGTCATCATACCTATCAAACCACACATTTAGCCAACGAGTATCACTACTTGAATGGAAGTTGGCTTACCGAAGGCAAAGATTCCAGACCCAATGATAGGCATGATCCAATGTAATTTTGCATCTGCAGACCAACCATACCAGCTAGTAGACCAGAGTAAGCATTTACAATCACGTTAATCGACTATAGCACGTACAAGACACCAACAGGGATGAAGAATGAACCAAAGAAGAGAGCAGGGACGCGCATCTCGGGCTTTCCAATACCTCCATTCTTAGCAGCGAGCTAGTGAAGAAACGAAGGAGTTTCAGCTACGATGCCTGAAGCTATAAGCAACGTAGTTTAGAACTCACGTGGTGATAGATTTGATCAGCGAATTTGGCACCGAAAATAGTTGCAAGGAAGAACCCAACACCCAGGCCGAGATAAGTCAATCCACCAACTCCAGGTCTGAAGCCATAAGTTGTAGCGAAGAATTCTACATGGATAATCAGTAAGTAGCGTATTCATTGGAACTGTTGACGTTACTTACGTGCAAACGTGGCGAACATGAGGTAGAAGATGCCATACAAGCTATCCAGAGAGAACCCGAATATTAGCCTCAGTTTCAAACCCACGAAAGCCACCATATATACGTACAAAGCTTGATAAAGACTGAGGATGAAGCATATGAGGCTGTTGGTGAGGAGCATGAGGGGACGGGTGAGGTTGATCCAAAGAACGTGTGCTGAGCTGCCATGAGCCTGTTGCAATACAGGATGGGCTCTAGCAGCAGCTTCTGGATCACCAGATCGGGCAGCCCGCCTGAGTCGAATGACCGGACCATATGTCTCTCTCAACAAAGGAATGCCGAAGATAGAAGCGGCGCCACAAATGCCTGAGCAAGAGAAATAAAATATGATAATGAGTCCGGACGCGAACAGCAGTGGATGTGATGAAGCTTACATCCAATGACTACAAAGACATATTTAATACCAATCTTCTGGGTAATGAAACCGCCAGCAATAGGGCCAACAACGGGGCCTAAAAATAACGTTAGTGTTAGGGGTACACAAAGATCACAAAGTACTCACCGATCAAGGGCCCCAGACTAAACAGAGCCATGGCAGAAGCGCGATCACGTTCCGAAAATAAATCACCAACTGATCCACCACCAATAGCAATTGGCGCACTTCCAGAAAATCCAGCTAAGGGAAAGGGTTAGTGACGGAAAAGAAACTGAGGGAGGAACTTACAAAGGAAACGAAATGCTACCAGAGCCCCGGTATTGGGTGCAAATGCGCAGCCAAAGCTGAATCCTGTGGTGAAGACATTTGCAATGTGAAGCACCTGGGTGATGCATTAGAATTGCTGGAGCGCATTCCCATGACATCAACATACCCATGTTCGTCCATACAACTCTGATAGAGGGGCAAAGATGAGAGGCTATATCATTACGTTAGATTCCTAGATCTGAGTTGTTACTGAGTAAGATCCAAACTTAAACTCACACCAATAGCAAACGAAAGTAAAAAGATTGACAATGTCAATGCGATCACTGTCGGGTTGGTAATACCATATTTCATTGCAACCTCTGGCAAGCCAGGAGCCATCATTGAACTGGCCAATGGCGAGACGAATGTATAGGCTGAAACCTGAAAGTAACTTAGTCAATGGTCGGCAGTAGAAGCAACGAGCAAGCATACTACTGATACTGCCATCCACTTTTTCCGTGTTGACCAGTTTCTCGCATTTTCAGGGTCATTTTCCCAGTCCTCCTCTAAGTTCTCAAGAGCCTCTTCAACTTTGTCCTCGGGAAGGGCAGATTCACCGTGCCCAGGAGCGAATGTTGTGGGTGCCGAGTTCTTCTCTGTTGTATGAACATGGGTTTGGGATGAGGCGGTCGAAGCGGTTGTGTCTGGTCGCGAATCAGAGTGCACGTCGTTGGACATGACGACAGGACTCCAAAGACAGAGACAGAGGGTGGAAGAATTATGAAGCGGAAGTAACGGTGTCCTTTTTATGAGGCTGGCCGAGCTAACCGCCTATTGACGTGAACACAAATTACGATGATTACCCGGGCCGAGCATATTCTAATATCCAATATTGTCATTCTCCGAAGTCCATTTTCTGTCACTTGCCGGTTGCTCTGTCTAATATTCTTCAGCTCCGTTTACACTCGCTAACTATTACCTTGTATTTACATCTCTCAAATGTCCTTCAGTGCCACCGAAATTGGAAAATAAAATGCACAATTTCGGTTGGAACTAATGAGAGGAGCGAGGCCCTCGGAATCTTAAGATTGTCGCCACCTGGTCTCCTGCCTTTCTCGGGTATGACATTCACATGTCGACCTTTATTTATAGTATTCACCCTCAGATGCAGAAATAAATGAAAAACCTTTCTCATCCTACCCCCTTCACCTAAGTAAGTACCAACAAAGCTACTCATGAAAAGAATCCATACATCCTTGCGGAATGAAGCTTTCCTCTCCTATACTTCTACGGAGAAACTTTTGGAGCATATGTCCGGATGTAGTGAACCCAACAAAATTAAAATAACATGTGTTGAATGCGGCACTTGCCTTAACCTGCTCACAGTTTCCCTCCGGCATTCTCTTCCTCCGAGAAAGCGAAAAGTAAACAAGAGGGGCAAGAAGTTATCTCATATGAAATCCAATACTGTCTTTAGTGACGACATTATACATATATGCATCATACTGTTACAAATTCTCATTCTCTTCAAGATCAAGATGTTTATCGGTTGATAAATGACCTTCGGATGCGACTACGAGTATTCTAGTAGTCATACATTCAAGTCTAAGCACGCAGGTGCACTTACATTACATTGATTAATGACGGAACCGCTTTCTCGCATTACTCGCCTATGTACCACGCAGAGCACAATTGACTATATCACTTGAATTCTTCTAGTCTTCTTGCAGCTTCTTACTCCCCTGGGCCCTGGAGCTAATCCCAACACAGACTGCCGGGTTTAGTCACCACAGTCTAGTATTGATAAGATTACAATAAGGTACTTATTATGCAGCATAATACTAACCATATGCGTAGTCGACGCCATTTCACAAAACCTTCAAGCGCCTGAATCCAAACTCAAACCTAAATATACACATTCAACATCGTGACACAATCGATAATTATCCAAGTTTACGGTGATATCGAAGAGAACCACTAGAAGTATCCACAATGAATGATAATAATGTATGACTCATCTACTTCTTCATAATAACTTTTAATTCAATGTACAGTCGGCTCTAGTCGGGCATGTATAACGCATGGCTCTTTAGAACTGCGCCGGGATCATTCAAAGGTAAGCAGGTAATACTACAACGTGTAGTAAGATATGATGATGTTAACAGTAGAAGCCCGAGGTTGTATTCTTCCCCGTTAACTCTTTTCCTGGTAAGAGTCACTACTGTTGATTAAACATATTCATCTACACGGGCAACTTATGTTTTCTGTTCAATGTTCATGCCAGAAATAACCACAAAAGGGTTCCTGAGACGGATCCAGGAGCAATCCAGAATCAAAGTTCTCGTAAAGCTTTTGTTACAAGATCAATCAATACAAGATCCTCCTCAAAAAAAGATGCAATCATCAATTCAGATTTTCTTGATAAGCACACTGATCTTTGTGTTGACGGGGTCAAAATGAAGGGACAAATGTATCCGGTTGTTGATTTCCATGGAGTTTGGACACATCCATGGATCAATTTTTTTTTTACGCCCCTCTCATTGTGACTATGGCAAGACCTCAGCTTGACTTCCAAACAACTGAACGAAGTTATTCCAGGTTCTATATATAAACATATACACAGATACATACTTACGAATCCGAAACAAATCTCATGACCTCGGACGGACGCCGCTGGGAGGGTCATTGTGTATTACCATTGAATCTTGATATAGGCCCGAACTACCATCAAGTAGTCTAGTCTTCCAAAAACTATCATTACTTATTATTACTTACGAAGAAGAATAGATCATGTGCATGTTTCTATTTCTAACTCAACTCCTTACTGGTTAGTTAGTATCTAGTATGCAGTTTTTCACAATTACATATCCTTTTATAGGGGTCATAATGTATACATATGCATGATATTCTCATTTCAACTTCTTCTGCATACCGTACTAGTAGTCGCCGTTTACATATCATTCATACTTACCCAAACAGCGCTCAAGTAAATGTACTAAGAGGTAACTAACGGGTACTAGTACTAACTTTCCCAAGAGATAACTTAGTGAGGCTTTTACTGGCTTTTAAAACGAGTTCTGTTCCCACCCCAACGTCTTGGCAGTCACCAGGCTTAATCAAGAAGGTTCCGAAGAAGAGATAAATAAAAAGGTATTGGTATTCTAATTCCCATCGATAATGTGAGAAGAAGAAGTAAGAAATGAGTCTTAAACATACTTACAATATCACTCCTCCATTGCCCCCACGTCAACTTGCGATTTTGAAAAACAAAACCAATGAATGTCTGAAATTGGAACAGCTTTAGTATATCATTCAAATTGCGTGATGTGGAGGGCTTGTCACTGATTAGTAGTATTAGTAGGCTAGGGAGGTTCAATTTTCTATGAATTAATTTACTCTATCTCTTCCACTGGTTCATCAATACCAAACATAATCTCCCAAACTGCGAAATATTAACTTTTGATATCATTACTCCAAAAGAAAAGTCCTTGGATTTCTGAAATTCTGGTTCAAACTTCGAAAAGGGGTCAAGGGTTTCGAAGATTCGAAGTTCCAGTGCCATAGCCATAGTTTTCTGCATCCGTTGCACTTGCATTTCTATCTCCCTCTTCAAAGATCCCCAAGTCACATATCAAAGGTTCCATTGAACTTTGATAAACATTATCATCGGCAGCGATTCCATCCCACTTCTATTTCTATTTCTATTTCTATTTCTATTTCTACTCCCACTCCCCTTTCCACTTTCCATCTCCCAGTCCTCCAAGTTCAATAGTCCTCAATCTCCAATACGTTTATTGTATCCAACTCTTGTGCGCAACCCAACTAGTCCACCCACCGCAAATCGTCTCATAAAACTTCAAATAATACGGGGCATCAGCAAACAACATAACATGCCTCAAATCCGTATCCCCATATAACAGATATAGCTGTTCCGCATAACATGTACTGAAATATGTTCGTAGATAAAACTGACGAACCATGGCGGTAACAGATGGTGCATAATCGATTGGCTCTAATGAACCGTTGAGATCCTTTGGCCATTTTGTAGAATCTCCTATGCATATCCAATCAGAAGGAACGGAACGCCAATTTTCATCTGGATAGTTTGAACGTGTAAATGGTTCATCGCCTGTGGACATGATATCATCTGGATATATAACTGTGAGGATAAGTGGAAGAATTTGTGTTCCACCCCCAATCGATAACTCCGGTTATCTTTGGTTTATCTGATAAAAGGGATTCCTTGTCAAAGAATATGTTGCGTAAAGCGAGATCGGAATGGTGTAAAACCAATGAATTATGACCTGGTAGTGGGATAAAGTGAAGAGAGTTGTTGAAATAGTTCTGAGAATGTTTGGGGAGTGCATTTTGGTTCACATAGTGACGTCGAGAGTTGATCCTTTTCAAAAATACACCACTCTTGAACAGCACGTAATATTCCAGGTTGTAAACGAAAACGCTATAATTCATCAGCGGATTTGAAAGGTCCCCCAAGGCACGAATCCTCTCAAGGATTCTCTTTGAACAACATCCATGAGAACATAAGGGGCACACACAGGATTGTTGAATTTAACTTCCCATACATGTACCGTTGGTACAGGATATCTGATAAAGTCTGGATGTGCGTATGAATTCCATTGTTTCAATTTCAGATTGCTTGGCCTGCGGATTGAAATCTTCATCTTTATGGATTGAGACACCAGCAGCTAGTTGGGTTCCATTACTAAAGTCCAACCTGTAGACTATATTGTAGCTGCCCTCTCCAAGGAAGGAAATGGAGTGACAAGTTGCGGAGGTATGGGATTCTGAGCAGTCGATTAAGCCTTGTAGGTTGACCCATTTATTCTTACGAAGTTTAGATATCTGTTCTATTAGATTAGAAGCCATAGAGGGGAATACGTGAGACAAAGAGAGTAACAATGGATTGTTGATGATGATTCGAAGTGTTCCGGCGGAGTTCAACGTCACTGGAAAGTTTGTGTAAATAAATCAAGTTGTTGAGGTTTGTTCCCACTATTATCAAAGCTATGTTGTAGAAATAAATGTATCTTCTTTTTCACCGAGAAATATGGATGCTTTATTGTATGAGTACTAGATGCCTGGGAGTACACCAAGGTATCACGCGTCGGATTTCTCCTCAGAAAGTGCAAATTCAACAGAGATAATTGCTGTTACAAGCGAGATTTTGCTGGTTCTCATGCTGGAAGGTTAATCATAATGGATACGTAATACGTAGACGTTGAATGAACACGTCCCAGCCCCAGTAGTCATCAGCATCACTAAAATCTTGAGGGACACTCCCTTTCCGACCTCGATACTACTCACATAGTACAACTTCAAGAGTCCAATGCGTAGTAATAATTATCGATTATCTATAAATACGAAAAAAAAAAACAAGACACATCTAAAAATCTAGTACTATCATGTCCAAAAAATCCAATACGTACAAAAAAAAAAGAAAGAAAGAAAGAAAGAAAGAAGAAAAATGAATAGGAGAGGGATTTGAACTTACATAAAGTTCAGATTTAAACCTTCAGAACCACACTCCTAACACTCTTAACAACTTTTTCAACATCAATTCTAACCTCCTCAACTTCTCCATCGCTTCCATAGGCTCCTCCATCACCACTTCCAATCCGAGATCCACTAATTTTCGATAGTTCTTTTCCAGAATACTCCCTATAAAACCGCCCCAATGAACGAGGGCTAAAGAAACAGGAAACGAGAAACACTCACTTTCCACCAACCCAAGCAACGTATTTCAATCCAACTTTGGGTACAACAACCGCTAACGTTTTATCCATTAAATTCTTCTTTTCTGAATAAAATTCCATAACGGTTGCTTGATTTGATCTTTTCATGAATACTGAATCCATCATATGACCTCCATTTACACCCAACACGACCTACATTCCCAATCCGTAAGTATATATAAGTAGCAAACGGAGGAAGTAAAGTAAAACGCTTACAGAAGATCTAACAATAGCTTCTATCCTTTCTAGCCAACTCGTCTTCTTCAAATCTTCATAAACAACTTGAACCTCACAACCCAAACTCCTTTCCATTTTCTTCAACGCACTAACCAACTTTACGTGATCCTCTTCTCTCAATCTCAGCTTCTTCCCACTTCCCATTCCACCTTCATTTTTACTTTGCGCAACAACATATGTAACAACTTTTTTCTTCCCTTGTCCTTTACTCAACTCCAAATCCAAAAACTCTATCAAATTCTTTTTGATAGGTTCCCACCAAAATTCAGGTCCTTCCATATCCATTAAACCTTTCAAACCTTGTTCAAACCCACCCATTGGTGTTGATGCTGATGCTACTCCCATCGATGTAGTGGTTACATTCCTATCACCAACAACCAACCTTTCAAAAACCCAAGGAACCTCCATACTCATCCAATCATTCCAATCCTCATCATACATAACACCCATTCTCGGAAATCCAACTTTCAAAAGATAAGGATGAAATCCCGTATCAGTACGTCTTCTTGTACAAGATTATCTTTCATAGGAGGATTAGGAGGATCAACATCTGCAAAAACTGGTAGATTTGGGAATATTAAACGTTCTGGTAGGGGTAGAGTCGTTTGTCCTGTCTGTGTGATACTTGGATCTAATGTGCTGTATGTTCGCCATAATGCTAGTAATGTTGAGTTGTCTGTGATAGTATATAAAAAAAGGGTGTGGGAATGTGTGGGATATTTGGAATTGAGTTTCATTTGCTTTGAATTTGAATTGTTAGACGCATATATGGACTTACGAGGGGTAGTATCAGCTGACAACCAGGAAACACCACGAATGCTAGAAACGTTAAACAATGAGCTCATAGAAAAAAACATTTTGAAATAGAAAAAAAACATACGCTCCACCGTATCCACCAAACTTCTTCACGGCTTCTTTTGACCCAAGTATCTGCCACGGTCCAAATCGAGGCCCAACCGAAGACACGATATTCTCAACGGGTGGCAACTCTTCCTTATCATCTGTGACGAGGTAGACTGACCCATTGAAAATGAATACATTGTCCAACACCGTATACCCTATTAATTAAGATCAACAGATGCGAATGAAAAAAATTGTACATAGTGCACACATACCAGGGACGTGTTTTAGAGCCCTTGTCTTGGGGACATCATCTCGCCACCATTGAAGAGCCTGGCCAACAGGGAGTTGACCGGTGGTTTGTGCCATCTCCTTTGGGTCAACCCACATAGCATGATGCAGGCCTGTTCCAGGTTTCTGGCTTCTATCTGCAGCACTGTCTGCGATTTCGCCTTCATCCCACTGCCAATTGCCATAGATATCAAGTTCCAAGTTGTCTTGGTATGGGTGTGGCTTGCGACCATCGCTGGCAATGGAGTTTGCCTTTCCCAGGCCAATGCGGCTGAGAGCACGACCGACTGACGGAGAACCCAGGAGTTCGAGAGAGGCTTCGAGGTTGTAGGCAAAGGCATAGACGGCGAGACAGAAAAGCAGCAGAGAGAGCTCGCGTCTGTCTGGAGGACTGGCCCAACCCATGTTGTTGGTTGGAAGCAAAGAGTAGTTGAATCACGTAATAATTGAGTAGGACTGAATCCGTACAAGTAGAAATACATTGATACAGAGACCAACAAAACGAACAGCGAGAATAGATTAGAATAGAAATAACTGGACAACAACCACCCCTAAGCCTCATCTCCCTCCTTCTTGCCCTTGCTTGACTTGCTGGGCAGTAGCTCAGCAGCAATGTGGGGCACAACACCGCCCTGTGAGATTACAACATCGCCAAGGAGCTTGTTAAGTCTGTAACACAGTAAGCAATCATTCATCAACCAGCAGCCACAGTACTCACTCCTCGTCGTTTCGGATGGCGAGTTGCAGATGACGGGGGACAATACGTTGCTTCTTGTTATCACGGGCAGCGTTACCTGCCAATTCGAGAATTTCAGCAGCTAGGTACTCAAGGACAGCTGCGAGGTAGACTGGAAAGCAGATTAAGCATTGTTTTACAGTTCCTTGGCGGGGCTGACTCACCTGGGGCACCAGCACCAACACGCTGGGCGTAGTTGCCCTTCTTGAGGAGACGGTGGACACGACCGACGGGGAATTGCAGACCAGCCTTTGCGGAACGAGATTGGGACTTTCCGTCACCGCCAGCCTTGCCGCCTGAAGATTTGCCAGATTTTCCTGCAAAAAAAAGGGGTGAATATTTATCACTAATTGATTGCCTGTAAATAAACACACCCTTGCCAGACTAAAAACGAGTCAGAACAGTCTCAGAGGCCAGGATCGGACGGCAACATACCATTTTAAATTAGATTATGGGTATTGAGTGAGATGAGGATGGGGGTGGTGGGAGGATCAGAAAGACGTTGGATCAACAAGGAAGAGTAAGCGCGTCAATTTATGTGTTTTGGTATGGAGCATCACGTGACTGACGCGGTCAGAAAATGCGACACGTCCAAGTAGATTCAACAAAATGTCTTTGTTTGCGTGGCCAGTGCGTCGCGCTCCGAAACTCGCACGCACCTTTGCCTCCTCAGCCAGACTCAACACCCCCACAGACACTCCAAAGACAGATGAGCTTCCCCCTCTCAGCAGGCCCCTCGGTGTCCGTGAGCGACCCACAACTGTCATCAAGACTCGTACAGACAGGCTGAAGGAACTACTGGACACGGACGTCCGCATGGCCCAGCGCAGGCATCTGTTCGTTATGCTAGTAGTCCTACTTGCATATGTATTGACTGTATCGCTTAGAATTAAGGAGGCCAGTGTGGGCTATTTCCATGACCTGAACATGACTCGCAAGCACGGTGGAAAAACCTGGATTGCACCCAAGGTTCTCATTCGGGAAGATGTGAGTTGTGACATTCTTCCCAACATGAAGCAATACTGATAATACTCAGAAAGCCCTGTATCTGCCTAATATTGTTGGCAAGAGTATAAATGACGGCTCGAGCAAAAACACCACACTTATGTGCTTTGGAAAAGTGACTGTGCTTGCAATGCTGGGAACAAAAGTCTCCGAGGTACCATATCGGAATTCTCAAGAGTTATCTGATTAATTGACGGCTTATTCCAGATCAATGCAAAAGGCTTCGTTGAACAAACATATGCTCGTTACTCAAGCAATCCTAATTTCCAATACATACAAATCAACCTACAAGAAAACATTCTCAAGTCGTTGCTGGTCAACGTCTTCCTGAGTTCACTGCGACGAGTGGTGCCCGAGGAACTGCAGCCGACGTATCTAGTGTCGAGCCAGAACATGGAATATGTGCGAGAAGCTCTTGGGATGACGAATACTCGGGTGGGCTACGTGTACCTGATTGACGAGAACCTCAGGATACGTTGGGGAGGCTGTGCGGATGCGAGTGACGAGGAGGCACGGTCATTAGAGAGCTGTACTGGAGTGCTATTAAAACGGCTTGAGAATAAGAGTAGTTAATCATAATATACACGTACCTTATTTGTCGGTGTTTGTGTAAGGACGTGGCGATAATATAATATACCCTGTCCATATTTCTGATCCTCAGTACTGCCATGTCGTCTCCGGCTCAGCAATTGCCTCCAGGATGGGTTGCAGAATGGTAAATCCACTCGAAATCTGTATTTAATCTATCTCACAGTCTGCAGGGACCCCCAGCATCAGCGATACCTCTTCATTGGTTGGTTCTTTCCTTCTTGTTACATCCGACCAACCTTTCATCCTCTATCGCAGAAACCGCATCCGGCCATACCCAGTGGGACCCTCCAGCCGTGGATACCCAGCAGCCAGGTGCTACCGATGCATTAAATTCCCAACAACACCATCACACCAAAAGGCGTCAGTATGCTGCTGGTCAAACCCAAGCATACTACGGTGGAGGTGAAATAGCCCCAGATCCAGCCTACCCAACAACTTCAATGCAGCAACAACCAGCTGCGGGCGGTCAGCTTTTCACCCCAGGCTTGGTACCAGAAAATCAGTTCCAAGCACACCAAGCTCAAGGCCCTGGTCCCGTCCAACCATCCTACTACGGTGGACAGCCCGAACAACCGTCCTATGCTGATCCTACAGGATATGGCCAACAACCTCAGTATGCTCAGCCAGGAGTTGATGCTCTTTCAAACCAGTTCAATCAAATGGGCATGGGAGGACAAAAGCAGTTCCAATTGTACACCGCCAATCTCCTAACGTCTCCCCCTGACCCGAGAGAATTACTTCGACCACCTCCCGAGATCAGGCTACCGCCCAATGCGTGTATATCCCCCTCCCCTTTGGCAAATGCCGATCCTTCATATCAACGTTGCACTATCAATGCAATCCCCACAACCTCCTCCCTCTTGGCCAAGGCAAAAGTTCCGTTGGCGTTGATCATTAACCCGTACAAGTCGTTGAAGGAAGGTGATGAGCCTGTTCCGGTCGTCACTGACACTGTTATTGCGCGTTGTCGTCGGTGTAGAACCTATATCAACCCTTACGTTCAGTTCATTGATGGTGGCAATCGGTACGATACTTCACCTTTATTTGACGAGACTCAGTTTAGTTGATTTTCTACTTCAGCTGGCGTTGCTGTATGTGCAATATGTCAAATGAAGTACCCCAATTGTTCGATTGGGACCAAGCACGAAACGCACCCGGTGATAGGTGGAGTCGCGCCGAGTTGAGGAATTCTGTTGTCGAGTTTGTTGCTCCTACAGAGTACATGGTTCGCCCGCCTCAGCCTGCCGTCTACGTCTTTTTGATTGACGTCAGTCATGCTGCTGTCCAATCTGGTTAGTGTTCTTTGGGAAGATATTAAAATAACGTTTTAAATGGTTGTATAGGTATGGTCGCCACTGCAACACGCACTATACTTGAAAACCTCGACCGTATTCCTGACGAGGATCAACGCACCAAAGTCGCCATCATTTGTTACGACGTCTCGCTCTACTTCTTTTCCATCCCAGTATGTTACCAGTTGCAATTCTCTATCTTCCATCACCTAACTTGAACCCTTTCGATAGCCTGGTGGTGAATCGCAAATGCTAGTTGTTTCTGACATTGACGATGTCTTCCTCCCCAAACCTACCGATCTCTTAATTAACCTTGCCGAGTCTCGTTCATCATTGGAGGGGTTGTTGGGTAGACTCAATGATATGTTCCAGGAGAATAGTATCATTGGAAGTGCTTTGGGTCCCGCTTTGCAAGCTGGGTTTAAACTGATGGTGTGTTTTACCTTGATTATGGAATCTGCAGGTTGTATTGACTAGGGAGTTGTAGTCGCCTATTGGTGGAAAGATTATGGTTCTGTCTTCTTCGCTTCCTAGTGTCGGCGCTGGTGCTTTGAAGAACCGCGAGGATCCCAAGATTCTTGGTACTGCCAAAGTGAGCCAGCCACACACAGGTTTTCTCTTCGCGGAAATGCTTACATCGTGATAGGAATCTGGCCTTCTTCAAGCCGCATCCCCCTTCTACAAGACTTTTGCTATCGATTGTTCAAGAGCTCAGGTATCTGTTGATATGTTCTTGTTCAGCCAAGGATATCAAGATGTTGCTAGTCTGGGTGAGTACTACCTTGTATACTTCGGATACACGCTAATATATGAACTGTAAAGCCTGTCTCCCCCATTATACCTCTGGTCAGACTTATTATTACCCCGCATTTAACGCTACCAGGCAAGAGGATGCTATCAAGTTTGCGAGAGAATTCGGTGAGGTGTTGGCTATGCCTATCATGTTGGAAGCTGTTATGCGCGTTCGTGCTTCTCGTGGTAAGTCTTATCTTTCAAAACATGATCTTCAATAATGTTGAAAATGTTGGTGAATGTAGGTCTGCGGATGTCTTCCTTCCACGGTAACTTCTTCGTTCGATCTACCGATCTTTTGGCTATGCCCGCCGTTCCTCAAGATCAGTCTTATGCTATTGAGATACAGATTGAGGAAGCTATTACTACCCCCGTCGTCGTTTTGCAAACCGCTGTTTTGCACACGACTTGCTATGGTGTGTTTTGATATCTTAAAGCTAAGCTTAAATCTAAAAACAACCACGTATCAATTTAGGCGAACGTCGTATCCGAGTAATCACCCTCGCACTACCTACCACCACAAACCTTTCCGAAGTCTTTGCATCAGCAGATCAAGTCGCAATAGCAGCGCTACTAGCCAACAAAGCTGTTGAAAGATCATTAACGCATAAACTCGAAGACGCAAGAGACTTTATTCATCAACGTTTAGTTGATTTACTTGTGGCTTATAAAACAAGTATGACTTCTGGTGGTGCTGGTGCTGCTAGTACTTTGGCCATATCCGAAAATCTGAAGATGTTGCCGGTTTTGGTACTTGCTATTTTGAAGAATGTTGGTATTAGACAGAGTGCTGGGATTCCACCGGATATCAGGGCTTATGCTCAAGCTTTGCTTACGAGTTTACCAGCTCAATTGTTGATACCGTATCTTTATCCTAGTTTCTATTCGTTGCATAATATGCCACCTGAGGTACTTTTTTTTTATACTTTTCTTTTGTGAATTTAAGCTGATTATATTATTATTAATTAAGGCTGGGACAGTCGGTGAACAAGGAGTTGTCTTACCTCCTGCACTTCCATTAACCTCGGAAAGATTGGAAAGACATGGATTGTTCTTGATTGAAGATGGACAAACTATGTTCCTTTGGGTTGGACGTGATGCTGTTCCCCAACTTATTATGGACGTTTTCGATTTACCAAGTTATGATGTTTTACGTGGCGGAAAGGTTCGTTTCTTCACTCAATTTCCATCCACTGAAGTATAGACCAAAACTAACAAAATATCTCCCCGAATAATAGATAACACTTCCAGTACTCGAAAACCCATTTAATCAGCGTATCAATGCGATAATTGAAAAAATTAGAGAAATGAGGAATGGAGTTTATTATCCTCATTTATATGTGGTTAAAGAGGATGGTGAACAACCTTTGAGACTTTGGGCTCTTAGTGCTCTTATTCAGGATAGAGCGGATGTGTTGCCGAGTTATCAACAGTTTATTTCGTCTTTGAAGGAGAAGGTAAATGTTACGTGATTTTTTTTCTTCGAGCTGGTTTTTTTTCTAGTTTCTCTTTTTCTTTTATTTTTGTGTGGTTTGTGGTTTGTGGTTGCGTGGTATGGGGCGATGTGAGTTGGAGTGATGTGTGGTTGGTAGTGGAAGGAAGGAAGTATAGAGAGAGAAAAAAGGAAGAGAATGAAATGTAGGGAAGGGGGGTTGAGGTTCGTCTCATATTATCCCATGCAACCGGTATTACAGTTATTTCGTTTCAAAGAAATTTTTTATAAATTCTTTTTGAACGGGCTGTTTGGTTTGCGAATTGTTTGTATTGTGGATGTGATGTACTGATGATTGTTTTTTTTCCATATTTTTAGGTTCATGGATCGGATGGAGGGTATTACTAGTTGACGACTTCTGATTTTTTTTTTTCAAATTCTTTTACATACATAAGTTTACTACTTTTTTTTTTTTACTCTTTACTCTTAAACATTTTTTTGCCTCTTTTTTGTTGGTGTTAAGAAAAGTTGAGATAATTTTATGAGAGAGATTTTAAAATTTAAAACCTAGAGCCGACGGCCGTTTTCGATTTTTTGTTGGATTTTTTGTGGTGGATGAGGGACATGAAGTGTTTTCACCACGAAGTGGCTATAAATTACATTCAAGGGTATTTGTCTCACTTTGTACTAAACTTCACCTCTCTCGTCAACTACCATCTGGACACACAATGGCGTCGCCAGTCTCAGTTAAGAACTGTAAGTTCATGTGCAACTCTATTTAAACTGCGGAGACTGATGTAGTTCTTGTTTGTGATATTTGATGTAATGATGTAGCATCGAGTTTTATTGCAAAGCATTTCCCTTACTCAGTGGGATGCGTTTATAAAGATACTAAAAACTTCACATGGAACATCAAGAAGTGGAGCGATCTAGGTAAAAAGGCATCAAGTCCTGTATTTGAATGTGGCGGGCACCAGTGGTGAGTCAACCCCTTCAATCTCTTGATTCTTAACGATGGATTGTTTATGCCAGTTATTCAGGTATATACATGTATATACCTCTGATGACGATAAAGATTCTCCAGATAATGCATATACATCTGCTTTCGTGCATCACGCTGGGCCGGATTCATTGCCAAAGGGATGGAATGTCTGCGTGGATTACGCTATTGTTTTTTCAAATCCGGACAACCCTACTATCCATACCGTCAAGGTTGGTAAGTACTAAATCTCTATTGAAATACACTTACACTTTTTTATTATTACAATAAACTCTAGTTGACAACCGTCGTTTCGATTCGGATATGGGCTGGGGCATCGGTAAATTCGCGAAGATTACGATGCTTCGCTCAATACAGAAAGGCCATACGCTTCCTATCATACAGGATGATGCTGTGGAGGTCACGATATTTCTTCGGGTTTTTGATGACATACAACTTGAACCAGCAACCGAAAAGCAAGTCATGCAGATACTCGGTCGATCTTATCATTTGTTGATCAAGCTTTTTCTAGTTCGACAAAGAAAATTGGTTATGTTGGGCTTAAGAGAAAGGGCGCTACATCCTATATGAATGCATTGATTCAGGTTTTGTTTTCTATTCGATCCTTTCGCAAGGTAATGTATCCATACATTATACTCATACCCCTTCCCACCCTAATACCTCACGCAGGCTGTTTTTGAAACCCCAATCGAAAAGAGAAATGCGTCTCAGTGTACTACTTTTGCACTTCAACGAATATTCTATCATTTGCAAACATCAGACGAATGCGTTTGTAAGCTGCTAGCCTTTATGGTGTACAGAACAAATTGCTAATCATTGATCCAGCTACCAAAGACCTAAGGAATTCTTTGAATTGGGATGAAATGGATGCTTTCTTAGCAGGAGATATTGCTAAATTCAGGCGTTTACTCCGAGATGAATTATTGTCTACAATGCAGGTAAGTGACATCGCCATTTTTGGATTGTCATTACGCTAATGGCCCCTTTTACTAGGGTACCGAAGTTGACGAAGCAATCCACAAGCTATTCTACGGCCAAATAGAGACTTTCGTCCAGTGTTTGAATATCAATCAAGAACATCAAATAATCGAGAAGTTTGATGGTAAGCAGTTTGCATTCCCGGTATAATGTACCGAAACTTGAACTACTGCGCACTCTATCAGAAATTCAACTCGAAATCACTGGAGCCAAATCTCTACGGGATTGTTTCGTGAATTTTACCAAAACCGAAATGCTTACAGGGAAAAACAAATATATTACGCATAATCATGGTCTTCAAGACGCAGAAAGAGGAAAATTGTTTCGCTCATTCCCACCTGTACTCTTTCTTCGGCTAAAACGCTGGCACTATAATGCAGAGGACGATACAATAATGAAGATAAATGACCGTCTAGGCTTTCCTTTCAGTATCGATCTCGACGAATTCCTGAGTGACGAAGCTGATTGCTCCCAGCCTTCAATCTACAGACTACACGCTGTGCTAGTGCATTCCGGTGACTTGGTTGCTGGTCATAACTATGCCCTTATCAAGCCTGACAAAGACGAGGAGTGGCTGAAGTTTGATGACGATTGCGTGACGAAAGCTACAGAGAACGACGATGTGCTCGGCACCTACGGGACGTGCGGCGATGATCCAGGAGATGATGATCTAGCGAGTGCATATATGCTAGTGTACATACGGAAATCGTCGTACGATAAACTCATGGTACCTTGCGATGATGAAGACATACCTGATCATATCAAAATTGGTTGGTCCCTCCGTATTCAGTGTTTAATAACATAATCACTGACATTTGCTCCAGGGCGATTTCCAGCAAACGAGGTGTCCAAAATCCAGGACGATGTTACTGTCAAGGTTAGACTTCATACTCTGCTGTTAGGTCACGAGGCTGCTGAGAACATATACCAGGTTATTACCGATGAGACATTCACTGTACACAAGGGATTCGATATGGCTGCATTTGACGACGAAATTGAGTTTCAGGTACCGAAAACTGAGAAGTTTAGCGCACTCAAGGAAAGGATCGCGACACAATTCAGGTATCGATCAGAAACTGAATTCCGGGTTTGGACGCTCGTTGCCAGAGAGAAAAAAACTGTCCGGCCGGGTTTTCGCATCTCCGAAGATGAGGATAATTTGAGTAAGGAATAATTTACCTATCTCTAAGCGCAAGCTTCTGATACTATTAAAAAACAGACGTCGAAACAATCTGTAAGATGAACAACTTGAAGGCCCAGAACGAGCTTCGCCTTTATGTAGAGGATACCCCTACCCCAATACAGGTACGATATCTATTCCTGGTTGTGTTTCTTTTACTCAATAATAGATATTCTTCAAGAAAACCAATCCTCCTTCAGATTCCATTGTGTTATTCTTGAAGCACTTTGATGCCCTCAAACAAACCGTATGTGGAGTCAATAAGATATATGTATTCAAGGATACCCTAGTCGGCAATCTTGCTCCAGCTATAAGTGCACTGATGGGGTGGATGGTTGGAACTTCTGTAGTGATGTACAAGGTCCGTTGCTCCTCCGCTATTCCTGGTTACTACTGACAGTTTTCCTTTCTTCTATATAGGAGATAAAACCAGGAACGGTTGAGCTACTTGAGTCTAGTTCCACTGTGGATCAGAGTGACCTCGTTAGTGGTGATATACTGTGCTTCCAGGTTGACCTTACCGATCGAGAGTATGTCATTATCAAAGATTAAAAATACATATATTGTACTAATCATTAATTCTAGAATCGAAGATCTTGAACAACAAGGTCTTTGTACCGATGCCGTACAATACTATGATTTCCTCCAAAATCATACAAGTATTATATTTAGACCCAAGTTCGGGGAGGTTGACAGCGAAAACCCAGAATTCAACTTGTCCCTTGGCAAAAACCAAAGTTATGATATCGTGTGTTATGAATCTCTCCTCCACGTTGGTGAATTACTCAGAAACAATGTAGATGTCAAAAAGAGTTGGCACACGTATTGACCACGACTCTCACAAGATACGCTTCGCTAGCACTGGTCCTAACGGTTCCCAAGTCACACTCAACTCATCGAAGAAGAGCATCTCGGGAATGGTGGGACAAGAAACTAACCGCAAACTTCCACTGGTGATCTTTTACGAGAAATTAGACGTAGATATCAGCCTGGCCGAATTAGAAGTCAAACGCAATCTCGAAATCACCTGGATAAACCGTGACAACAAGAAAGCGACTACCTATTCTATCCTTTCCGCTAGAACATCCATGGTTTATGACCTATCTCTTCAACTGGCAGAAATTGCGCCACTACCTTCTAGCGACACACCCAGGATCCGCATATATGAGATTTCCAAGGATAGAAAGTTGCAGAAGGAATACTGTGATATAGAGATGGTTGAAAACATCCCAGAATCTGCCGAGTTATTTGCTGAGGTATGTGATATACATACTGTATTCTCCGACAAAATAACTGATTATATGCAATACTAGGAAATACTTGAGGAAGAGGTTGATGTAATTGCATCACAGAGAATTATTGGAGTGTTTCACTTTACCAAGGAGCTGTCTCAGACACATGGAATTCCATTCAAATTTGTTGTGCAACAGGTAAGGCACTACACTATTTTTCGGACACATTGACCTAGCAAACGCCGAAACAAACCCCAGGGCGAGCTGTTTGAAGAAACAAAAAAGCGGATACAGTCTAGGCTCTCGATCTCAGATGACGAGTTTGCTAATTATCGATTTGCTCTGATGAAGCCCATTCTGCCCTTGCACCCATCATATCTGGAGGATGGTATGTATTTTTTTCCCACCAGTTTAACCAAGAGTTCCCAACAATTTTTTGGGGGTAGATGATATCATTTATGACTGCGGGCCTGGTATTTTGGGCCTGGATCATGACATTGGAGAAGAATCTCAATCTACAAGTGACTTCCTTCTTGTTCCTCCCAACATTTCACTTGATACCCCGATGGAAGATGTAGAGGAAACCGCTTAATATTTCCAGTCAGTACGGCCTGTTGGCTACTTGGTTTGTTGCAGATGATACAGCAAGTAATAAAAACGCTCTTGTTTGACCCATCCTCTAATCTATCAGAAGTGTTCGCAGTTACGATATCTTAACAATGCCAGGTGTATTATATTGCCTTCACTCGCACTCCGTAACAATGGATATATTATTTCCTATACATTTTTATTTACTGCTCCGAATCATAGTTTTTGTTCTTGTTTTGTTCTAAGTGGTTATGATGAAACTCACTCCGACTTCTCTTTGTTGCTTGTATTCTTGTGTATGTATAGGCACTACTCCAACCTGTCACTTCATTGGCTTATAAAACCCATCTCCCTTTGTATTTTGGTATGACAGATGTATAAGATTGCTCCTGGATCAAGTTCGTATTATGGGTTCTGCTGTTAAACAAAGTATGTATACGTGAAAGGTGTTTTGACTTGTGACCTGTGTTTAGGTTTGCTTCAAACCAGTTATGTCATCCATTTCCATTATAAAGTCACTAAACATGGACATAATTGAATCAGAATTGAATGATCTACGTCTACAGACGTCAATGTGTCCTTTCATACTTTGATGATTTTGGTATTCATCCTCCCGATGTCTAGTCCATTGCATGTTGAGATGCGACATATCTGTCAAGTAATTATTTGTACTTCATTACCTCTATGCCTCTCATCACATCGCAACCTGATGGCGTCCAGACTCCAGAGTATATCAGAATTTTGTGGTGGTATGATTCATATATAGTACACAAGATCGATCTCCAGTAGGCGCCCAGTCAGATTTGAAAGTAGCCTGAAACCACCCAGTGGGTACCATTCACTGTCCCTATACTCTACCATTACAAACACCAACGTAGTCCGCGGTCCGTGGTCCTCGAACGCTATTCTTCAAATAACCAAAATCAATACCAATAACCGAAAACTCAAAATTTTCTGTTCGCTCTGTAACATCTCTTCAAACACTCGAAACAAAAACAAAAAAGAATGGAAATGTTACAGGCCCAACATTCTCGTCGAATATCAATATCATCACAATCTTTCAAACCCTCACATTCTTTATTCAATTTCAACTTCAGTCATTCTTTGAATTCGATGGTTATTGGTGTTCTGCTGGTTGGAACATTTTATGATTTTGTGTTGTTTTCGAACGCTTCTCCTGGCCCTGGACCTCCAGATCCAGCTTTGTCATATGACTATGATTCGTATTCATATTCATATTCCGATACCTATACGGTTTCATCGACCTTGGCACCGACTTCGACTTCGACTTCGACTTCGACATCAACGGCTTTGGCTTTGGCTTCCACCCGGGTTTCATCTTCGAATTCGGCTCTGCGAGGTATGAGAACGAGTAAGACTGGGAGTAAGACTAGGAGCACCAGTATGTCGACGTTGATGAGAGGACAAGGACTGGGAACTGAAGTTTCGGGAGTAATGAGTAGAGCAGTTGCTATTGTTTCTGGTACACCCACACCTAAGAAAACGGCAGAGTCAACAGTTGAGTCACCTTTCACGTATGTGTGAGTCATTTGTTGGTTTTGTCTTGGAAAATAAAGTTGAAATCAAAATCAAAATCTTTTGATGTAATATTGATAGACGATGTGGAGTACCTATGTTCACACAGGATGAGTTGGTGAAGATAGAAAAGGATTTCGAAAGTAAGAAGATGAAATGGGATGAAAAAAATGCGAATTCTTCAAATGGGAGTCGTGAAGGTGGTGGTAATAGTACAGAGGAGGGTGTACTCAGAGTCGGAGTACACGTTCATGTTGTTGCTAAGAATCGAAGGTTGGATGGGGGTTATGTTCCGTGAGTTGTCCTCCTATATTCTTCCTTTGAACTGGCAACGATAACGATTGGTGATTGTTGACATGATGTGATAGGAATTTACAAATCGCAGCTCAAATGGATGTGTTGAATACTGATTTTCAAAATATGAATGTCCAGTTTGAACTTGTAAATGTTGCAAAGGTTGTCAATAAGACTTGGTTCGAGGCAAAGCCCAATACGTAAGTTTGTTCGATTTTTTGTGTTCATGATTTGATAAATTTATTTGAAGACACGAGTTAAGGGAGATGAAAAGGGCTTTGAGAAAAGGTGGCCCTGGAGACCTTAATATCTATCTTAACTGGTAAGCACCAATAAAAAATGCGATAGAACAAAAGTAACATAATGAAACGTCAGTATTGGGTGTGATACGGGAATATTAGGATACTCTACCTTTCCCTCCGCATATGCTAAGAACCCAGACGACGACGGAGTGGTTATTCTTTATTCTTCTTTACCGGGTGGTTCTATGGCACCATACAACAGAGGTCGTACTTTAACGCACGAAGTAGGACACTGGTTGGGATTGTATCATACTTTCCAAGGAGGGTGTTTGGAACCGGGTGATTTTGTAGATGATACACCTCCAGAAGCTGTTCCCGGGTTCGGTTGTCCAGAAGGTAGAAGGACTTGTTTGGCCACGCACGAAGTAGATCCTATTCGTAAGTGTTCCCCAGGTAACTTGTTATTGACATTGAAATTGACAATTTGCTGCCAAAAGATAATTTTATGGATTATGGTGACGATGCTTGCTTACGGTCATTTACACCTGGCCAAACTTCAAGAGTAAAGACGCAAGTGGCGATTTATAGGAATATTACAGTTTCGGCGGTGAAGATTGCAGAGGATCCTAGCCCGAGTCGTCCCCATAAATAGACTACTAGTAATTGATTATGTAATTAGTGTGAAATGAACTTGGACGCGCCCAACCAAACTTCACCCATCCTTTCGACGCCATGAACATCGTAAGTTTCTTCATTATCACCGTAAAGGCTGCCAGCTTATGTCTACCAGGACATAGAGACAGAACATGACTCTGCTTACCTGCCATATTTCGACCTTTCCGCTAATTTCGCATGGAGAGACAACCGACCCGAGGAAATCGAAAACCGTCGAATGTTATTAGGGGATAGTCTCATCTACGACAGTCTGCTCAAGTCAGGAAATATACGTTCTCCCGATATCCTCTATCCACCGCGCGACGAGGCTTCGCTTGCTCGCCTCCTAAAAGCCATTGAAAAATCCAGCTACGATGCCCTAAAGAAGGATTGCATTGTTTATTATCTCCTCAAATGGCACCAGGACGGTAGAGAGGACAAGTTTGCGGCACAAAGATGCATAGCATCCCAATTCACAGCTTTGTCTGATGCTTATTGGCACCTGGATTCAGGGATTAACATTGCAGTATGATTTCATTTCCTTTCTGGTGTCATCCCGCCTCATGTTCGTTTTTTTTCGCGTAGCGGGGCGTGGCTATCCTCGCTGATGCTCGGTTGGTCAGAGATTTTGCCTCTAAAATCCTACAAGCGATATCACTTTCCCCCGACTCTTCCTCGCTTGTTCGAAAATACGCCCGTACCGCAAAACCTTGTCTTACGGAGCCCGATGACATTCAGCTATATACACTCGCCCTTGCGGATTCTAGTCTTTTAGAAGCGTGGCAATACCAGAGAACGTATCAGGAGTCGAGTGAAATTCGCCCTCGTCTCTTAAAGAAAGTCTTGGAGTGGTGTGTTCTCCGTGAGTGACTTCATCAGTTCCCCTAAATTCATTTCTTACTCATCTATACCTATAGCTAAACCTAGGCCCTCTGCTTTGATGCAATTGCTCAGCCTTCCATTGTCTTCATTTGAAGAATCCACTCTTCATAATTTCGTCCTCCAGCCGGCCAATAACCTCTCAGCGGATGCTGTCGCCTTGTTGCAAGACTTAATCTGTGTCCGGCTTATTCAATTAGGTCGCTACGCAGATGCAATTCGTTTAGACCGCATCTTCAGCAATTCTAAATTCGGATTGAGCACTCGCCAAGCGCAAGAAAGGTCTAAAATGGTCCAAGACTTATACAGCGCGCTTCCAGCTATTCAACGCGCCCATATCGATGTTGAACTTTCGCAATATCCTGATACATCTGCGAAATCCACTAATAATGTGGAGAATCACAGGACGGCTGGTGAAGACGTGACAATGCAGTCATGGGAAGATATTCGACCATCTGATTTACACCTTTCAACACCATCCAAACTTCAACAAAACTCACCCTCTATGTCCGAACGCTCAAATGCACCTAGATTTGGCGGTCCTATTCCAAAACCCACTGTGACTGGTTCACCACTTCCAGGGAGTCTACAAGCATCAATGAATAACCAGACTCGCCAAACCTATCCCTTACCCTTGGTACCGATGTTACCTACGAATGCACCTATTGTCGCGGGTCTTCCAACAACACCTTCTGGTTCTCGAGGTAGACAATCGTTGAGCAACACCGCGAGTCGTTTAGCTTTCAACTCTGCTCCTCTTATTTCATCGCCACTTTCGGGTATCAAGTTTTCTCCCGTAAATGGCGGTTCAGGTAATTTGGGAAGTGGTAAAGGTGCTGCTGGACACACATTTGTTTCAGCCAACAGGCAACCAAATGCGTTCTATACGCCTCCTTCAAAACCTACCCCTACTTCTATAACTGTACCACCTCTAACTGTTAATGGAAGTAGACAAAATGGACATGCTCAATCATTATTTGGAACGTCCACTGGATTCACTCAAAGTCAATTGGGCCATGTTGAAACTCGTGACGAATATGAGGATGAGGGTAGGGACGGGGAAGGTGATAGGACTATGCATGTTGAAGAACTAGGAGGGATAGGTGAACGTAGTGATGATATACATGATGACTTTGTTGAAGAGAAAACTGGAATCCAGGAATCGGAAGAACATGATGCTGATGCTGATGGGGAAGAGGATGAAGAAAGAAATGAACTTGGATTCTCTGTGTTTGGAAATGGGATTGATGGATGGATGAATGTTGGAGGCGCGGATGATACGGGTAATGGTTCTGCCAATACCACTAGTCGTCTTGCGAATTCTTCTGTTGAAAAGAACAATCTCAGAAAGTCGAGAGGAAGAGAAGAACGCAAGCTGAATACTTCGACTTCGGCATCTACATCCTTGAATTCTTCTGTTCTTAGTGCCAGTACTGCTGCGAAGAGAAAGGTACCAGGTAGTTTTGAAGATGATGATGAAGATATGGAAGATTCTATTTCAAATCAGAGAGATGAACAAGTATCACCAAGGAAAAGTTCCAAGTCTGTTAAAGAATCTTCTATCATTGGAAGGTCAACAAAGAAACCAAGAGCTTCAAAGAGTCAGATACGAACATCAACTCGAGCTCGAACATCAAAAGGAAAGGAACCTCAAGACGTTCCTGGTAGTCTTTTCCAAGATCACGAAGATGGAGATGAAAAAGGTGTGGATACTAAAGTTGATGATTTAGCACCTTTACGTGCAACTCAAAGTACTCTTGGTAATAAACCAAGGAAGTCTATTAGTGGAAGGACATCTAAAGGTTCAACAGCTACGGAAGCTGTGGATGAATTGTCAAGTACTACGAGAAGAACAAGGAGAAGTACTAGGTTGGAAGCTAGTGTTAGTGGTAGTGCTGTAGATGGAGATGGAGAGGCATCACCGAAAAAGGCTGTTGGTAGACCGAGAAAGAGTACTGCTAGTAAAGCTGGGACTACTGCTACTGGTAGGAAAAAGAGGGTTTGAGGACTTTGAAGTCTAAAGCTTTGAAGTATTGCTAAGCGGGTTGGCGTTTAATGTTTCATCTTTTTTACATAACACATATTTTTTTTCTCGAATGATTATGCTTGGTTTTCCTTCTTTCTAAACGGTAGAAATAAGATATTTCTAAGGAATGAGCGCATACAATCAATCACCTCTTGGTGACAAATCTTCAATTTTTCAGTTACACACTGTAGTATGTTTTCATCTCCCTCAGTGGTGCTCTTTTATCATGGGGGTAACCTTGCGTATTGATTTCGGTCAAATATACAGCATAACAATAACTCGAGAAACAGATTACAAGTACGTAGTTGTAAATTAACAATAGCCCATTCACATTTATCCTCTCCAGACAGCCTGTTAATGTTCATGTTAGTTATTATTATATTGATAAGTACTAGAAACCGAGAGTAACTCACAGGTCCAGGTTGGGTATAGGTGGGGGGGATGGCTATGATGGGATGAAACAATTAGTTCAAAGGTAAATAAATATTAACTTTAGCTTATGAAACTTACGCCAGTAGATGTTGATCATGATTCCAGGCTCACGTCCAGTGTAAACACCTGGAATAGAAACGAGAGGACCTGGTTTACCGCTGCCTCCGTTGATAACATTAACTTGAGCACAGCTAATGTAGAATTGGGCTAGTTTTTTTTTTTTTTGAGTTAGGAAGTCCTGAAACGAGTGAATGGTATTTTACGTACCACCCTGGAAGCCAGAAGCAGAGTGGAGAGCAATTTGCTCTGTACGGATGAGGTATTGACCGTTGGGCAAGTTCCTGGGAACAGTGAAGGAGACGGATTCGATGTCTGTATATAAATAATTGAGTTAAATGTTGTTATATTTTGATGTATGAAAAACCTACTGGAACCAGGGAAGGTGATGGTGGAACCACCATTGGTGACAGCGGGAATTTCATGGACCTTGAACCAGACTTGTCCACTTCCATCCCAGCTGGCAACATCACCGGGAGCCTTGGCCATGTAAACATTGACGACCTAGTATAGTATGTGAGTTTTCTTGTAGATACAATGAGTTTTTTTTTTTTTACTGACACCAGCATGATACAGGTTGCCGTTGGCCTGGAGGGTTACGGTGGAACCAGCAGTGACTGTGGCAGTTGAAGCAGTTGCACGGGTCTCGGAGGTGTAGCAACGGAAATCTTGGCTGGATACATCAGTCACCTTGGTTAGAGTTCAGCGATTTTTGTTTTTTCAATGGTTACATCGACAAAAAAGTTACTCACGGGAGCTTGACTGTTGAAGTTGTTGGTCTTGCGAACGTATTGCCAATCTGCTGATGGGGTACCGTTCACAAGCAGACGAGGGATGGTATCTGTGAAAGAAAGTCAGTATTGTTTGAACGTTAGGCATCAACTTCGACATACAGTGAGCATCAACCGTGGCGGCAGTGGCCAATGAGAGGAGAGCGATGACAATCTTCTTGTACATACTTGTGGATTGAAGAGGTTGGTCTTAAAATCCCAAGTTGAAGAATTTACCCACTTTATATAAGAAACCATTTGCTAGCCACTAGGTAAACAAAAGTCCGTAGAAACCTTCTCATCGAGTATTATTCTGAAGGGGTAATCACGCAGACCTGATGACCACGGATAACCAAGATAATATCGCTTGTTGAGGCAATTGTGTCTGATCTGTCGGAATAAATGGATTGTGATCCTCGTGTCCAAAACTCGAAAACCGATAAGTCTTCGAAACTACGCCTGAAAGTAAAAATAGTCGTCTCATGAAGTGCCCGAGCGGGGCCTTTAGATCATAGATTATGAGTCAAAACATAAAAAGGTTTAGGTTCTAGAAAGACAGCGCATGATTAGCCATTCTCCAGAGTGTTTAGAAATGTGGGGTTGAACAATTAGTGCCTATTCCAGGGTCAATTGTGGAATAATTTCGGTTTTGACGAGTGTAAAGAAGTGATCCGATGTCAGACGCTTATCCATACACTCTTCTCTCGGTGATACTTAGAATCTCTTCAGTAGAGTTTAGGTATCACAAGGGCAGCTAAACAGAGAGCGAGGTGTAATAGAAACGTTGATGACGTCTAAAGAGCCATGAGGACATGTTTGGCGTTGCTTGGCAACTCGCCATCAGGTATTATTTTTCTCAACTCCAGCATTTATTAGTCCCCTCAATGTACCTTCAGTCAGCTTTCTTGGTCCTGATTTTGTCTATGACAACTGCAAGCGCATGTGAAGGGGCTTGTATAACAGGTATCACAAACGCTTTCATAGGAAACTACTCTTTCCCGGTACAAAAAGTGTTTCTCAAGCTCGTAGGAAGTTTACTTTTAATTCAACCACATCCTCATCAATCGTCTAGGCAAATCGGATCATTACAACTTATAACATCCAGGGGAACCCACAAGAATATATACAACCTATAAATGATACATTCTTCTTCGACGCCAAAGAGTTCTACCGCCAAGCCATTTTCCCCTCCTTCTTCCATGGCAAATGTCAAGATCCACGAACCGGAATAAATCCTCCTGGATGCCCTAATCCTGACTGCCCTGTTGTCTGTGGAACTCCTGGTTCCATGGTTCATTTCTACCCACATCTACGGTTCATTGCCTATAATACAACAATCCAGTTGTTCTTGCGATCATCGGATCCAAATTCTTCTGCATTCTCAGAAATGTTCTCTCGTGTCGCTCATGCTATCCAATCGCGTAAGTACTCTAGGCCTTCGGCACCATTTCGTCTTCCCCTTGCCCCAGCCTTCGGATCAGGCACAAACACTCTTGGAATGACCGATCTACCAATGATGCGACGTGCTGTATCGATGAACAAGACTTTGACAAGGATTCTTCAAGAATTCCAACCGCTTTTGGACCAAGAATGTGGAGGTTATAACAAAGAAAATCCGACATTATCTCGATGCAGCTGGGAAACGACTATGAAAGCATATATACTCACATTCCCTTGATTCTGGTCCATGTGTGCTGTCCGGCATCGATGCCTTTTGTCTCCGAGTAACGTGAATGTTGGACTGAATGTACCGGTTCTCATCTTTCCGGACCTTATTCGTCAATATATATATCTTTATATTGAATTGTACTTCGCGTTGTGTATTAGAAGACTTTCCGATGAATAACCTCAATCATAACTGTTTATGTTACACCGTCACTAGTAAGCAATCAGGAAGACACTCAAACAAGAAGCATTAACTGCGGGGATTGGAACCAGAACTGCCTGCTTGCATCCCATTCCCAGCCCCTCTCATCGTTTTATTCCCATCCCTCGGCTTAACCTCCAATCCCCTAACACCCTCATCATTCATACCTAATTTCACTGACGTACGTGTTGTATAAGCAAGCACCCCATCTCCAAATCTCCTAAACCTCTCTCTCCTCGTTTCTGGGGAATGTGCAGCCACAACGTGCACGAAATCAGTAGGATCAAAGTCAGCATCCTCTACTCTGAACGCTTTTCTATGTTTATGCGCTAAGAAGACTGCATAGGCAAGAAGAATATAAGTGATCCCGATTGTAACTGTCGTAGGGATTAAGAAAAGCGGTGCGACATCGTGGTCTTGTTGCCAACCAAATGTTGTAGCATAGAACGTCCCAGTAATTGGTGTTGACATAGCCTCAGCTTGTGGGTGAGAATCAAATCCTCCTTGGATAAAAGGACTGTTTTGTTGGGCATAGAGGTAGCGTAGAACCTAGAAATCCATTGTATGAGACTTGGTTAGAATATCATGGCAATTGAAATGGTACTTACTGTCCCAGAGAACTCCATCGCAGCTCGTATGTAAGTGTTCTGTTCAAAATCAGCCATAAAATATCAATATAAAAACAGTACTAACGCACCATAGCGTCCATAAGTGTGATGTTTCCCCCAGCACCATTAGAAAGTAGCCAGGCGTTTCCAATTGTACTACCGATCGTACTTTGTCCAAGTAAAATATTGAATAACAACATATCCAATGCAAATCCACCCCATATAGGTATATCTATTGATGCTACAGGTTCTGAAACATTGACCGCCGTGAAGAGGTCCAAGTTATCAACAGTATTTGAATAAGTGACGTCCACTTGTGTCAGTTTTGGTGTAACTGTACAAACAGTCTGGTTTATAAAAGGTTCAAATGCTTGAGCGGCTCTGATGATTATATCTAATTGTTGTGGTCAAATATAAATCAGAAGTCAATAAAAATGATAACTTTTAAAAAAACTGACCATGTTGATTTGTACCAGGAATTGCGCATCTGACCGCAAACAATGCGCCAATATTATCAGAAACTGTTGAGTTGAGCAACGCCACTGGACGAGCTTTAATCAAACAACAATGATTAATATTAGTAGAAAACAGAAAATCAATATTATCCAAACTTACGTGAAGTAGTAATTCCGGTACCAGGACAATTAACAGACAACTGTGCCACATTTATGCCTTGACTTTGTAATTGACCACCGACATAAGAACCTTGATACTGACTCAAATCTTGAGGATCATTTCTTCGACAATCCACATCTGCACTAAAACCTTGTTGTCGTATAGTGATAGTTTTATTAAATGGTAGACCATTATGATTAGCACCTCGAACATCTTGAAGAGTAGGAGGTACCACAGATGTGTCGCTGTCTGCAAGGTTGACACTGGCTTCTTGAACAAAAGAAGCTGGTTTGATCCCGCCTATTTATAGATCGAAGATATCATGGGACACATGTGAGCATCACATTACAAATGTAGGGTGCGAGGGGCAGAACATACCAGTTCTACTAGAATAGCTGTGCCCATTGAAGTTGAAAATAGTAGTAATCTCCCTCTGGAACTGAAGAGCAGTTATCATTGCCGATTGAAGGAAATAAGAGGTAGCGATATCAACGGCTGTATGATTTAAAAATAGAACTGGTTAATTTGTAATTGAAAGGTTAAATGAAATAAACGCACCATCAGGAAATCCCCGGGTTTGACTTGCTAATTGCAATAGCTGATTGCTACCCATGTTCATTTCGGATCCAACAACTGGGGTGCTAACACGGATTTCACCAACATTAAGGAAGGATGTCAATCTACATAGTAAACCAAATTAGAAGTTGAGTAACGATATGCTTTGTTATCAAACACTTACGCTGATGTTTGCAGACTAATGGTTATCCAGGAAAGAGCGATAAGCCAGAACCATTTTAGTTTCGGACTACCAAACCACATCGATCTCTGGGCTATTCTCGTCATAGAAGAAACAACATGGAGTGAACTGTATTTCGTGGCAAGTCGAATGGTCATAAGGTACCGAACGGCCAGGGAGAAGAAACTTTGAATAACGTTTCGTTAGTGATTGATCGTCCCAAGTTTCGGTATGCGGTTTATGGACTAGTAACTACTTACTATGAAGACCAACATGCGAGAATAGTGGCCACGATTGCAACAACCATTGTAGAACTTTGGTAATGATCATGAACTTTACGAGCAAGATAGTCTGGTAAAGGTAAAGGATTGGCCCAAGTAACTCCAAAGAAAATCCAGCAAAAAATGAGGAGAGGTAGTGGTCCAAGAAACATTGACATTGGTCTGTAAAAACGAGGATCATTTATCCAAAGGTTGTTTTCCGAGTCTTGGCTTGGTTCTTGTGTATTGGCAGCTTGAACGTCACTAAGAGCACTTCCATGGTCTGGTTCTTGTTTCTCAACATCAGGGCTGTAGGGGGTGGGACTGGGTGTGGACATGATGGTGAGTCTCGGGGAATCACTGGAAACTTCCTGGTCTAGGTGGTCGCCATGATATAGTCTCTAAGAAGCGCTTAATCTAACATTGACGCCCTTCTATTAATGGATTGCTATCGGAAACCCATTGTCTCTATCCTAAAAGTAGTATAGTCCAGACGTATTAGCCGTGTTTCTGGCCCCTCGTAATGAATGACTGGCACAACAGCCTTGCTGGTCTTGTACATAAAAACCATTTTTCAATTATTATGTACCCTAAAACAATTGTATTTATCGCCCATGGTACTAGACTTGAGGCCTTTAACAAGGATAATTTATCTCTTCAAATGATTTGAACAGCAAAACGTTGGACATGACTACTGGCCGATTACATGGTATAGAGTTATATCATTCAGTTGCTTGGTTATGATGAAAAGAAAATGTCAATTTAAGTTGGCCAATTGGATTCTCCAACAAATCAGACTCAGAGGAGAACTGAGTGGAGCTTCGAAACACCTACATATGTAGCACCTTAAATTCAATGTTGAACGAGCCCACGGTCCCATCGAATTCGCACGGTGATGTATGCAGCATATGGATGAATCAAAAGTTGATTGTAAAATGATGATCGTGAATACCCTCTGTTCTCTGTTTTGAATAGACAGGCGCCATACAACTTGTCAGTATAAATATATATAGTGCTTCTAGCCCAGATATGTAGCTGCGGTTGGTCACATACCCGAAGGGCGAGGCACAAAGACTTTAAATTTACTCACAATGTCGAGAGTTTCCGGATAGCCAAGCAGCTAAGCTTAGAGTTAACTGGAGGTTTGGCATCCGGCGCTCGCACTGGTGGCATTTTTCAGTGATTATCATTGATAACCAACTTCTATTCCGGAGGGGTTATGGCTAGAAAGAAAATCATATGTGTCAGGGACTTTCCCTCTTAAACTATAGAGAATAGCCTTTTATGCGGGAGCGGAGACGTTTAATTTGTAGAATAAAGTTCGTCGTGTTCGCGGTTCGGGTTAGCGTAGTTTTAGATTATCAGGAAATCCGAAAGGTTGTAAGGTGGAAACCATATAGACATGTCTCCATGTTTATCGGTCCATGGGATGAACCCGCCAATGTGAACGAGTCTAAGCCTTCTTTCTTTGTCTTGCTAGTTCTGGAGAAGCAATGGTGGAAAAAAGCCAAGTCATGAGCCCCTCGCTTGAATCTCCACCAAGAATACCTTTCAAACATTTTCTGATGCTTCCAGAACACCTCACTACGGCATAACATCACTGTGACCACTGACCAGTATTACCTTTCCCATTCAGAATAGACTACAGTCGAATCTGTCTTAAACCATACCACTTTGTTCCCTCCCGGAGCTATGGGATTAGACATGGTATGGTTTAGCAGAAAAATTGCCATAAATTCATTAAAATAATTGATTTTATGACAATTTATTAAACTACTGTAAATACTAGTTGTCATTCAACTAAGTACTCCTAGACTAAAAACTGCTCAAGTAGGGTCTCCTTTGCTGCAGCCGTCTGTTCCGAGCATGTCATTTAAGTAATGTTGTTGCTTGAAGTACTTCATTGAGGCTTGGGAGTGGGGGTGGAGTCATGGAGCTACCTTCACCATATCCATCTACTTCCTCCTCAATCTCTACAGATGTTTCCATAACTACATCAAAAATTGCTTGGTCTGTCGATTCATCAACGGTACGTTGTTCATTGGGTGGGTCGAGAAGACTACCAAGTGACATCCGGTTCACTTCCTGTAGTATGCCTGCAGCCTGTAACGCATCAAGAGGGAGTAGGTTCGGGACTGAGGGGTCCGGTTCCTGCCACAATAGTCCATTTCTACTATATAATCCTTCACTATACACATAATATTAGAGTAATATTACTAGTTGAACAAGTTGTTGATAAGATGTAAATGTCACGTACAACGTGCCATGATGGTCATCACCTCTCAGGTCCGAGTAATTACCTTATTTGGGCATGGGCGCTATGGCTTTTTCCTGCCCAAAATGTATGGATTATGGAGTGACAGATTTATGGGTTTTTTATCAAAATCCCCCGCGAACAACCTTTGAGTCCGGATTTTTCTATGGGTTATGACAAACTATGGGTTAGTGCAACTATGGTAAAAGACAGATTCGACTGTAGTACGAAGTGACAGATGTACTTTCTTCTAAAACACAAAATGACTGAAAACTATAGTAACAGATAGTGCCATAATGTCAATCTCTTCGATGTTGTTAAGGGTCGAAATGAGATACAAAGTCACATTCGACCTTGAATAAACAATCAAAAACAAAATTTATCAATCCTCGATAGTGACTTTTTTTATCGTATCGGGTGAGTGTACCTCTGAAAGAGAGAGCAATGTAACCACCACGAGCCATATTATATTGATCGACTTACCAAATTGGTAAGGTGCAAGCCCAAATCCAAACAACACCCACGGTCCTTGCCACCCAAGCGAACCCCACAAACCTATTATTGTTCCCTTTTCTCATAACTCTCAAACACTTAAGCACAATGTTCTCTGACTCTGACTCTGAAGGCGAACAGCCTTTGTTCTGTGAACGTCCGGAATGGTCAGACGTTACTCCTATTCCACAATATGATACAGATGCTCCTATCGCTCCCATCCTTTATACACCCGAATGTACGCCCTTTTATTTTTTTTGGATAGAAACATCTTCACTTACACATACATGTGTTATATGGTGGTTTGTTGAAATAGATAAAGATGTAACGGATTATTTCCGAGCTATTGTTCAAGCTGGTGAACGTAGTGAACGCGTTCTTCAACTTACAGAAGAACTCATTCGTCAAAACCCAGCACATTACACTGCATGGTTAGTTCCATTCATCATTACATTTCCTCATACTTATATATAAACACACATCCACATATTCTAATAGGCAATACCGTTATGAAACCCTTCTAGCCCTCGATTCCGATTTAACCACCGAACTCGCATTAATAGACAACCTAACACCCACCTATCTAAAAACCTATCAAATCTGGCATCATCGTCGACTTCTTCAAACTCTTCTACGTAAACCTCAATCCGAACTTTTATTCCTATCCAAAATCCTTCAAATCGATACAAAAAACTATCATACATGGAGTTATCGACAATGGTTATTAAGTCATTTCCTTTCTGATGAAGATTTATGGAAATCAGAATTAGATTTCATTGAAAATATGATAGGTGATGATATAAGAAATAATTCAGCATGGCATCATCGATTCTTTGTTGTTTTTGGTTGTGGTGTTAGGATTGGTGAAGAAGATCGTGCTAGGGTTATTAAAAGAGAATTGATATTTGTTAAACAACAAATATCTTTGGCTCCTAATAATCCTTCTGCTTGGAATTATTTGAGAGGGGTTTTACAACATACAAAGTTACCGTATGTTTTGTTGGAGAGGTTTGTTAAACCTTATACCGTTGCAAGGTCATTGGAGGAAGGGAGCAATACTCGTCCAGCCAATTTTATTGATTTGGAGAATCCTGGTCCTGCAAAGGATGCAGAGTTGCCTTGTGTACAAGCCTTGGAGTTCATGGCGGATATCTATGAGAGGGAAGCTGCTAAGATTTTACAGAGTGAAGAGGGTGGAAGTAAAAAGGGGAAGGAGGACGCGAATACACTGAAGGGAATTGCGAAAGACAATATTTTGCAGGCTATCGAGATTTGGAAAAATCTCGCATCGACTCACGACACTATGCGCAAGAAGTATTGGGATCATCGTATTCGAGAGGCATTGGTAACCCTTCCTTCTGCATCGACTTCTAACTAGTTCTGTCTGTTACTTTCTTCAATGATTCAAATAAGTATGATGTTGTTATACGACTTGGCTCAAAGCTTCATATTTTATCAAAGCCAAGGGTATGTATGTATATGTAACGTAACAAAAAAAGTGAGGACATAGAGCGAGCGCGAAGTTGAAAACGAGGAAAGGTCAAACGCCAATTATCGACTGGCAGGCATTACATCAGATCGACAAAAAGAGAAAAAGTTGGAGCAGGAGATCACTCATTACAGCCAAAGAAATTAACTAGGCATATGCAACAACATTTAAGCTGCAGTAGCAGCGGGTGCCGCAGGAGCAGGAACGGCAGCGGCAGGCGCATTGCTAGCAGTATAATCCTTTTAAGATAGAATAAGCATTTCAGGTAGGTTAGTAGATGAGGAAAAACTAACCTCCATCTCAGCATCCAAATCAGCGGCAGTCTTGGGTTTCCTTTCAGTCTTTCTGGGACCTCCGCCACGTCTTCCTCTAGCAGGTCTCCCACCACGCCTGTATTAGTTCATTATAACAAGCCTTTAATTTATTTGAGGAGATGCCACAAACCTAGGTTGGCCATTAGCAACAGCGGGGGTAACAACGGCGGCGGGTGCGACTCTTGATGCGAGAGTAGCGGGTTTCGAGGGGTCGACAACGATTTCAATCTTCATCGGACGTTCTGTTGAGCGATAGTGGGGTATCGGGAGGTGAAAAGGGAGAAAAGAGTTTTGATTAGTCTTCTGTTGACAAACTGATCGAGATCAAGAAACCAAGGAAAATAAAGAGAGGAGATGCGCAGGCGAACAGTACAGTTCACCATTACCGATAGAATTGCTGTCTTTGTCTATTCGAGTCTTGGATTTGATTGCATGACCACAACGACCTTGGAGGACCTGACCGTTTGACTTCTGGACCGATTTTACCCATCATACATATCCTAAATTGTGCACCCGCTCAACAGAAAGGCCATGAGACCGAAAACCAATCCAAAACATGAACCTCAGCCTCAAGGATAAACTAACGGCAAGAAAGGAGTTAGGTCGGACGAAGAAAAGAACTGAACCACCAGCTGTCTTTTCAACATCTTTTCCTCAGATACGCCTCTTTACTGCCACGTATACACCATCTTCACATGCTACTCGGTATTCATAATAACACAACACCCATATAAGTTGCACTTATCTCATGACACCACCAACGAGATACATCAGTTATCAAGTAAATCGATGATCGTGTTGTAGCCATGACGGAACATCAAAGCCCAGCGGCATACAACAGCACAGCCGGGTTGGGCCAGCAAATCCCAACCAACTTCTCGTGCTGTGCATTGGCTATTACAACACACTATGACAAAGCATGTGCAAGGAGACACCAATCATACAGCAAATGCAAAACAATCCACTCCATAGACGCCATTGCTGAAGACAACAATGGTGAAGGTGGTGGAGAAGCAGCGCAGTGTCTAGCAACCATCGAAAAGTCCAGGTCAAGTCTAGGTCGAGATCCAAAGGTCGTCGAGTGTGGCGGTGCTTCTTATCTTCTTCTCAAAAGACAGGGAGACAGCGAATTCGTGCGCTAAAAGGAATCCAGTTGTAGGGAGAGAAGTGTGCGGTGGAGAACGGGGGTGAGGGTGATATGTTGTGAAGAGAAAAAAAGCGTTGAAAGAGGGGCGAGTGGGATACTAACTTCCATCGATGAGTCGGTTGTGATATTGCTGGTATGCCCGGTTGGCATCTCCTTTCTTCGAAAATGTAACAGCAGCAACACCTTTCGACTTGCCAGAGGCATCGTAGCTGAGGTTGACATTACGTGTTGGGCCAACTGTTGATGCAAATAATTCCTATTGGACACGTAACGTTGAATACGTCAGCACGACAAAGCAAAACGCGCGTAAAAATTGCAACGAACCTTGATTTGCGCTTCGTTTACGTCGTCAGGTAGATTGGAAACGATGATTTTGTCAGCATTTGTGGGTAGGGCAGCTTTGGCGCCTGCAGCACCAGTACCAGTAGGAGTAGCAGCAACAGCGGCAGATGCCCGAGCACGTGTAACAGGGCTTGCTATTGGTTTTCCGAGTATTTGGGCACGCGCAGAACCACGCCTTGTGTTTTGGCGTGGGCGTCTGGTGGTCTTGTTGGTGGAGATTATCTGAGTCGAGCATGAGTTTTTCTTGTCCCTTTCCTGGGCATAGAGTCAATGCATACTTCGTCGAGGGACTTGTCCATTATGTGTTTAGTGTAAAGGAGATTGGAGAGCGGATGGCTGGAGAGGGTGTAGGTGGTGGAAGGAAGAAAGGCTGAATAAAGCTGTGCTTCAAAACAGTTGAATGACTCTGATGTGTCACGGTCACATCACCATGCGGAGTCTAAATTTTGCTTGGCTTGACCCTTTCCAAACTCCACTCTAAGTAACTTAACAAAATAATATGTCGAGAGGCGGAAGAGGCGGTTTCAGAGGAAGAGGAAGAGGTGGTTTTGGTGGCGGGGCTGGTGGTCCAAGTGCTCTGCCACCCATGGGCCTCACCTTTGCTGATCTCCAGAATTTGTCGAGGGAAGCCACGGCGTTGTATCCAGTGTGTATGCTACTTCCTGTTCGGTTAAATGACTGTAGTCAAACTCATCGTTTTGTTGTAGACTAGGCACCTACCAATTCTCACAAACTCCACGGAAGAAGAGGCCGAAATTGCACAGTTACAACTGGGTTTCATTAATCGTTTGAAGGAGAGCCCGTACTTTGTCACGGAAACAAGGAAAACAAATGAACTGGAAAGGTATTCAGACAAGTATCGCCCTGCACAGAATGCACATATTACATTGGCGTCAAAGAGGAAGGAGATGAACAAGGAGTTCTTCCCTTCTGAAATCTGGGAAGACTACTTTAATCCTAAAAAGAAGCAAAAGGGTATGTCTATATGCTCATCTTGACATTGAAATAATTTAACAAATGACGACAGCCGGAAGCAAGTCCGCCGCAAAGAAAGTTGCTATTAATCTTGATGACTTCAACGACTCGGATCACGATGACGTATGTGTTATATGCGCTATATATTCCTTAATATGCTCACATATGCGTTTAGGAAAAGTCGGATAACGAAGGTTCACAAGCTTCAGTTGGTGAACAATCAGATTATGATGTAGATGAAGAGTATGACAACGATTACGCCGAGAACTACTTCGACAATGGTGAAGGCGACGATATGGATAACTTGGGTGATGGGGGTGGAGGTGAAGGTGGTGAGTATATGCATATGTTGTTTGAATAGACATGTACTAATCTAGATTGCAGGGGGAGGAGATTACGATTAGGTCAATCCTAAACCAGTGCAAAAAGTATAGTTCCTTCACACTCATAATTTGTTACATCTCTTGACCTGTGTCAAATGGAAGCTGTATTATTCAAGCCGCTAGTTCATTAATTTTCCGGGACTTCCAAACATACCGGTGGCAAATATTTTATGAACGCAAAAAAGACACGATGTTAATCGAGCGAAACGATTTCTTATAGCATCCACTAATTGATTTAGAAACCAAGTCCTTAATGCAAAGAAAGAAAAAAACGTTAATGTATCCATACAAACGAAAACTGAAAAGAACATCCCAAAAGTCATGAAAGGCAAACGAAAACGAAAACAAAGTGCCTTTGACGAGTGTTATCATATAATCAATTACTTATTGCTCCACTACCTTTTCCTTCCCCTTCAAATTGAAAGTTGGAGGAGCACCGACAGAAGCTAACCTTCTTACTGGTGGAGGTGCTTTCAATGAATTCGGAAGTGAAGGAGATGCTGTTGTTGGTGTTCCTGGCAATGACGTTGATTGTGAAGAATTCGAATGAGGATCAAGATTATTGGATGGGTCCGTAGATGATTCTTTCAGTAGGAATTCAACCCATAATCTCGAGAATGACTGTATCATGATGAATGAGATACATGGCTTATTGCAATCAGGTTCGCATACCTCAGTTTCGTCCGACTTTTCCAATTCAACACTCTTTCTTCCTCCCCAGAATCCACCACCACCACCACTCAAATGGTTACTCCCTATTCCGCCAGAGCCACTCCTCTGTAATCCAGATTTACTTCTCTCTTCCTCACCCCAATTCAAGATGTTGGCTAACAGGCCTAACATTTCAAACCTTTTTGTATCTTCCCTTCTAGCTGTGAGGAATTGGAGTAACACGTTCGTTACGAGACGTGAGTCTACAGAGGTTTTGGTTTCAGTTGATGATTGACGAAGACGGCGTAAGGCTTCAATTAAATGTTCGTTCATTATTATAGCTTCATGCCGTAGTTTCGAGATTTGTAGGGATTTGGATTTGAGTTCTGCTTGGAGGGTTGTGAGTTGGTCGGACGAGGATTGAAGGTCCGTCAATTGGACCTATTTAATATGACTTTAGAATGGGAAATTTGAAGAAAAAGAAAAAGAAAGACCTCGGCGTTGAGTGCCCGGGATTTGTATTCTGCCAAGGATAGAGTCAGAGATGAAATTTGGGATTCGTAGGATTTAATGGATTGCTCTAGTTCATGGTCTTTCGCTATTTAACAGTATTAGAAAGTTGATACATAGAAGATGAAATGCATACCAGCCTGAAAATCCTGCAATACAGATTGCAAGTTCCTAACTTTGTCTTTCTCGATATCTCTTTCCTCCTCCATCATCCTCTCGCGTTCTTTACAAACCTCTACTTCTCGTTTCAGCTCTTCTAGCCTTCCTTCATACTCTTCAACCAAAGCTTTCTGAGTTTCGGAACTACGTTTATATTCGTCCCTGTCTAAACGGCATTCTTCTAATTGATTTTGGAGGTCACGGATTGTACGTTCGGATGAAAGAGTTTCTTGAGACTGGGCTTGAAGTTTGTTACGAAAAGCATCGTGTTGAGTTGTTATAGAAATTAGTTCGGAGTGAGTGTTCGTTAGTTCGGTTTGGAGAGTGTTGATGGTTGAAGTCAGGTCGTCTCGCTCAGCCGTTAACTGTGTAATTAATTGTTCTTGGCGGTCTAGTTCTTCCTATCTCTAATCAGTATTGTTTCTTTATTTTGATATGGTGTGGAGGACGTACAGCATCTTGTTTGAGTTTTGCTCCTAAAGTATTACGCATGGTTGAAACTTTTGTCAAGAGATTCCTGTGTTGGGTCTCGAGATCCTCCTTTTCCTTAAGGACATCGTTGAGTTGTTGTTGGAGAGAGTCGAGTGTGAGTTGTGATTCTGTGTGGTGGTGGTGGTGTCGTCCATGGTCATCGACGATTACATAAAAATAGGAATTGTTGATATATTTAATATTTTCTCCCTCTTTCTTCTCCACCAACAATGAGAAATCTACTGTCTCTGCCCACAGAGCTGATTTCATCCATACTTTCGTATCTACAATGCCAGGATCTCCTAACTTGCTTGCTCGTATGTTCCTGAGTTTTTCTCCTGTCTCAATATTTCATTTTTAATCGCTTGAAAATTGAAAAAACAGCTGTGCAAGCAGATATACCGTCTCATCACGGATTCATCGCTCTTCCAATACACAATAACCCTTTATAAATATCGGTTTTTGGATATCGTCCCTTCTTCTCAAAACATCCCATTCTCAACGCGCTTGAGAGTGTTGAAACAGAGAGAAGAAGCTTGGAAGAAGCTGGAATGGAAAGGTCGTCATACATTGAAACTGCCCCCTACTGGATCTGTGTATGAGTTTGTTGGAGGGATTTATGGGAATGGAAGGGAAGATGATAATCGCGTTACGGCGTCGATTTCATTTTTGGAGTTACCTTTAGCTTCGGGTGAGTGTGGAGAAGGTAGTGAGAGTAGGAATGATGGAGAAGGAGAGAAGAGTTTGTTAAGGACTTGGACTCATGCTATGGGAGATGTTGCTATTATCGATTTCACAATGGATCCTTCACAGAATTTGTTGGTTCTTGTTGCTTTGGCACCTCCCGAGTACGTCTCTTCTCGCCTTGCTTTTGTATATCAGTTCTAACAAATTCATCAGCTCGAAATATGTATATAACCTTCATCTACGCACAATATCCACAAATCAGCCACATCCAAAGGCTCCTCTTCCAATTCTGCCATGTCTTGAAAGGCATCCTACGGCCATGACAACTCCGGAATTGTTCACTGCTGTTCGAGTTCAAGTATCTGGCGATTTGGTAGGATTGTTGATTAAGGATGCACCGGATAACATCGGTGCTCATTTGGAAATCTGGAACTGGTATTCCGATCCTCATTATTCGGTATGTTCACCCCTCTCTCGCTCTACGTGTGTGTGGTTGTGATCAATTCTTACTTATTTCTCTTTTTATTCACATCCAGTGTTCGATGTCGAGTATAGCTGGAATTGACGACTTTACGTTCCTTTCCCATTCAGCTTTCCTACTTGTACTACCTATTGGTAGATTTGAAGTCTATTCATTCCCGGATCCTTTAACCTCGCATATCCCGGTTACCAACGCCACTACCATTGCTTCTTCTTCGAAGACCAGTTCTATTCCAAATTCTTCATCCACAACAATTCAAACTACACATGGAACTTCAATCGGAACTTCCTCCGGAATTACAAATGGCACTATCTCACTTGAACTTTTAACATCAACGTCACCATTTCTAACGGATTCGTCACCTTGGATGAACGAACGCCTACCCGGACTAGGAAATGTACATGATACTGTTCCTTCTTCATCATGCAAAAATCATAGAGGTTGTCGTCCATTTAAACTTTATGCATATGATTTCCCGGAACTTTCGAATGGATATATGTATTGGTATATCTCAATGAGTTGTAATCCTGCTCCTGGTTATGTTCCTCGTTCTAGTTCCGGTTCTGGTTCTGGTTCTGGTTCTGGTTTGGGTGGAAATATGAAGAAAAGTATGGGTACAGGTGCAGAAAGTGGAATCAAATCAACTGGAACTGGAGGTGAAGATGAAAATGAAAATGAAGACAACCCATTCCCTCCTTATAATTCACATGCTCATACATTATTTCAACGACAATCCCAATCCCAATCTCAAACCAATTCTCAATCACAATCATCCGTGAATTCTTCGAGTTCAACTTTGGGATATGATGAAGACCGTGAACGTGAAAGAAGAAAAAAGGAAAATCAGAGACAAATATATTATCCTCTTCCGGATGAAAGGATACATGCATGTTGTGTATATATTTTTAATCCGAATCAACAAGGACCTGGTGCTCAAAATGCTCACGCCCATGCCCATGCTCACGTACCTGCCCCCGGTGGCGCGGCGGTGGGTCTAGGTGTGAATGCGAATGTGGGTGGTGATGGCACTACTGGTACGAACACTGGCATAGGTTCTACTCCTACTCCTGTTGCTGTTGCATCTACTAGTGTTGGTAGTGGTGCATCTGTTGTGGTTGGGGATACAGCTACAACTACGAGTTTGAATGGAAATTCCAATTCTGGCATTGCTGCCTCTATTTCGAACATTCCTACCCCGGCGATATCCACTTCTGCTACTACGTCTTCTTCTTCTTCTTCTACTCACAATCATTCCGGTCCCAATCCTACTTCCACTTCTAATGGAGTGGAAGAAGAGGAAGAAGAGGAGGAAGTTGATGATGGCCTTGACGAAGATAATAACCAAGTTCACTCTTTTGTATTCTTCTTAAACTTGAAAATGCTTTTACATCCTCCTGAACAATGGATTAATTGGAAAGAGGTACAAAGGATGAAGGAAAAAAAGGCTGAAGAAGAATGGCAACAAAAAATTAGAGAGAGGGATGTAAAGTTTAGAGAAAGAGAGAGGAAGGAGAAAGAGAGGGAGAGAGAGAGGGAGAGGGAGAAACTACCAGAAGATTTGTTTGCGGATTCCAAGAAACGTTTAGCACCTTTATGGAAAAATTCAAATTCAAATTCAAATTCAAGTTCAAACTCAAACTCGAGCTCGAATTCACCAACAAGAATATCAACGAGAACGAAAACGACAAACTCGAATCCAAATTCTAATGCTTCAACGAGTTCGAATTCCAGTACTCCTCCTATTATGACTTATGCTGGTGCTGTATCTTCCAGGTTGGAAACAAGATCATCAAACAAATCGAAAGTGAGGGAGACCAATGACAATAGTGGATATGTGAATGTACAAAATGGGAAGAATAATGGAGTTGTGAGGGTTCCTGTTAGAAGTGTTGATCATGATTTCTTGCCTCCCATTTCAAGTTCTTCCTCATCTTCATCCTCATCAACCTTGACCAACGGGAACACACATCCATATGCACCTTTCCCAAATTTTACATGTCCTCCTGTTGTCATTTGTGATAGTCGTGGTGGAAGTCGCAGTCGTAGTGGAAGTCGTAGTCGTAGTCGTAGCGGAAGTCGTAGTGGAGCTCGGGACATGGAAGCGTCAGAAAATGGGAATGTCAATATCTCAAACGGAAATATGAGATCAAGGTCACAACAAGCTCCAATCCTCATTGTTGACGAGCCTGCATATGGATCTCAAGGACAAGTATACAACAGCACAGAACATTCTTCAACTATACCCCCGCGTAGATCTAGATCCGGTTCTGGTTCTCATTCTCAAGCCTGGTCTTCGTTTTCACCTTCATCCTCTGGCACCTTTACTTCTGATTCAGGTCCCAGTTCAGGTCCAGGCAACCCCGAATATACCGGCTCATCATCATCGTCGTCATCAATATCTAAACTAAACAATAACAATAACAGTAACAATAACAGCGCTAGTTCTGGTATACGGCATTCGCATACCTCATTTACGTTCAATAACCAACTTCAACCCACACCCTCTTCTTCTCTTCCACCACCACCTCTTGTTCCTCATCCCCCTCACTACTCCAACTCTTATTTTGAACCGTCAGAGGCCTGGATTAGGGCTCAACTCCCCAAAACTAACAATAATAACACACTTCCAATACCTTGGGATGTATGGGGACCAACTTCGACACGTTGGTTTGAAGAATGTTTGAGTACGGATTGGCAACATGCTATTTATGGTTTGAGGACTGTTGAAAGTGTTAGCATTAGAGAAAGACAGAGGGCTATTGAAAAAGAAAGGATGAGAATTAGATTACAAGAGTTGAAACAACAAAAGGACATGGAAGAAGAGAAAATTAGACGCCTGAAGGAACTGAAGATGAGGGAGAGGGAAATGAGAGAAGCTGGGTATGAGTTTGATAGGATCGATTACGATGTGATTATGGGTGATACTGAAATGAGGGTGAGGAAGAGATTGGCTGATTTTGAAGGGAAGGGGAGGAGTGTGGAACAAGAGTCGAGTCAGCATGATGATCATGAGGACAATAACGAGGATCTAGTGCTGGGATATGAAGTTGATAACGAGCATAATATCGTATATTTGGTCCCACCACCCTCGACTTCTACAACGATTCCGAACACGAATGGTCAATCCTTACCGTCAACTTCGAATCACTCCATCGGTGTCCATGCTACTCCGAGAACCACAGGTCATAGGCGTCCCAAACGTTTCCTTCGAGTCAGAGATTTCAATCCGCATATAATTGCAGAAACGGAAGCCGAGATACAACGGTATGAGATGTTGCGGGTGAAAGAGAAACCTTCTCGGGTCCATATTGAGAATGGGGGTGAAAATGGTAAAGGTAAATGGAAGGGTAAGCAACGTGCAACCCCATTGTACCCCATATCAACATCACCCATCCCAATCCATTTGAATATCAATACCAATATCGCATCTCCTCCTCCCACATCATCATCATCTTCCTCCTCGCCCTCCTCGCTTTTACGCAATCAAAATCAGAAATCAAGTCTTCCCAATGGGCAGATTCCTTATTCTGTCTCAAGTTCTTCGGGAATTACCAGTTCCCCTTTCACCGGCAACAGCTCTACGACTGTCTTTGGAATGGGAACCGGTAATATCTCATCCTACATACCTCCACCATCATCATCTTCGTCTTCGATCCCAATATCAACTTTACCTTTGACAGATGTTTCCGGAGAGAACGGTTATTCTATTCCCATCCTTCCCTATTCCAATAACGCGTCCTTATCATCGCCATTACTCTCACCTCCACTCACACTATCTACGACCGCAAATGGAAATAGAATACCAACAGTACGTAAACGCGAAAACCCAAAACCAAAAGTGTGGAGCAAAAGACGTGTTGTTCGTGAACCATCCACAACACCTGTGAATGGCGTGTTTAAGAAGGACATTATCAGTTTGTTACCATATGCCGAGGTTGTATCGGAAGAAACATTTGAAGTAACGGACGTCATGATGGATGATTGTCGATTATTGTTGTTGAAAGTAGGTTCATTTGGGTTTCTTCCATCTTAAAGAACAGAAGTACTTATCGAGTTTTTTTTTTTGCTATTACAGAGAGGTCAGATGGGCAAACTAGAAAGCGTTGAGGTGTTGATGATGTAAAAAAGATTACAATACCGGTAACAAGGCGCGTTGAAAAAGAACGCGCGTTAACGAAAGACGCCAAAGAACAACTTCTGGGTAAGAAGTTTACGAGAATTCCCTTTCAAAACCCATTCGTGTTATATATTTGGACCGGAACTTATACGGAATACAGGTATTTTGACAAATGACTCACCAATACTATGGAGAATACTATATTTTTTTCCCTTTTCCCCTTTCTTTTCCTTTTCTACTGTACCAAATCCGAAAAAAACAAGTATAAAATCAGATTCATGTGTCATTTTTTTTCTTTTTCTTCCATCACCAATTCCAGAAGCACATATTCCGTTGATATCGTTCTCCTTTTTCATACATTGTCCACAAAATAAAAACTCCCTAGGTACTAATGGAGGTTTTTTTTCGTACTAGGCTTATATCACTTATATCCTCAAATCAACCTTTTTCCTTTCATACACAAGGTTATTAAACCCTTGGGCTCTGGCATTATCTAATGATAATGCTGTTGAAAAATATCCTTGGTCACCGGTCACCGATCGGTACTTTGAGTGTCCGTTACCTGATAAAAAAACTTGAGTGGGTTTTAGATCTTCTATGTGACTGAACGGCAGTATTGGCCTTGTGATTATTTATAAGCAGCGGTGAATCTAAAGGGTCTACAGGTAATGAAAAATCGCCGGTAGCAAATCATAACAGTGGTGATAGCGTTTTCACCAACCATCAAGTCCATGCGTATAAAACATTTTACTTTACAGTGATCTGAAATCTCTTCTGCTACCTAATTAGTGGTTGTGACAATGAGCGCAAAATGATACATCAACACATACATAATGAATAATCCCTTATTAATAAATGCGTGGAGAAAGTTATTCAAAGGATCCATAATATGGTATACTGTATACAAATACATAGGTCCGGGAAACCCGCACGGAATGGAGAACTACCGTTAACCAGCGATCCATCCATTTTTCCGCCATTGCAGAAGCTCTGAAGTTATTCCTCATAAAAAAGGCAATATACCATACATGTACATTCATACAATAGCTATTGACACCGCCTGATGGAGTTTGGCTCTATGGCATGCTTGTTATTATATTGTAATACCTATGTTGCCCTGCATGAGGTATCTTTTAATTTACAGTAACTTGTACTTCTTCATCTCGCTTAATAGGCGGATCAAGACTATACCTATACATACTTACACTACCTCCAAATTTATCTGTAGCTTCTTGGAATGATACTTTTGGTCGGTGCAATAAACTCGCGAGAACCAGGCATATAACCTAAGCCCTCGCAAAAAAAGGTATTCACTTTACCCACATACGTATGACATGCACCCTCTTGTCATAGAGTCCGACTCGGGTAACAACAAAGAAGAAGAACTGAAAACAGTCTAGTTGGTAGTTGCGGCGGTTGACATTAACTTAATCCCTAAGCAGGCCCCTTAAAGCCATAAAGTAGAACGGAAACCTTGGGGCACACTGACATACATGGTACTCTACGTGCCAGGATCCAGATGGGCGGAAATGGCAGTCGATATCAAAATGCATTCATAACAACAATAACAACAATAACAACAACAGTAACAGCAACAACATAGTTGATGATCCCTGGACTCTGAAGATTCTTTGGCATATTGTCAACAGTTCCGTACTGTTTCCGTGTCGGGATTGTTGGGGTTTTTCTAGTCTGTTGTTTGATAATATGAATATGTTTATATAGTCTTGGGCCGATTCATATAGACTCTGACAGCAACTTGAAGAGCAGAATGCAATCGTGTAAGAATATAAAGGAGTTGACAAGAAAGCTGTTCGAACGCCCAAGGCTATAAGAGTAACAACCACTACCCATAACTATACAACTTGTGGTTTGGCAACATTTTTTTTTTTTTTTTCATTTTAACGTCCTGGAGGCTGGCAACATGTTCGATGGAGATGTTGAATAAGGTGGACAACCTGAACACAAGGAACGTCTGGGGATACCGGTATTTCTGATTATTTCGGGGGTAGCGTGGTGGTAAATGGATGTCACGTTGATCGGTTTGATGAGATAGGTAGGTCCAAGGTAGGTCTACAATAAGCGACGCAAGGTATACCAAAATCTACAAACCTAAAGGATATGGGTTCATTCGAATAGGCACGAACCGATAGGCTCATCACTATAGTCGGGAACAATCTCCTCATCGCTATCCCAAGTCCCAAGTGAAGACCTTGGTTTTCGCCCACGCCACTTCTCGACTCTGAAGGATACAAGATGTTCCACTTCTTCCAAAGTTTTGGTTGCAGAAAGAGCTGTTCGGAATTTGGTAAACAAGGCCTTCTACCACTGTAGGATTTCATATAATTATGGGTTAATGATGACGCAAACTTGAGGAACAACCCACCACTGGTACTCAATGAAATGCCGTATATGAGTCTGAATTGCCTTAAGCGAGACGGTGTTAAAGAACTCGCGACACAGAGAAAGGTACTCTAGGGACACTTGAACAGGGTCTGGAATCGCCTCGGTGAATATACTAAGCGATCAGTTAATGTTGGATGCTTGTGTTACAAGTGACACTCACTATGGATTGTTAAGTAACATTTCGCCTACCATGAGGCCATCTGCACCAGTGAACTCTAAATTTGTCTGCAAATCGGAGTGTGCTCGCACGTTTCCATTGCTAATCACAGGAATAGACAAGTTGTCCTTTAACCTCCTAACTTCTGAGAGGTCAGCTGCTCCTTGCCGGCGCCTTTTGGCAGAGACTGTTCTAGCGTGAAGGGTAATCCACGATGCACCACAGTCTTCTAATCGCCAACCTAGTTCTAACGTGTTCGATGTGGGTTGACATAGGCGAAGCTTTGCGGCAACAGGAACATTAAAGGACTGCACCATAGATGAGACTATTGGTCAGTCAGCATTTTAACCGGCGACTATTACACACGAGCCGACATGCCTATATTCTCCAGCAAGGGCCAATCTCTTTGTCCTAAAAGATAAGCACCATAATGTCCGTCTCGAGCATGCTCTTGAGGGCAACCGATATTTAAATCTGCGATCCTTTGCATATTGGAATGAGACAACAACTTTAGTTAGAGTCAAAAGTCAGTCACCGATTCCTTGACAATGATTTTGTATCTTTCGTCCAGCCTGGACAATTTGTTCAGTATCATTGCCACATAGTTGTACCACAACAGGTCCTTCGAGGCCAAATGCAGGGGTAGACAAGTCTCTTAGGTGGTATTCCAGATATTCTTGATCATTAAGGAGTCTGTCTGGCATAAGCATTTGTGTATATGCAAGAGTGGCACCATGTTTTCGCGCAAGAATTCGAAATGGTAAATCCGACTGGCCAACCATTGGTGCAGCAATAAAATGGAAATATGTCTTGTCCATGGAAAGGATGTGGCGGAAAGAAGATACACTAAGATTATGATATTTTCCCACGAACACAGATTTTCCACCGCTCTCTGTAAATCGTCTTTTTCCATATAATCATCACCAGGTATTAACCAACCCTGCAGGTCTGTTTCGGAGATGTTCGTCTATCTCATTCAAAGAGCATTGTTGATGTTTATCACGGATAACTGACCACAGGGAATGAAATTAGGGACGACCTACTAGGACACCTTGAGAGAAACCCAGCCATCTGGTCCAAACAAAACAATCATAGCTTGATCATAGCACATTTGAACACTTCCTCGTCGGCGTGGCTTCGTCCAGCTGAGATGTGACTTACGGAGCTGGTGTCATATGTAGATATAACTTCTGAGATCCGTTTCGTTTTACCTTATCTCCCCCACTGGATCTGGTTTTTCTATAGCGCGGTCATGTCGGAGACTACCTTGTGGCCTTTCGATAAAGGGCATGAGAACTCCACCAAGGAATTCCAGGAAGGAAAGGATCATCAACTTCACCTTCATCTGGGGTATATGTTCTCGGGACTCTGGGTCGGCAAGTTTCTCTATAGATACGTGTCATTAACTCCCGAATGTCTTTATACTGTATTTCTAGCAGCACTGAAGCAGATGCTTGTATCAGCCAAATAATGAATTCTCAAGTTAACTTGTCATGAATATGTGTCGAAGACCAACTAGTTGGAACAGAAGCTCCTTATTCAGGTGATTCTTAAAGCATTCTAGTGCACCGAGGATAACGGGAAGAGCGTGAACCTCCTTCAAATATGCCGGTACAATTTTTCCCAAGAAGGAAAACTTTTGATGATTTTTTTTGAATGGTCAGACAAATTCTCAAACTCACTCAGGCTGTAACTCGGACCGGAAAACAGGACCCAAACTTATTGTGAAGGAGCACAGGAGCACACATGCAAAGGTTGAAGCTTTACAAGAACTTTGTAATGTGTGAGACTTTTACGGCGGTGAAGTACCCACTTTTTGGTTCATCTCTCGCGTGTTAGGTCCGGACGACAGCGGTGATCTCAGGTGTCTACTTAATTGTAAACCTAGTCTCAACTTTCTCACATACAGCATCTCTTTTGTTTATGTACATTTCAGCCCACGCAGAAGATCAATGCTCGAATCGAAGAGATGGAGTTAAGTATTTTTAACACATGGCCATAATAATGCTGTTGATCTATATACGTAAAAGGTTGTTGGATGAGCGTGGTGAGATTCGTAAGCATGGATGGAGAAATAGGTTGCAGGTTCTGTTCTTAGAACCGTAGAGGCACTCCAATGACGTTAACCTCAGTGATCGATTCTGACATTCAATCAAGGCTTCCGTGGTTGCCCAGTTTGCACACAATTTACAATTTCTATAACCCCGTTCAAAGACCTTTAGAAGTGTACTTCGGATATACCCATAAATGTGGGTGTTTGTGACACGACCTCCAATTCATTGCGAACATCGCGACCCTCTTGGCATAATTTTACAAACAGTTCACCCACTGTTGTTTTAACTAGTGCAGACAACATCCCTGCAACACCGGCGGAAACAGTGACTCTACTAGATTAATCAAATCTTGAATAAAGTAATGATTATAGGAGGGATTCGCGTCGGTGAGAACTTGCTCCTCGACTTGACTGTTCCTTATGATGACATTTTTATACAGTTACCCGTACATATCCCAAGACGGAATATTTCCCAGTGGGTATCTCTCACCTATCAATCAATCAAAATTGGAAATTCTTCGAAGTTCTGGTCCGTCATCCGTCTAAAGATCTGTGCATAGAAATTCGAACATATGACCTTTCTTGTCCATAGATATTCTTATTATTGCCCACCGCCGTGGGGATTATACTACCTGTGAACCATGGAGAACATAGAGGTTTCTTTGGAACTTTCTACAGATCAGAACCGCGAAATCGGGGGCAACGAAGCGAAGACATTCCAAAGTTATTTTCGTTATGGTGTCACAAATTCTCGACATTTTTAAAGGCTCATCGAAAACGCATAAATATGGATGAACACAGTTCCCGGTGATATGAACAAGAACACCGATTCTGTCAAGCTAACGCAAACACTATATCCGCTAAGTGCCACAGTGCCACAGGATATTTGAATACTCTTTGTAAAATGTCAAATAAGTTACCTCGAGCCCGTCAATAAAGACATAGCGGGCCGCTGATACCGTCATCAATCCATCTTTATTGAATATTGATCGCCAGACCTGGATGATAACCTAGGATAACCCTTATTATCTGATCGGGTGTATCCTAGTGTATCGTGTAGAAGTAAAAGATTGCAATTGATGTCTGAAGTTGTGCCATGTGTCGGAGCCAACAACCAATTTCCGATTGAGCCCTTCTAATACTATATTACTATTGCACGTGTTCCAGGTTTTCGATGATCAATAGAACTTGTAGATGCATATAGAGTTGGCATAGTTTTTGGGTAAGTGTTTATTTTAATTTCATTTACTTGAGGTGAATAGACTAACAAAGCATGTTATAGTATGAGGAGCCTGAGGTCTAAGAGTTCATGTCAATTTATTAAAGATCAAGAGACACCTCAAGGTCTTACAATGCACTCAACCCTGCTCTGGACTAACTACCATAATAGAAAATCATGTTCAGGAGTGACTATCAGCCACTTCTCAGACCGCATGATTATAATTGAAACAATCGCCCTAATGGAAGAAGGGCTCTTATTTCCGTGAATGTAAACTCATTCACAACGTATGTACTAGATTCAATATGCCTCGAGTCTCAACCTCGTTCCCCTGAGTTCAGGGTCGTCTGATCACCAAAACTTCGGTTCAACTCCACCATAGATGTCATGTAGTACTCGACCTGAAGACCACCATAATTTTCTTCAATATGACTTATCTGAATTGTAGTGGGTTTATTCTCTTGGGTTTATTTCACATTGTTCTATGATTGCCGGTTACTACTTGTTACTTGCGCTCATCAGCACCTGACTATACTTCCTGAACTCATTTTTTTCCTGATGGAGAGTGTATCCCTATAAATTCGACGAAGATAAAAACATCCTTCCTGAAACAGGGTACTTTATTTAAAATCCGTGTATCATGTTAGATCATTAATCATTTGGTTATCGTAAGTTCACAGAAGTACCGAAGGTCGCTGATTTTCCATTTCAATGACAATGATCTATCTACCGTCATTGGTAATTCTATCGTCACTTGAGTACACCATGCCAAATATTAGGTAATGCAAAACTATTGAAATAATACTTTGGACCCTTGTACTTGTTATGAATGGATTTGCAAGAAGGTCACTCTTGAGGTCACTAACATAGGCGTCACTACACTTTACATCTTCCCACTTGCCACTTCAGGTTGATCTCCCAATTTCGGCAGATTGAAGAACTTCTCAGCTGTCATAGATACGATACACATCTACATAGTAATCCATACAAAAACGTTGAAGATCCTTTTTGTGTCACACACAAGTAATGCTTCTCTTGCCCCACTTTCCCATGGTCAAAAATAAATAAATAAAGTGATCATCGAATTGTACCAATGGATCGAAAAATGATTTAAATCCAATCATAAATATAAATAAGTTGATCTCTCACTCCTCATGTCATGATATACCAATACAAACAATTCATTTCTTCCTTCAAGTTTGTACTATTCAAAGAAGCCGAGATGACTCAGCGAGCGCTGAACCTGGAGATTATAGTTCGGTTATATACTCTCGATGATTCAACATCAGTTGTATTAGTCGGAGTTAGAAGTTCTTCACCATATCCTGTTTTCCTCGGAATTATTAAATCAAGTCATACCGTTGTTAATACATGAATCCACCTCAAGGTCTCATTGAACGTGTCCCTAGTACTAATTATAAATATTGTGAGACACTAATGATTCATTTGGTTAGCATAGAAGTGCTTAGCGGCCTCATACATGGTACTAATTCATTTGATCATCATCGTGGTATTAGATGTGGATGGCGAGTGTCTTGGATGACAGTGGATAGTACTATATTGAAAACGAGAGTCACACAACTGAGTCGTGACTGAACTTTTCTGGGTCATTGAATATCTCAAAACATGAGGCTTAGGTGCGGATGGGTCACCATTCTGAAGTTAGTTTTGTTTTCTCCCGGCGATTTCAAGTTCCGTTCGATTCAGCGCTATGAACTGGTGTTTTGTACATGGTATTAGCCGCTGAAGCTGACTGTTGCCGACATATTATGGCTTCTTAGAGCTTGTCTCCATACGGTGACTTCGGATTCGGATGCTAGGATACTGTTTACTACTTACTCCAAATTTGTAAGTCCTACAAATTGTCTCCCAAAACAGTCGAGACCTTTGTTTTCAAAACGGTAAGTTGGGCTTGTTTTCACTTTAACGTCCCAGAGGCGTGTTCCTCGTGACGGACGAAGGCAAGTTAGGCTAGTTAGTACCCAGTGGGTGAAGCGAACAGTAAAATAGAATAAAAGCTTATCTGAACCCCGTTAAGAGAAAAAAAAACAGATACGTACAGTACAAATTGGTCACCGGTCAAGCAGCTTCAAGGCTGGTCGGTTCGAGACTTTTGAGTTCCGAATAATCATCATCATCTACATAATTTAGTACCCCTTTTTCTTTTTAAACTTATCTCTATCAGCTCGCCACCTCTATCTCATCCCGGTCCGCCAGGGTCCGCAAACACTATGATGGCCTTTTTCTTTTTCTTTTTCTGCTTATTTGTGAAGTAGCTTATTATCATTCTGCTTAGGACTTGGCAGTGTACCCTCCTTTGCCTTTTTTTAAACCTTGCCACTCAGCTGTTCCCAACTTCGATCAAGTATTAAATCTAAAATAAATAAAAAAGAGTTCAGAAGAGCTTAAGGGCACATGTTCACGGTCTAGATTACTTGAAATCAAATAGAAGAAGAGAAAAAAAAAAGTAACCGGATTATTTACCAGATGGGGTCGGGAACCTGAGGTTGTGACCCGGCGATTGATGTATGTCGATGATCCATGATGATGGTGTATGGTCGTTGGTGATGCAGATGATGTCGATGATGAATGTGATAGTCATGCGACATCGACATCTCCTCATGAAAGAAAAAATTACACTCTCGAATCAACCAATAATCAGCCAACCACGGTAACTGATTGTAGTGATTGTGTTATTGATCTACAGGTTACTAAGTAGCAGGAAAGTAACCGGTCGATCACCTATTGATGATTTATCTTGACATCTTCTTTGTTTACTATGGATGTCCAAGGGAGTTAAAGGGAAATGCCAGTGAATGTAGGTCATCAGACCCAGGTTTCAGTATTTCAATATTTGAATAGCGACGATGAACTCCGGTTAAGGATAATTCATTGATGAATAAGCCACTGGATTTTCTATTTTCATTTTTCTCAAGGAATACCCATTGAGACATGATATTCAAGAAAGGCAAATAACAATAACCCAAGAAAAGCTCACTGATTAACTTTTTTACTACTAGCACCGCTTTTAACTTTCAAGTTAGCCACAATCACTTTCTGCCAATCAACGTTTCAATTCCAATCATCATACATCATGCATCAATCACTATACCACTACTTAATAAAGTTTGGAACATTCAAGTCGTATTATCACCTTGTATCGCTTATGTATCTTGATTCTGGACCTGGTGGCACCCACTGACACATGGTTAAGTCTTTTATGCTTTCAATGCTAATTCACCGCTTGAGGCTTACTAGAGTATATATGATATTTCGGTCAATTAATCATGATCTCATAGGGTTCCAGTAAATCAAATCGTGTGGTGAACATATATTAACAGTCTGAGATCATGATCACGATCAACTATTAGTAGTGGTATAACGTGTCTGTTGAATAATACTTGACATCTTTCCAGGTTAACCACTAATCATTAACTACATCTTGAATTATCTGACATCATAAGAGTCACTACTAGTAGCATCGGACAAGCGAATCGGTATCGAATAATCTGATAATATCAGTATTAGAATACTAATAATCCATCGATAAAAACAAAACAGGAGCGACAAAGAGTCTAGAACTACACTTGATTGCAATTAACGGATTCACGATTAAATGGATGTTGAAAATTTTTTGGAGCTGAAGAACATCGACTTGACCACTCGAACGATAAGAATTGAAACAGGACAAAATATTGATATTGAGAGTTGGAAACAATTTACTTGTGTATGCGAGAATTGTCCCTTATATGTAAGGTAGAATAGAACTATGCCTAAACCAAAAAAAAAAAACACTATCAAAGCTAGGGCAGAATGGACAAAGCAAGGGGTGCTAGGTAGAAATACAAATTTAGGGGAGGATCAACCATATAACCACGCAAGAAGAAAGAAAAGCCAAAAAAGGTCAAGAGACGAAACGAAAGTTCGACTCACGTGTAAAAGAAAATGTAACAGGAGACAAAGCAAGCAATGTACATCCACCAAGAAGATAACAAAAGAAAATTGGAGTATATGTCCGAGAAAGGTTTATAGATAATCAATCATTGGGAGAACGAAAAAGATATGTGTAACATGGCTTGAGGGAGAGTCAGAGAGACAAATGCACCCCGGACTGTCGCGATGCATCTAACATACGGATGAAGAGTGGGAATTTGTGTTTGTGTCCGAGGTAAAGTAAAATTGAAATGTGGGGAATCGTGGGAAAAATTGATGCGGGGTAAAAATTAAAACAGAAAAATCCTTTTTCGGCAAGTAAACCCAAATGATGGGAAGATCCCCCACATGTGCTCTTTATGAGCTGTAGTTCTTCCCGACCATGATCTTCAGTACCAGTCGGCCCTCATCGTCTACACCACGTTCCAGTGTCTCGAAAGCCTTTTTCGTGTCCTTGAGGGCAAACCGATGGGTAATGAGTTTCTCGACGTTTTCCAGCTTGCCACTACTCAGTAGCTCCAAAGCCGTCGGGTACGTATTTGCGTATCGGAACGATCCTTGAATGTCAACTTCTCGTAGGGCGGCAGCAGATAGGGGTAGCATGACGTTTCTTGTGCCCATACCGATGAGCATTACCTTGCCGCCGGTTTTCGCAGCCTGTAATTGTGTGGTTAGGTCATGATTTTCTAAGAGAAAACAAGGGTAGAATGAAATCCAGGGTAAAAAGATAGAAGTGCCGATGTGATGCCAACGGAGTGTATAGACGAACAGAAATTCGGTGAAGAAGTTTGGGATTCGAAGTAAAGGGTCGGAGGGGATAGAGCAGAAGAAGAATGACTCACAAAGACGGACATCTGGATACAAGGTGCCGCTCCGGAACATTCGAAGACAATATCGAAACCGTCTTCCTGGCCGAAACTGGAGAGTGCGAGAGTAGAATTTTGTTTAGCCAACTGGATTTGCTCGTCTGTATTTTCGGTGCGTTGTGATGTGGGGAAGCGGAAGGTTTGTTGAGCGAATCCGTGGGTTTCGACGAAGTCGAGGCGTGTTTGATTGATGTCGATTGCGGCAACACGAGATGCACCCATAGCTTTTGATAGTGCACAAGCAAGAACTCCGATAGCACCTGTACCAAGAACGAGGACCGAGTGGCCAGCCTTTAGACCAGCACGTCTTGAAGCGTGAACGAGGACGGACAGGGGTTCTGCCAGAGCAGCTTTCTCAAACGAACACCCGCTAGATAGGCTTAAGATCGTCATCAAGTCAATGCGTTATTTCACCGTGGATCTGTAGATGAACGTACGGGTGGAGGACATGGGCAGGGTGGTTCATACGGCTTTGAAGGGTGCCGTCGACATGAGGGAATGCAGCGGCGCTACTGCAAAAACGCATTGATTTGCAGAGGTTATATCTGCCACTCTTGCAGAAAGAGCACTCGCGGCACATAATACCAGCTTCGATGGCGACGCGTTGGCCAACGGCAAACTGATTGACCCCAGCACCGAGGGCAGTGATGACACCGGCAGCTTCATGGCCAAGAACAAGAGGTTGGCGAACGGCAAAGTCACCATTTCTGCCGTGCTGATAATAGTGTACTGTAGGATGTTGTCAGAGAGGATATGTGATATTGCAAGGCAGACATACAGTCTGAGCCGCAGAGACCGGTGGAGACGACCTCGACTTGGACGAAGCCAGTGTTTGGAGGAAAGACGGTTCGCTGTTCGATGCGAAGGTCCTTTTGTGCGTGGAGTACAGCAGCTTGTTGTTGAGAGAAGGCCATGATTTGAGAGAGGAGGAATTGAGGTGTTGTAGGTCGACTCTCCTCGCATTTATACAACTTGAATTATCGCCACAAGCCTCGCCGGTCCGACTCACCGCTCATCTGCGAGATCTCATCTCGTCACATAAGCCCTTGTCACAGGATCGAATCTGCATTCTATATCGGGATGCGGGCCCTTAGATCGCGTGTGTTCCCACGGGTACTCATGGGGCATCCGTGCTTCGGGCCGACCCTGGTATTATTATCCTCTTCCTGCTCATTCCTTCCTATGGATCCATCTCCAGACACTCCTGCGCCCTCCCTGTTCAACCTCTCAGGAAAGAATGTCCTCATCACCGGCGCAACTAGGGGCATAGGTGCTGCCTGTGCAATCGCCCTTGCAGAAGCCGGCGCAAGAATATGTCTTGTCCAACGACATCCAGCTCCAGACGGTGGCGAGAACAACGCGACGCACAAGGCTATCGTCGCCCGCAATGGGCTGGCAACTATCCTTCATTGCGACCTCGAAGATCTGGACCAGGTCCGGAGCCTGTTCCCTCGTGCCCTTGGTGCCATGGATGGCAACATTCATGTACTCGTCAACTGCGCAGGGATCCAACGCCGTCATCCTGCAACTGACTTTCCAGAATCAGACTGGGACGATGCACGTCCTTCCTCTGTCACACCTTCATTTCAGCTCATTCCACCCCGTAGGTCATCAGCATTAACCTCAAGGTCTGTTGGATCCTCGCCCAGGCTGCAGGCCAGCACATGGTTCCCCTGAGAAGAGGCAAAATCATCAACTTCTGCTCGCTGCTTACCTTCCAGGGTGGCTTGACTGTCCCGGCCTACGCCTCGGCCAAAGGCGCTCTTGGTCAGCTCACAAAGGCTCTTGCAAACGAGTGGAGCCGGCACAATATTCAAGTCAATGCAATCTGTCCAGGATACATTGCAACTGACATGTAAGTACCCTTATCATATCGTGTTCGTTACATCTTTTCTACATCAGTACATTTTCTTCCCTTTTCTGTTCACCTTCAATATACCGGTAATCATTGCCATCATTCATTCCTTTGTGCATATACCCAAGGGCCCAGGACAAATATGGGATATATGCATCATCGCGAATAGATACGGCATTTATACTCGTATGACGTCCACAGAACTTAGATGTCCTCGTTTTTCTCGTTGCGTAAATTGATCTATGCAATTTGGCGGGCGTGTATTTCTTCGGAAGTAATAACCCTTGGCCAATTTTGATATTAACACCCTTTGTTTTATTCGGATTCCTGTTGTATGCACAATATTCGGTTTAACGTGATTATGTTGTTCTGCTTCGATGTTCATTTGGGCAAATGTATCACGCTTAAAACTTAAAGAGACACGCGCGTCCGTTGGCGATACGCATCGTTCTCCATTGTATCCGTTTTCCCCTCTTTACTCATTAGTCTAATGACCCTTCTAACATACTATTTGTATCGTGACAGGAATGAGAAGCTATTGAACGACCCTACGAGGCTGCGACAAATATCTGAACGGATACCTGCAGGAAGATGGGGTGATCCCAAGGACTTTGCTGGCCCGATCGTCTTTCTTGCAAGTTCCGCAAGCCAATATGTTTGTGGAGAACTATTGGTCGTTGATGGGGTGAGTTCTGCGTTTCATCATGGATCGTTGGACTTTCGTTTCCTTTTCTTGTGTCTACCTGTAATTTCGGCCTCGGGCTCCTTGAGGCCTATGCTCGGCTTTCAGCGTGTGTTTGAGTTCTTGTCATGCATGACGCTCTGCTTGTTCCGTTATACAATCTCATGAACGAGGCTTTTCTATGCGAGGTCTCCTGCGGCGTCTCTATTTTTTTAAACTTTTTCGCTCCAACTTCCGATTATGCTTGAATCATTCCCATTGTCTTGTTTCAACGTTACCATACAAATCCAACGTGGATAGTGAGGGATATCCGTCCGGAACCATTATCTTTCTATCTCTCCTCATTTCTCTCCAACGGAACTTCCGAATTACCTCTTGACCTCTACCATTTCCTGCTCCCTATCTCATTGCCGTTCCCTTTGCCCTATGATTATGATATCATTTTTGGAACACAGCACGGCATGGGGCTAGCGCATTTATGGTGGACCGCGAGGTCAACCTCGTTTCTTGTCCATGTGTCTTTCATTAAGGTGTCTGTGGGCGTGGTTCTGTTTCTAGTTCTGTTTCTATACATTACCTTCCATTTTTAAGGTTTCCAGTGACCCTGTGAATCTTTTTTTTTTACCTCTCTTTTCATATTTTACTTATCGGTGTACCATCGTGTATATCGGAAGGGGCTTAAAGCTTCTTTCTTCGTAACTCACATTACATTGCCCCGTGTGCTTGGCTGCTGGTACGCATATGCTTCAAGTTTATGCATTTTTCCGTTTTCGTTTCCGATTTCGATTTTTGATTTCAGTTATGTTACAGTATTTTTTTTTTATTTTCCTTTTTCTACTGCGTGTTTCTCCCCCCTCATTTCCTCGCCCTCTCCCCCCGTCTCCGTCTCATTTCTCCGGAAACTGATGAATGTTTGTTCTGTTTTATAGGGTTGGATGGGACGATAATCTTTCTATCTTGCACTCCCTCTTTTTAATCATTGGGACTGCTTTCCTTCTAGCATATTGGAATTGGAAACATGGAATTGGAACTGGAATCTCTGAAAAAATGTATGGAAGAAGATTAGAAAGTATGGATGTATGTGCCATTATTAAAGGATGTAGGATGTGTACACTGAATGTAAATCGTCCGTCATGAGGATTAAGCCTCTGGGACGTTAAAATGAAAAAAAAAAAAAAAAAAAAAAAAAAAAAACTGAATGTAAATGTAAATTGATTGGACCCGAAAGTTGACATTCTAACCAGTGAAAATGAAGATGAGGTTTGAAGTTTTAAATCGTGATCAATAGTAGAGTGTCAATGACGAAGGCCATTCGATAAATAATTCTAAATACGAAGTGCTACGACGATAAGTGAAAAAAAAGCGGAGATTACCACTAGAAGTTAACCTAGTCAATTACTTCTCAAGTGGATAAACAGCATAAGTACCATTCCAATTTTTCTAAGCTCGCTCTTTCCATAGAGAAAAATCGGTATCGTTAGAAAGAGATTCACGCTACTAGTTCGAGGTTCGAGAAACTTAAGTACTAATAGTAATTAAGTTAAGTATTACCGGCTACCATCTCTCACTCCAGAGCTCGCCTAACTGCCCCCAACTGTCAATACTAGAACTAACGGTAACTGTCACAACTGTCATTCTCTCTAATTATAAGAGAACCCACTTGCACTTGCAAGATTGATTATTATTATTATTATTTTCTTGATTTTCGATGTTGATTTCAAGTTCCGAACTTTTGGTTAATAGGCATGTTACCTTACTTACTACAATGTCACATCCATCTATTTATACCCTCCGATTTACTGTGGATAGTGGGATATATATTTTTAGTTCTTGGTGTAAGTTCTTGGCTCTCATGAACCACTGGCCTGACTCGAAGTATATAGGTTATATATTTAGTCAAGAAATAACACTTCTTTTTTTTTTTTTTTCAGGAGATCGTGTGTGTGTGTTTGTGATAAAGTGGTGTTAAGTAGGGTGAGTGAAAAGAAAAAGAAAAGAAAGAAGTACGGGGTGGGGTGAGTGCCAAGGAAGGAACTGTGAAAATTTACTCCACCATCTGTCTTTTATATTTATATATCTATTATGAAAGATCAGTGGCTGTATTGTTTGGTTTTTTAGAGTTTCCAGAAAAGAATATGTGGAAAAAGCGGAAAAAAGAAAAAGGGAATTAAGCGAAAGTAGATTTAAAAACAGAAAAAAAACAAAAAAAAAAAAATTCACAGCCTCTCTCGGAAATTCCTGTTTCTTTTTTTGGAACTTCGAGAAAAAGAAGGTAAGGCGGAGTTGAAAGCTTGAGAGAGAGCTCTGGAGTACCCGAACGTCTAGACTTGTGCTAATAACGAGAGACAGTTTAAGAGTACATATAGTAGTAGTAGTAGTACGATCAGAACTTACAACTTACCTACTACGGCAAAACCTAACCGGTAAAATGCGAGTGGGTTGACAAGTATAGATATTACTAGTGTATAAAGCGAAACTAAAATAAGAGATACGGATATCTTTTCCGAAAGTTTCTGATTCTCGTTTCTTGCCACCCTTGTCCCCGTGTTTTTTTTTTTTTTTCACCCTTGAGAAACGGAGTTCATGGTTGGTATGTACGAAGACGTGCCCCAAGGCAAAAGGGTTATCAACACGATGCTAAAGGGCCGTTTTCCTTATCTATACTCCATCCCAACTGTTAAGAGTAACGGTATTTGCTTGACGTATGCCATGTACAAGTAATATATTGAAACCGTTTGAAATTCCAACTTTTCAAACACCGAATAGAGACCGAAATTTAACTTTTTATTAACTGATGGAGCCGTAACTTGCAGGGCTGGTCAGTAAATGAGGCTGGGGATTTCTGGATTGGTTCCCAGAGACAAGTAATATTGAAAATTTGAAATTGAAACCGCTTGAAAGTCCGAACAGATACCGAAATTCGAGTTTTTTTTTTTTTTTTGAAATGGTTGCTACCTGAAGGGTTGGCTGCACCAAGAGACTAAATGGCAGGCTAAACGATCTTTACTAGTTAAGTAGTTTATGTTGGAGTTTCAAGGATATTAATTCGCGACATACTAAATGAAGACTAACTTCAATTAATGACGAAGTTCAAACGTTCAAATTTCAAAACTGTTCACGTTGGCGTTGGAGTTACCAATTGGAAACCTCAATACATTTGTTCTCCACTAGAACCATATATATAAAACAAGCAGAAGAGATGGATATCATAAAGCAGTGGAGTGTCATGTAGCGTCGATGTTAACTTTCCGTCAGTGTCAATGTGAAGGAAATACGTGCCTGACTTACTTTTCCCGGCCCGTAGCGGAGTCTGAAATATTCGTACCGAATCTTCCTGTGAGTGCTTGAAAAATAAAACTCCGAAGTCACCGTTGACGATATCTCAAGATCTCGAAGGAGGCTAGTATATTTATACACACTTCGAGAGAAAGCTTGAAAGATACCTAGGCGGACCGATTAGAACCAAACGGAGTTCATATGTGGTGTACATACCGCTAAGCTAATATACGAAAAATCAACCCTCGTTTTTTTGTTCTGATTTCACCCAGAAAGAGCAAATTGTAATATACGGGAGATTGGGACACACGTTGCGTCAGCTGAGATGGGGTGATTGGATAAAGTAACAACCCTAGATGTTATATGACAGAGAATCGATAGAGACCTCAAGAATTCGAGTTTTAAAAAAAAAGAGGGGTTCTATTTGATTTCGATTACGGTAGGATTACGGTAGCTTATTGTACCGCGTTCACATGGCTTGAATCATGAGTTGGAGTTGAAAGTTTGTTGGTAAGAAGAGGAAACACAAACTGGTTGTATTATAAATCAGGCAAGTTGAAAAGCTTAATTAAACATTGATTTATATGATGAATGACCTTGACCTGTTCAAGAAATGAAGAAATTTTTTCGTACCCTTGTTCGGATAGTTAATACTCGATTCGTAGAGAGAGGTCTTTGAGGGATCTTAATGCACATGTATCACCTGAGGTCCAGTTCGACAAATTAATAGTTGTTCGCTCCATAATCGTTTTAAGCAGGTCTGTAAAAAAAGACCAACAGATAACGGAGTGTGAGTGACCCGCGGAGCAATTTTGGAAACAAAGATAGGGGGAGACAAGGAGACGTATAACGGGCCGAGTCACCGTCTTCCAGGCGGGATTTTCAATTTTGGTTTTTGTCAAAACAAGAGAAGATGAGACAGATGAACTCGATCTTAAGCCGAGCTTAATACAGTCGCGCATAGTAATGGAACGAAGAAATTGGAAATGTAATCTGATATGCTCTGGTGTGCCTCTGAGACTATTGGAAATGGAGTGCGGGAAGTCGGTACGAAGAATCGTTTGTGTCGATATTTGGTTACAGTCAGATTGAGGCTGTGAGCTCCGCGGTGCTGTAGCATTACAATATTCGGCCATGATCGAGTTAAACAATATGTATTAGTCTAAGGTTCACACTCACAAATTACTGATATTCAACGTGAAAGTACATACGTACAGGGATGAAGTGGGCGCCCCACCTTCACGTACCTTCGCGGCAAGCGTAGTCCTGGGAAATTTTTACCAAAATTGTCAAACACTGTATACATTGTTAAATACAATTTCGCGAAATTCTTACAGATGCTCATCATTTTACAAAACGTATACTCTATGGGATCCGCATACCATTATCATATTCCACATAGAGATATACCACATAGAAATATAAAATGGAGGTGTAGATCGGCCCCTTGCCAGCATTTTTAGAACTTGAATGTAGTAGGTGATTACCTGCTAATATTGCAAGCGCCTCGGTGAATGCAATCCTGCTTGAAGGATAGTGTGTCGTGAGTGTAATTCAAAATGACAACGCCCACGGCTCCAGACATGAGGATAAACAGAAAATATCGCTCCGTTACCCAACGATGGTTATGAGCTCTGCCAAGTGGCGTCGTTTTACGGTATAATTCTGCCTTAATGAGTTTCATTCAATTGAGTTGTTGTTGTCTCGGGTTCCTTTATCTCTGGTTACGGTCACTTGAGTTACAAAGCAGAAGTGTAGTTAAGGGTACTGCTGAAGATAATGGAGGCAAGGGTGTAGTAATAGGTACTAACGGTATATAATATATTGTAGGGATCGACATACATAACCTTATGGCAATCGATCTGCATACATTTTTTCACATACTGGGCGCATAAGATATCCACACTCACACGAACATTAATTTTCCGCTCAGATCACGATCATGATAATTATCTTACCCATCCACACATACTATTTTGGGAATGGGTTACTTCTCTCCTGAAACCGTGAAAACCTGGATCCACAAAACCTCGGAATTACACCTTGATGTACGCATGAACCTGTTTGCATGAATTATTCATCAAGAAGGTCGTCTAAGCAGAGTTGACACCGCATCTCCCGACTCAGGGCCAATTACATGTTGTTCAACGTCACTGCGGTTGTGGATTCCCGACACAACCTTCTATAAGTAGTAGAGATCGAATTGTCCAGCCCAATATAACCGACAACTTTCATTTAGTTCCGGTAAAGTGCGACTGGGGTTATACTGTATCCCTCTACACCAGGGTTGATTCCTGTTCTCATTCAATGTGAATTAATTTTTATTTTATACCGGGAAACCAAGGTGAAGCCCTAGGTATATAAATGCCATTCCTTTTTGTAGGATTAACATAAACCTTCCGAGCTCATGATAAAGGCGCATCTGTAACTTAGAATTGAAGTTGAAATTATCTTTTCCAGACTCACACAGCCTGTCAGGTGTTAATTCAATAGCTAATTCTGACTAGGCGATCGTTTGTCTGGGAATCACCGAGAATGATTACAGGTGGGTTTCTGGTTGATGTTTCTTGTCAATGTTCTGTCTCGCTCAGGGTAGTCGTATCAATAGGATTTAACCAGCGCATGTAGTCCATCTGGATACCTCCCCAATGTGACTTCCGGTAAGATTTGCCGGTGTTCCTTTTCTGTTTTCAAGTTCTTTTTACCCCACACAGACCAATAAGTAGTTTTCTTTTATGGTTCCACCTAAAGAGGTAGATTCTTCTTGCCAACAAAATATACATCGGGGCTCCGGCAGGGAAGTGAATCTCCGTAAATGTAGCCTATTCGACAGAACTGATTTATATATGAAACTACATCTACACCGCTATATTTTTTTTACGAATAGATCTAGATTATGTTGCGCTAGAAAGAAGTTGTAATTCTAGAAGGGAATGAATAGAAAGGCAAAGGCCGAGTCGTCGTTCGCCCAATCCGCGGTATTGAATATCGAGCAACAATGCATGTTTCAAGGTGTAAATTCACGTGAATTCTCGTTATTCAATAATAATATACATGTGTGGTCGTGGTCTTGAGATGGTGTTTACACGGATTTTGGTGATAGCATAAACAAATAGTGATTTTTGTATGTCAATATACTGGAGAAAGCATGACTTGAAATTTCACGTAAGCTGCTATGTACAGTGCGAAGGATCTTACCGGGGTATAATAAAGTTCTGTATCATATCAGAAGTGTTGCATATGTCTGGAAAACCAAACGCTTCGTCACTGAAGCCCGAGATTGATTCTCGCATTGTAGATGCCCAAGGAATTATGATCGGCCCGAGCTGTGACGGAGAGTGCCATTGACTCCGCGCGGAATATCATCTTAAAAGGTTTTGGGCCCAGTGCTCTGGACGCCGCCTTGTCCCATGGGAAATTCCGACTATAAGGCATGGGATAGAAGTTCTTGAAACATAGTCGCAAGTATGAATAGTAGGGAGTCAAACTTTTAAAGTCTCAAGGGGAGTTGAAGAGTTCCTGGCAGGTTGCTAATCGGATCCGTCCTCAAGTTTCATGAAGAACCCGAATCAAGGCCGCGAGTGGTTAGCTTCAGCCACTTATGAAAAGGTTAGATATGATGACTGGACAAGCGCATGCGAGATATTGCTGCTTTGAATTACAGGTTTTATCGAATAAAGACAATATTTTCATTCGGTGCGTTCTTTCCACTTGCACTTTCGAATGTCAGCTATGAAACATATTGTTGAGTGACGTACCATGTGTGACTTTCACCAAGACGGAATGAGTGTCCAACGAGTCGGGTTGCTTATACCAGTATCGGAAAAGCATGACAACGATATACTGAGCAATGGAGGCCCTAAGCAACCTATTCAATATATGGAATCTTTGTCTATACTCTAGCGCCAAGATATGGGAGACTGGTCGTTTCGGAAGTGTGAGGAATTGGGGTGGAAAGGTCGTCACCAGAACTGTATAGCATGTCAGTGGATAGTACAATTCCAAGATTACGCCCTTCTGCTGCGAAAACCGCGCATGACCCCGCAGATACGACGCATGTATAGAAAGGAAGCTTCTCCTTCCCCTAAGCATTGGTCAAAAAAGTGGAAGTGGGAAGCTTGAAGAAGCTGAAATAGAGAATAACCAAGTGGACCGGATGTCCGCTCCCGAAGCCCGAGTAAATAGCAAGAGAAGCACGGATGGATTTTCATCAATGATGTCGAGTGTATGAGACGGCATCATCCTTGCGAGAACAGTGAATTGGCTCCAATAACCTTTACAAGCAAGTATCTGGTGGAATCATCGATAGATAGCTTTACGAATGGAGGTACGTATTTGAGTTTAAACAGCGGTCCGGTGTAACGGTTGACCTATCCTATTCTATACGGGTGTGTCATAAGGGCTTTGGTACGAGGTTGCTGCTTTGTTTTCGAGGAGTGGGGAAAGAAGGGAGACAAAGCAGACATTTTTTTCATGATCCTGCGAGCAAAACACGGAAATTCGTTTCTGTCAGCAAACCAAGGAACAACGAGCATGTGCTTACGATGGGGATTATGCCAAGGAGGTTATGTGGGGTCGAAAATCATCAGCTGAGTAGTGTCCCAAGTCTTTGAGCTCAGACCTTGGTGGTATAACACTAGTACACCCGTAACCCCACAACATTGACAATTCCGAGTGAAGGTCAGAAAACACAGACCCTGGAGAGCATACACAAGACTGCTAATCGGACATGGCTTGTTCTAGAAACCGCCTCTTGTGTTTCGGATTGTAGATAATAGTCAGGTTGTGGTGGGACAACACTTGAATTTGCTTTCAAGGGGTTGAAAAGTGGTTATTATCAAGAAAACCACGAACAATGTATTTCATGCCAACTTACGGTCCTTTAAGGCTTCATTTGCTCCACGGGAAGATTATGAAACAGCCGTATCAGGTTAATAGATAATCCTATGATTAAATTAGATAAATAAGAATAAAATGAGATTCTTCATTGAAAATGGGGTCGTAACTTACTGACCATGGCAGAGTTACGAGCAATAGATAATGATACTGATGTAGATTAGTGACTGCCGCAGCGCTACTACTGCTTGAGGATTGTTGAGAAAGTCAGAGAAAGCAAGCCCTGTTTCTGGCACGTGATTTCTCAAACCGTGACATCAGTGCAAGACCGGTAGTCCAGACCTTACGCCGAGAAACATCACTGATTGAATGACATTGAACGCCCATAATCTCTTACTCTACGCTACTCTATTTTGAAACACACATGATGGTACATGATATCCACTCCCAGATGCCGTTACAGTACAGAGTATATACCTGGTACATCGGTGGTACATCCTATCAATATAGAAAATCCAAGATTATCGGATGCTCACTTCAGCGCCCAGATTCTGCACTTTTCATTGCCTACAAATAATGAAGTTTTCTGTTTGTTGTTATGTTTTCCACGTGGCACCTCCAGATGTTATATACTGATTTTCTAACAAAGCGATGACCTGATCAAAGTCATGAGATTTTGAGTCATTGGGGTTTGGGGTCGCACCCAACAACCGATTAAAGCGATAATGGCCCTCATGGGCCCACTTTTCGTCTCGTACGATGAAGCAAGTTGAAACTAGCATTCTCTTTTGACATTGAAAGATTGCTCGAAGCTTCGAATATCCATAACGACTCATCGAGAGGCAGTGCGGGGTAGATCACGGACCAGTCAAAATGTTGCAACATCCAGGCCTGATCTTTTGTTGGCTGCCTGCCATTTGTTGTAACATTTGATGCCCTGGCCAATGCTGTAAATAACATTCAATCATCGCTGTTGTCTGATCAGGTTAGGGCAACTGACGGTTTGAACCGACGATATTATAGGCCATTACCGAGTGTTGTGGCGTATATATTTATCTAGGTCTATGCAGGGCTTACCCTGACCCCATACTTTCTTCTCCTTATAAAACTCTTCCTTCATCTCTTATTTCTTCATCCCAATAATCTCACCATGACTATCGTCCTCACTCCCTACTGGTCTGACGGTGTTCAGAAATTAAGGGTAGCCCCTCAGCGTATGTGCAGCATGATATTCTCTGAACTCTGATTTAATCGATGCATGCTTTAGCGCCGGCGAAGCCTGCTCGCGGACTTGTTCCTCCTGTCCTCGAAGAATCTGTTCATGCCATCCGATGCCTTGCCCAGTTGAGATCAAAAGACAAGGGCATAGAGAAATATATCTACCTATCCATGCTAAAGGAACAAGACCCCAATATGTTTTACAAGCTCTGCTTGCAACACATGTCGGAGTTCACACCAATAATCTACACCCCTACTGTTGGTGACGCATGTGTGCGGTATTCGCATATTTACAGGCGCCCCGAGGGTTTGGTTCGTATTCCTGTGGTTTATTCCTACGAGTGGCACATTGAACAGTCCTTTTAGTTTATTTCTATCAAAGATAAAGGCAAGATTCGTGAGGGTGAGTTTCAACTTGCATAGTTGATTTTAGCCTCGATCTAAGCGACCCCGGGCCCTAGTCATTGCCAATTGGCCAAAGATCGACGAGGCACGCATTAGCGTTGTTACTGATGGTAAGCTTAGTTAGTTGGCGTATCATCGAGTCTTAATCATTTATATTACCTGTAGGGTCACGTATCCTCGGCTTGGGTGACCTCGGTGTCAACGGTATGCCGATCTCTATCGGCAAGCTCTCTTTGTACATCGCCGGTGCCGGGTAAGTTGATCATTATAGTTTTCCATCTTCGATTCAATAGTGTCTTATTTTAACTTTTAGAATCCGTCCCCAGTCAACTGTTCCTATCTGCTTAGACTTGGGTACTAATAATGAAGAGTTCCTTGAAGATCCCCTCTACCTCGGTCTGCGCCAAAAGCGCGTCCCAGAGCAGGAAATGACAGAATTCATGGATGAATTAATGCAGGAGATGACGGCTGCATTTCCTAGAATGATGATACAGTTTGAGGTAACACATCTTGCCTCGAGGCCAGGTTATTTCAAGCTGACAGGTCTTCTTTTCTGTAGGACTTTTCTACTGATAACGCTTTTAGATATCTTAAGCGCTACCGAAACAAATACCCAGTATTTAATGATGATATTCAGGGAACTGGAGCCGTGGTTCTTAGCGGTTTCTTGAATGCCGCAAAACTCTCTTCAAAGGCTTCGGGTCACCCCTTGAGCTCACATCGCATTCTGTTCTTCGGTGCTGGCTCTGCTGGTGTTGGAGTTGCGCAGCAATTGATGAGCTTCTTCACACTTCAAGGTTTGTCAAAAGAGGAAGCCCGAAGAAGGATCTGGCTCGTTGATTCACAAGGCCTCGTGTACAATGCTCGTGGCCGATTGGCAGAGCACAAGAAGTGTCCGTACTTCTTTTCCCAGTCCATACCCCAAACCCAATTACTAATCTCCTTCCTTACCCACAGACTTCTCCAGAGATGATTATGAAGGCCCCCCAATGACTAACCTTGTGGATGTCATCACTTACGTGAAGCCTACTGCCCTTATGGGTCTCTCTACAATCACCGTAAGTTGGTCGTGTGAGATACAGTAGACATAAAGATGATCAATCTCAATCTCTTTCTTCAATTCACCAGGGCGCGTTCACCCCGGAGGTGCTCAAGACTATGTCGACGTTAAATGCTCGTCCAATTATCTTCCCATTGTCCAACCCCGTCCGCCTATCCGAATGTTCATTTGAGGACGCCGTACAATATACCAATGGTCAGGTACTTTTTGCTTCAGGCTCTCCATTCCCTGAGCAACTTTACGAGGGCAAGACCCTGTACCCTGGACAAGGTAATAATATGTACATCTTCCCAGGTATGTGATTTGAATTTGTGGATCTTCTTACTCCTTACCGACAATATATATCTTAGGTTTGGGACTTGGTGCCATCTTGGGACGCATTAGTTCTTTCACTGACGGAATGGTTGAGGCTGCATCCCTCGGCTTAGCTGACTCGTTAACCGAAGAAGAACAATCTCAAGGCCTTTTGTATCCTCGAATTGAACGAAGTGCGTCACCTGTCTTCTTTAAAAAAGAAATGGTCAACTCATGTTTCTTTTTAGTTAGGGAAATTAGTGGACACATTGCTAAGCAGGTTCTTCGTAGTTCTCAACGCGATGTGAGTACTTTCCAACTCCATGGAACTAGTTCAGAAAACTAAAAATATTCTAGGGTGTGGACCGCAATGAGTCCTTGAGGAATCTTAGCGACGATGATCTTATGAAATATATTAACGAGAAGATGTGGACTCCACAATGATCGATGATCGATGATCTATATTCATGATTGGTGAAAACGATAGAATCGAAGATAAAAGAAATAAACTAGTCCGCGCTCTCGTTGCATTGCTATTGCTTCTTCTACGTCTTATATAATTTCGCAATATGAATAGATGCTTGTTTGATGATTTCCTAAATTTCGATGGTATACACCACGAGGTTGATAACTTCAGTTACAATCCGACTAGTGATACATTGGTAGTAACGACTTGAGGCCTAGACTACATGCCACAACAGATTATATGAGATAGTAGAGAAAAAAGTTCATAGTAGAAGGGAGTGAGTCAATATATGAAAGAAGGTTAAATGGAATGAGTCAATATATCCTTCGAATAGGTAAATTATTTACGGGCAACTCAACCAGCTAGCAGTTGTTTGGTGACGGGGTAATGGCCGGGTATCAATCTCAGTTTTTGGAGGAGGTAAAGGCGGCTCTATAATAGACGGCATCACATTATGCTGACGAACTGGCATCATGGAGCTCTTGGCTATACTGGATCGCCTTCCCTCACCCCTGGAGAGAGTATTGGGCCATAGGAGATTCGGAGGAGTATACCGCAGAATTGTATCGGTTCCCGTAAAATGAGTATAAAGTGATTCTGGACAGCGAAATGATAGTTTAGTGGTTGAGATAGTATATTGAATGGTACTTGACATTTACCTGTTGCATGTACACTGGGTTGTTTCTTATGCAGCATCTCCAGCCAACGTCGTTTGTGACGTTTCCATAACTTGTAGACCAAAAAGGCAATGATGAAGAATATTATCACACCAAGAATACCGGAAAGGATACGAATGGTTATCACAGCATCGCGAACGTCCTGCATCCCCTCAATGTCCTCTGATGAGTTACTTCCTTCCAAGCTACTGTGATTATGCGACATTGCAGAAGGATCATTCACTTTATCCGTTTCGTTCATTCTAGTCACCGTGCCATCTTGTTGAGGGAAGACGAAAAAGTTTTCCAATATGAAGGGTGCATTACCCCTGAGAAAACGAATGTTTATTTCATGTTCTTTGCCTTCTGAGCCAAATATGTGCGAGAATAAAGGTTGCCTCCGGACATTCGTATTCGTGATGGGTTGGGTTAATGTAACGGATTCACTAGCATCAATGCGATATATGATAGTTGGGGGTGTCCTCGTGGAATTACTGCTAGGGACTGTCCCAAAAACTGTGATGCCTGTGCCTGTTATTACACTGTTAATGTAGACCTTATTCAGGTATACTGGATCTAGATTTCATACGTACCATTGAATGCGAGGGAAACCGTCGAGTCGGGTGTTGTGGTGCTATGGGTTATACCTAGTCTATCCTGGTTCAAGACCCACTGTCCTTCGTAGCGAACCCGAGGGTTGTTGTTTTGAATAATACATTGCAGACAAGGTCCTCTATCGGCAAAGTTCTGGTCATCATCATCATCATCGTCGGGGAGAGTACGATTACGAAGACGACGACGAAAAGTGGGATCATCCCTCTCAAAGTCTGGTTCCCATGTATAACTCGACAGCTCATCCCACAACCATCGAATGAATGATCCTTTAGTGGATGTTTGAACACCCGTAACATGGGATTTCTCTACATTACAAGTGCCAAATCATTACAAGTTCAAACATAGAGGGGATGCGAACAACTCACCTTGTTGTGCTGGAGATGGGGCCATCCTTGAAAACCTCAAAGAAGAATGAAAGACGCTTCGCTATGGGTAAGTATGGGAGGTATCTACACAAAAGGGCAGGAAGTACGCCTACGTAAACTTCCAGAGAGTGTGTGTAGAAAAAGAAGAGTTAACAGGTCATACTTGCGACGTGCCTTATCTTATAACTGGTCGGAGAAAGAAAAAGGAAAAAGAAACCCATACTGCTGGTCCAGGACAACACTGAAAGGGTCAGCAGATGTAACTGGCCAACCCTGATCGGTGCCTTTATGGAGTGATACATAGAATCCCCACAACTCGTTGACAATGTACTGAAGTAATAATTACGCCCTTTGTTACCCTCGCTAATACACTTCACCACTCATATATTCGAATGCCTTGAATAAACAGAATATAGTTGAACGCCTGTTATCCTTTGCTTTTGAGAGAGGCGGCAGCAAGAGAGTACCAAGGGAATTGTGGTAACCAGGTGTGAGATGATGACTCCCACTGGTTCAATTGTCGTTAGCGCGACTTGACGTGTTGGTAAGGGTGGTATGAGAGAAGACGATAAGACGAGGGATAAATAGTCTAAAAGTAGACTGGGTCTATCACGTGTATTAAATAAAATGATATACTTAGATAATAGTGAGGGTCGATGCATTGATTGGTAATTATACCCCTGCCATTTTCTTGAGCATTGCAAACTCGTCTTTCCCAGTTGCTTTGCACAACGCGTAAAACTTGCTCTTCTGATTAGATAACAAGACCTTGGGCCTGAGATAGGAGATTAAATTCAATAGTGTTACAAAATTGAAAGACATTGCTTACTTATCGAACTCGACGATCCGCCCATCTTCCAACAACATAACCTAACGGAGAAACCATTAAAAACTACAACTATAATACCAGAAATTTACTCACCCTATCATAGTCAATAATAGTTCTTAGCCTATGGGCAATTGTAAGGATGGTGCTTTCAGCAAATTCCCTAGAGAAGAGGCAGTTAGCTCAAGTTTATGATTCATGATTGGTGGATTTACTCACTGTCGGATTGTCTTTCCAATTAGTTCGTCGGTTGCATAATCAACACTAGAGAAAGTTCATGAACATCATACTCATATATGGTTCTAGAAACCAATGAATATTGCATACCTAGCGGTCGCCTATAAACAACGAGTAACTTCAGTACAAAAACCGTCCGTCAAGAATTCAAACTACACACCTCATCCATAACAAGAATTTTCGTCCTTTTTAGAATAGCCCTAGCCATACAGAGGAGCTGCTTCTCCCTGAATCATTACTTTAGCACAAGTAAGAAAAAATCATTTTTTAAAAAGAACATACCCAGTGGAGAAGTTTTCTCCGCCTTCAGAGACAACGGAGTCTAGGTCACGGAATACGTTAGCATTGACAGCATCCGCAGCTTCTGCTGGAGTATCCGCGGAAGGAATGAGATGAACCCGACGAAGTGCTTCATACTAAACAGATCTTCGTAAGAGAAAAGAACCACAACGCTGGTAATTCACATACGATTTCCGCATCGTCGTATTCACCGAATACGTCAAGAGTAGATCTCAATGTTCCACTTAGAATGGTAGGGTCCTCTGAAATGAATTATGCATACATTAGCAAATATTAATTGATCTAAAAAGATAAGATGCTCACGAGGAATAATAGTCAATCGACTTCTAAGATCTGTCAAACCAATTTTACTCGTATCCAATCCATCAATTAAGATACGACCTTCAGTCGGTTCTACGAAACGGAAGAACGATAAAGCAAGTGTACTTTTCCCTGAACCTGTGCGTCCTAGAATTCCAATCTTTTCTCCAGAACGAATCTCAAAGTTAAGATGATGAAGAACATCAGGTAGGTCCGGCTGAAAGAAGGGGTGCAAACCATATCATCAGCCACAGAAGATAGCACCAAAGAGGGGTAGGGCTAGATTTGCCTGGACCCATGAAACTTACAGCATATCTAATAACCAGGTCTTCACATTTAATTTCTCCATGCTCGGGCCAAGAAGCGGATGGTCTAGGCTCCATGAACTCAGGTGGTTCCCTTTTCAGTTCAGAGTATTCTTTGACACGTTCAACTGCAACCTATAACGGACAAATTTATGTCTCAACAACGGGCTACATACATCTAGGGGTAGGAACAAAAAAAGAAATTCTCACCATTGATTGTTCCAATCCAACAAAACGGCGAACCTAATAAGACATGAGAGAAAACGAAATGAGTACGGTGCTTCCAGAGCAGGTGCCCCGTCAATTCAAAAAAAAAAGGCACATACCATGAACAATAGGTCTCCGGTGATAGTCGAAGCAAATGCAAGGGCAAAACCAGCAAAGGAAGCACTGATGTTTGGCATCACAAGGCACACCAATCCAGTAACACCGACGATGCCAGCAGAGACCATATTGAAACGGATCGAGAGCCAACGATTGACTAGATTCAAGTGAGAAAAAATAATTCCGTTAAATAGGCTTTACGAGATAAATTTGTTTTTTACATACCTCCCCACATCCAGTAATATGGATTAGCATTCTATTCCCAACATAATAACCCCTTTGTCAAATTGTGGCGCCAATAAATAACGAAACAATACATACCGTATCAACACACCTCAGCATATCCCGTAAGAACTTGGATGAAGCACCGAAAGCACGGATGATCGTGACACCAGAAATAGTCTCTCCGTAGATTGAATAGAGAGGTGACCGTGTTACTGAATCTGTGGTTCCCACATGAGTCTAACTAAACACTTGAAATGCAAACGCCATTAAGGACGTAAGAAAGAACACAAACCAAGTCTTCGCATATCCCTAGATGTTTGCCCGTAGACCTTGGCAACTAAATTATTTTTGATATCGAGAGTCAAAAAGCCGGTTCTCGTAAATGCGCAAGGGATTACGCACCATTATAATAGATAAGTCCAAGAATCGAAGCCGCGAAAACGAACGGAGGTCCACCAACAACACTAACGGTAATGATGGTAGTGGCGGCCGACAATCCATACATAATACTTCTTCCAAAGTTATCTGAAAGAGAGCTATCGATACCTAGCGACACATTCAAAAACAATATGAATTATTTTCTTTAAGGTAATACCAAAGAAAAAACACACCTTCAAAATCTTTTCCGAACCGATTTAACAGACGACCTCGTGAAACTGTATCATGGAATCTAATATCTGCAAACAACACGGTCTCCAACAACCTTTCATAAAGAACCGTCGAAGCATGAATAGATCCATTATAAAGCACAAAGTACCGCAAAGTCGAAATGACCAATCCAACAGCTGTAATACCCGCATATACCGAAATATAAAATATTGGATTATCAATTCGATCAGTTTCATCCGTTGCAGTGGCCGACCAATACCTAGATCATACATCAACAACCAAAAACAAAGAAGAAAAAATAAAAGGAGAACATACCTCAACCATCCATTTTCAAGAACAGGACTAATAGATGCAATCAAAAGCATGAAAGTAAACAAAGCCCAATACCATCCATTTCCACAGGCACCAATATAAGTTGTCCAAATATCCTTTCCAATCCTTCCAACAGCTCTTTTCTCCTCTTCAACAAGTTTCCTTGGTGCCTTCTTTTCTTTCTTTACTTCAGGAACAGCCACCAAAGAGCTACTTTCCGATACCGATCCTGCAACACCAATTGTCTCAGCTTCCTCCAAAACGTGTTCCACTGTTTCCTCTTCATCATGGGTGACCTTAGTACCATTGTCGGCATCAGCGTTCCCGGATTGAACTAAAGTTTTCATCACAGGTGAAGTGAAAAATTCTTCAGAACTACCAGCGAATTGGAGATGTCCGTTATCCAATGCCACAATGTATTTTGCACCTGGAGCGCATAATTGAACGTGATGCGAAACTAGAATGAGCGTTCTTCCTGTCATTAGTTCTCCTTTAAGGCATTCTTTGTAGAGATGTTGTGCAGTGTGCGCGTCAACTATAAAAGAAAAGAAAATCAGAAACGGTGTTCCAAAGTTTGACAGTGGCAATTATCAGCTAAACTTCACTCACCGGCTGAGAGAACGTCGTCAAGGAATAAGATAGAGGCGCGAGAGTAAACGGCACGAGCCAATGAAACTAAGAAAGAAAGAAAAATGCATTAAAACACATCCAATAAAATAAATACAGAACAACACTTACCTCTAGCTTTTTGACCACCCGACAAATTAACACCCCTCTCTCCAATCTCACTCTCATCACCATCCTCCAAAATTTCCAAATCACTCAACAAAGCACAAACCTCCAAAGTCTTCCTATACCTCTCTTCATCAAAAGGCAAATTAAACAAAATATTCTCCTTAATCGAAGCATTCCTCAACCAAGCAGCTTGAGGAACATAAGCAGTAACACCTTTAACAATCCAATCTTCCTTCCTAATCCGTCCATTCCCATCCCCATTTCCAATTCCAATTTCAGCATATTTAGCCAAAACATCTGGTGGACTACGTGGACAGAGAAGTTGACCAGCTAAAATATCAGCTTCACCAAGTAAAGCTAATAATAACAAAGTCTTTCCACTTCCCAATTTCCCACAAACCAAACTCAACTCTCCTTCCGGGAAATTCAAACTGACATCGCTTAACACGAACTTTTGTTTCCCAGCACCAGCACCAGCAGTAGGTGTACGTGCGCCCGTAGGAGTTTGAATTGCAGATGCCATGGCTGTAGTGGCTGTCGTTGTAGATCCAATGGTACGATCTTGAGGCCAAGTCAAAGTACAAGATTGAAGTGCGATGATGTGAGATTGTTGTGAGAGAGCAGGAACTTTTGATACTTCAGCTCCGTTGAGATATTTCTCGATTCGGCGGAGTGAGACGAAAGATTGGAGCATGTTAATGAATGTTTCGGGAAGTGCGTTTAGTGCGAATTTCATTTCGGTGAAGACTGGTGAAAAGAGGAAAGAGAGGTTAGTCAATGAATTAGCAAGCTCGTTGCAAGAAACGAAATGGCGTACCCATGATCTGGTAAGAAATATTGAAATTAGAATATTATTCTCATTATATGTAATGTAATTCAACAACTCACCGAAGTAAAAGCAATAGAAGGAGTTAAAGGTTGTTGTCTAACGACCGCATAATGCCAAAAAGAAACTAAAGTCACAAGGATAGGTGAACCATTCCAAATTGCATTCCAAAGCGTCTAAACAAAGTAAATCCCACACTATTAACATCCCATTTCCTACCAACACAAAGACAACATAACTCACCTCAATTGAATAATTTAATTTCTGGTACTTCAATTCTTTTGCTCGGACTTGCAACACTTTAGACTCGAAACTACGTTCCCAGGCCATAAATTTGATCATCCTTATACCTCCCAGAATCTATACACAACATTCATCAGCATCCAAAAACCAGAACGGACAAAACAAAACAAAAACCTACTTCATTCATCAACGAAACTCTCTCATCTCTAGCCTTCATCAGATTTTCCTGAGCACCAACAACAATCTTCCCAGCAAGATGATTCAAAGGTAAGAACAAGCAAGTGACTGCTAATCCAAAGAAACACGATACACCTATATATGCATATATATACCATCAGTAAAGCCATCCTTGTCCAAAAAAATATAAAGGAAAGGAAGGAAGGAGAATTAGAAAACTGAAACTCACCAAGAAGATGATACAAAAACATTGTCCCAATAATAATCTCAATCGGCGAATCCACCAATGAAAACAAATGCCAGGCAAATTCACTAACACGATCCACATCTGTTGTCATAAGTGTCATAACCTGTGCTTTACTCGAAAAGTCATCTTCATCATCCTCTTTCTTCTTCACTTCTTCATTTGAACCTGGAGTAGTAGCAGGTACAGGTGTGCTAGATTGAACACCACCTTCCACAGCTTCGGTATCTTTTTTCGGTGGTGCAGAAGAAGCAATATCTTTCCTAACTAGTGTCTTTTGGAATAGGATAGAATTGAGTTGGATTCGTAACCTGACTTGAATATATGTTGTTGCCAAAGACCAAAGTTGTCCCGTAGCTATAAAATACAGAAAGAAACATCAACACATTTCCAGATCATCTCACCGGAAAAAAAAGACTCACTCATAAACATAAAAGCATTTGACAAAAACAAACCCAGGACATAAACCCAACCCCAACCCATTTCCTCTCTCTTCTCATCCATTTCTAAATACCTCACGAGTCTCTGTAAGAAAATCGCAGGAGTATAAAACAACGCAGCCGAAATCATCGCAAGCGCCAACTCTACAGCAATAGGAACCTTGTTCAACTTTGCCAATACCCAAATCAGACCCCAACCCGAACCAGGTTTGGGTGTATATCTTCCCATCTTTAACCGTATTGTGCGCATAGCATGTTTCATTCTCGTATAATTGTATGTTGCTCTCATATCGGCTGGGACAATTGGAAGATCTCCAATGTCTAAAGATGTTGCCACGTTACCAAGCCATACCACTTTGGTTGTGTAGGAGAAGAAAAGGTAATCCCAGGGTGAAGAACCTACATTGCACATAAAGTTTAACTCTCAATAACAAATAATAAAAGGCGATGCAGACTCACCAACTATACCAGTAACATTTTCTTCATCTTTATTCGTAATCTCCTTAACGGTCTTCTCTGAGTATATCATACTCGGCGGAAAATGCATTCCCGGACCCATAGGCATGGTATACGCCAACAACACCAAGACGATATACAGTCCCAGATTAGCATACCACAACCCTCTTCGAGTTTCTGTTTCATGTGTTTCGTCAGGATGAGTTGATGGAGGGTCCCAAGTTGGAATTTCAGCAACGATAGGTGGCGTATTTGGTAGAATGGCAGATATGAAAAGTAGAACGGCAGATATAGAGAGAAGGACAGTTGATTGAATAACCGCTTCCGTATGTCTGTGTACGTCTTGTTCTTTGATACTTCTTGCAATAAATACGATGAGGTAAACTGCAAATGCGGTTTGAAGAACATTCGAGATGATATAGCGAACATCATCTGCGTGTTCAAAGGCCGCAAGACCGAGTGATGTAGCGTCGATAGCCACTATGAAAGCCGTTAACAACACCATAACAATTTTCCTCTTCCTTATCTATATATTTCCGTACATTAGCAATTCACATTTCCTCAACCAAAACCAAAACCAAGATGTAAAGGACTTACAGAAGACCAAAACCCATCCAAATCAATAGGATACCCATCAATCATATCTTCAGGTTTAGCAACATCGAAAGGATCCTCATCATCATCACCCTGCTCTCCTTCAACCAACCCATTCCCATTCCTATCATCATGAAGACCTTCATCTCGATAAATAGGTAACTTTACTTTTCCTTCCAAAGTCAAACTTCCTTCATAAGATTTGGACCAAAACCATTTTCCAATCAAACTTCCAACCACACTAACACCCAACGCTATCGAAATTTCAAACTCGTATCTCGGCATGTTTGCTTGTTTCTATGGAATAAATAGTTTTTTTTAAAGTCGGGCGCGTTCTATACGTTTGGTCCTTTTTTTTGTTGATGTTGTTGAGCGTTCTCCCTTTCGTTTTGCGCGCTAGGATGCGTGTAACAAGAAAAAAGAACGTAGCGAGATAGAGATGGAGAGAGAGGAGATGGAGAGAAGATCAACCTTCTAATGACCCAGTGACTGAGCAAGTGACAAAATAGAGGAACGAAGGAACCCTAATAATAATAAAAACCAAAAAGGATCCTGGAGAATCCTCAATAGATAAGGGGAAGGAACGAACCCGGTTCCGAAGTGAAAGGAAAAAAAAAAAAGGCAAGTCAATGGCCCCCTCACTTGATGTTTATCACGTCATACTCGGTTGGCTATTTATACACACCAGCTTACAAATTAGCGAAATTCCCTCCCACCCATGGCTTTCAATAATCGGTTTGTAGTTCAAGTGAACTTATTCTGACTGAAAAACTTACATATAATAATACCTTAAATGTTCCAAGGGATTATTGCTATTTTATTGATATATAATACGGTGAACAAATCCCGTTTTTAAGCGCTTCAGTTTCAGACACTATCCATCAAAAATTAATATTTCAACACAACATCTACATCAACCCATCACAGAAAAAATTGAAATGTTGACACGCTTTCCACATGGTTCATGTCCTTCATTTAGTCCTTGTCAATGTAAATTTAACATAAGAGTCATCTCTAGTCATCGTCTTGTCAAAATGTTCGCGTATACATGACTCGAGTACATATTCTCCAATTTCATCGGACAACCTAGGGCCGGGTCTATGTTCCCCACACAATGATGACAACGGAACAAAGTAAGTCATGTACACTCCTTCCCAGTCGTCGGAATGCACGTGAGATTTATCCGATGGTTTACCGAAACTAGTTCCCAATGTTGTGTCTATTCCGACGTACCCACTTTTGGGAAACCCCGAATACCTTGCATGACTCGAAAATAAACGTTTAAACCCTGGGCAATACCACTTTGTGGCCACGCAAAACCAAAACACATGTGGCTACATAGTTATGTACACCAAATTATCACAAAAAAAAGAGTTCCATTAAAAATCAATTTAAAAATTATACGAATAAAAAAAAAAGAAACAAAGGAGAAGAAAAAAAAGCACACAAAAACAATTCACTATCACTATCACTATCACTATCCATCCTTGTCCTTATCCTTATCCTTATTCTTTATGCTGACAACCACAAAATTAACCTCCTCTAATATCTAAACAAGAAAGGAGGCAAAGACTCATAGTCTTCAATCTTTCCTTTTTATTTAATCCATACTTTCACTCTTAAACTAAAAGCATCTTTGCAGGATCTTCAATGTACTCCTTCACTTTCACTATACAAAAAAAGACATTAATATTAATCTCCTTACGAATCATATAAAAGAAGAAAAGAGGAAAGTAACGTACCAAGGAAAGTAACAGCTTCTCTACCATCCAACAATCTATGATCATAAGTCAAAGCAACGACCATAACAGGACGAATAACAATTTGTCCATCCACGACAACGGGTTTATCCTTGATAGAATGCATTCCTAAAAAAAAAACGAGACAAAAAAAATGAATATTCAAACCAATCTTAAGCAAACAATCCAAACAAAACGTACCAAGGACAGCGGCTTGCGGCAAGTTAATGATGGGTGTTCCATAAAGTGATCCGAAAACTCCACCATTTGAACTAACAAAAAATAGAAAACAAAAATCAGCCTCACGACAATAGCAAAAGAGATAGAGATGAAAGGAAACATACATAGTGAAAGTACCACCAGCCATATCCTCAAGAGTCAATTTTCCATCTCTAGCCTTCTTTCCAAGTCTTCCAATCTCCTTCTCAACGCCTACAATCGTCATATCCTCCACATTCCTAACAACAGGAGTAACCAATCCTTTAGGAGTAGCAACTGCCACACTCAAATCAACGAAATCATGATAAACAATTTCATCTCCTTCAATATAAGCATTTGCAGCAGGAATTTCACGTAAAGCAAGAGAACAAGCTTTAGCGAAAGCACCCATAAATCCAAGTTTAACTTCATGTTCTTTTAGCACTGCTTCCTTGTATTTCGATCGAAGGTTCATTAAACCTGACATATCAATTTCGTTGAATGTGGTTAATGATGCAGCTGCATTTTGGGATTCTTTTAGACGCTCTGCAATACGGAGACGCATGCGGTTCATCTTGACCTATATTATTAATAAAGGTTTCGGGTTAACTCCAAAACTAAGAATGAAATCTGTGAGGATACGTACCCGAGTTTCACCACGAGATCCAGCAGCGACCTTGGGAACTGGGACAGGCTCTTGTTTACTCTTCTTCTCTTCAGGTTTAGGTTGTTCCTTAATAGCTGTCTTCTCCACGTCTTTGTCTTTCTTTGCCTCCTGCTTCTCCTGTACAATCTCGGGTTGTGAAGGCGCTTTATCCTTAGGAATGCTCTTGTCTACTTGTTGGTCTGCTGGTTCAGTAGCATCTTGGACGGGAGCTATTATCAAGTTAATTAGTTGGTTGTAATTTAGAAAATATAAGCTTAAAAAAACGTACAAGCAGAAACTTCGCCAGCTTCAATAACGAACAAGTCTTGACCAACAGTCACGGTATCCTCCTCATTTGCCAAGAGTTTGACAATAGTTCCGGAAACAGGTGCATTAACGGAAACATCAATCTATACACCAAAGGCACTCTTTATCAGTATAGTTTTCACGTTTTTTTTTGTACAAAAGGAAAAGAAATGGATGTACCTTGTCGGTTTCGATGGTAGCAACCTCCTCATCGGCAGAGACGGTATCACCGACTTGTTTATTCCATGCTTTGAGTGTTCCTTCACTGATGGATTCTGCCATTTGAGGAACCTTGACGGTTTCCGCTGTTTTTTGCCAAAACGTTAGTTTAGCGCCTTTTTCCGGAACTAATCCGAAGGGTAACATTACCTTGGAGGAGACGTGAAGAATGGAATTGAGCGCGACGTGCATGAGTAGCAGCAACAGACCTATGTGTACCAAACCAAAAAGAGAGAAAAAGGCAAAAAAAAAAAATGAAGGATTTAGGAATTGTATTCTTTTGGCCCTAAAGGTAGTAGTAGGTAATGACGTACCAAGATTTGTTTGCAGCAAGGAGGCTGCGACCACGAGCAACAGCAATGATTCGTTTTGACAACATGGTTGAGAAGATTGAAGGAAGAGCGATTCGTTCCGAAAGGGATAGAAACGGGAGACGAAAGTGGATATGGATGATATGTTAATGCTTTCCTTGCCAGCAGTTGTGTGTAATTTGTTTGGCTCAGCTTGGCTTCCCCCTTTCCCCTTCTCCACATTGCCGCATAATTTACTATTCATGTGTCTAATCTGTCCAAGTAATACTTTTATTATCGTAATGTTACCAGTAGAAATGCGGACTGAAGCTTTTCCGAATCGAGTCCGAAAGCTCCGATTGGAGGATGGGCTTCGGAGTATAGATGAACAAGGCCCGAATGAACAATGTGTTCTCCCATCCGACCCTTGCTACTCTCCTCCAGAATGTCTGCCACAAAACTCAACGTAGCCATCGTCGGTGTTGGTCTCGTAGGATCAGAACTCATCTCCCAACTCCTCTCCATCCCCACCAACTCTTCTCCTTTCAACTTGTTCTCTCTCACCTCCTCATCTCGCACTCTCTTCCCAAACTCGGATTCGGTCACTTTACAATCCACATGGAAACCCGACCTTGCCGCGTCCTCCGATCCTGCCGACTTGGTATCTTTGGCTTCATCTCTCAAACGTCTCGTAGCCGAAAACAAACGGGTAGCGATAGTAGATAATACGTCTTCAGATCAAATCGCTGCTCTCTATCCCGAATGGTTGAAATTAGGCTTCAATGTAGTCACTCCTAACAAAAAAGCCTTCTCTGGTGAGAAACAGTTGTTTGATGAGATTGTAAAGGCGAGCAAGGAGAGTGGTGCAAGGTTCTACAATGAAGCTACCGTTGGCGCTGGACTGCCTGTTATCAATACTTTGAAAGAGATGGTCGCTACTGGTGATAAGGTACGCTATCATTTCTCTCTCCAAGAAATAGTCAAGTGAATATTGGCGATGTATTAGATTATCAAAATCGAAGGTGTATTCTCTGGAACGATGAGTTACATCTTTAACGAATTCTCGACTGGTAAACCCGACGGCCCATCGTTCTCTTCTGTCGTCTCCATCGCTCGCGAAAGGGATATACTGTATGTATCTCTGCTGTTCTAACCCTATTGCTATACCTTACCCCTCAATGTATATAAGGAACCCCACCCAGCAGACGACTTGAACGGTTACGACGTTGCACGCAAACTAACAATTCTATCTCGTACCATTGGATCTCATCTCTACCCGAACTTCAATCTTTCAAATCAGTTCAAATAGCGTCTTTAATCCCCCCAGCACTTGAAAACACAGCTACTGGAGATGAATTCCTTTCCAAATTACCTTCTTTCGATTCTGAATTTTCGAAGATGAGGGAAGAAGCTAGTAAAGAAGGAAAAGTTTTAAGATTTGTGGGTGTTGTTGATGTGCAAGGTGGTGTTGTTAAAGCTGGTCTTGAAAAGTAGGTCTCTCTCTCCTTCAACCGCTATGCCAATATTAATTGTAAAATAGGTACCCGACATCACACCCGTTCGCTACTTCCCTGGGAGGTTCAGATAATATCGTCATGTTCCATACAGAGAGATATAGTCCTAGACCTTTGATTGTACAAGGTGCAGGTGCAGGTGCAGCTGTTACGCTATGGGTGTTTTGGGTGATTTGTTCAAATTGGTTTAAATTTATATAAATAAATAGAAGGGAATCCAATTTGCGATGCCTAAGAAAGCGACTTGTAAGTAATGACGTCGAAATGATTGGTTTGACCAATCAACCAATGAAACTGCAAAAAGGTTTAACGAAGTGTCATCTGGATCAGGTACATGTGAAAAAATCCATTTTAAGCATAACGGCGCTAAATACGTACTTGGCAAAACACACACCTTATCCAAGACTTTTCTCTTCTCCTCCCACCCTCACACGCCCAAAACGAACAATATGTCAGGTATCCAAGTTGCACCATCGTAAGTTCTTACCTTTTCATTCATTTCATAATATACTAACTAGCATATACAATCAATCAATCCCTTTTTTTTGTGTGACCGTTTTTCAAGTCCATGGGATTTGAAAGGAACGAGTTGGATATTCGTTTTATCTCCTCATGATAAAAATAAAAATTTTCCAAGTGGTTTTGCTACTGAATATCAAGCGGAAAGGTTACTTGAAGGTGGTGAATTTGTTGGTGGTCTTGGATTAGTTCAAGTAAGGTCGAGTTTTATCATTGTTATTATTGTTATTATTGATTTGTGATATTTGTATACTGATTCATAATGTTAACGTTAACAGTTGGTTTCGTATACTGAAAGTCCAGTTGGTCCATGTACGTCTCTTTCATTTTTTTTTTTTCGTTTACTACATTTACTATCACGCAAAATGAACTGAATCTGAATCCGAATTTTGATTGTTTTCTTTTTGACATTTTGTAGATGATGAATTGATATATATTCCTGGACGTTGGAAATATCCTAATGGAAAATACGGATTTAGGATAACTAGGATATATGTTTCTTCTAAAGAAAGTGTAGAGAATGGAAGAAGGAATTGGAATATTCCTAGTATGTTTTGTTTTTCTTTCTTTCTCTCCTCTCTCTCTCTCTCTCTCTCTCGCTCTAGCGTTCCTTCTTTCTTGCAGTTTGTTTTATTTCACATGGTCTGGTGTTCGGCTTTGGCCCACTTTGCCGTTTGGTTCAAACTCTTAGTATTGGGTTTTGGTCCTAAACGGACAACGTCCCTTCTTCCTCTCACTTTCAATTCCTGCACAACCTCATCTCCCTAAATTATTACACAAACAAAACCACTAAACAATCAATACTAATTCCAATTCTTTTAGAACAACTAGCGAAATTCGACTATAAACGAAACTCGGACGGAACAACTTCATTCTCCATTTATCCCTCACCCTCCCATTCCAATTCAAACTCAGACTCAGAACAACAACAACAACCATTTTTCAAAGCATCAATTCGACCAATACCTTTATTATCGTCATTAGGAATCCCAACAACAACAACACTTTTAGGAAGTTATTTTACACTTATTCAACCACCTCTTCCTTCATCATCATCATCTGGAATTTCTGATAAAACTCCAGAGGAAATTGGTACTGAACAATGGGCTGAACTTACACCTGTAATGAAAGGGAAAACTAAACTCGTGAAATTGAATGTTGAAACTGTACAAGAAGGTGAAAATGAAGGTGAAGGTGAAGGTGAAGTTGTCGGAAAAAATGGAATAGTAGGTGATGGAAAAGGATTTCCAAAAGTTAAACCTTGGAGTGTTGGATTTGTGATGGAAGATTTGAGTTTGGTGTTTGGTGTTCCTGGGTTGTTTGATGGGTTTTAAATTTCAGATTTTTGGAGAGTCTCGATTTCTCTTTCCTTCTCTCTCTCCCCCCCCTCTCTCTTTTTCTCTTTCTCTCTCTTTCTCTTTCTCTTGGACATGATGATCGTCTATCGCCGTGTACTATTAACAAATTTGTGATAAATATATGATTTAGGGATCTAACGACGTATATACGGATGCATGATGAATCGGTGCTTGTATGGTGACGTTAGTCTACTAACAACAGTTCAACTACACGGTGCGTTTCAACGAACACTTCCTGAACATTAACGCCTATGTATGTTAAGAGTTGTCATCAGCCGCATACAGTATGTTGATATGAATTCTATATGCATGCCAACAACGGTGCTCTACCAAGTCCTATAATATTATTATGCGGACTTTTTGTACTTTTTTCGCTATCAGAGACTCTTAGTCTCTCATTGATTAGTGAAAACAGTCACTAAACACTATACGAGAAGTGAACCCTTCAGAGCTATTCGAATTTAAAAAAAAAGTGTTGAGATGGATCTTTGCTGGATTCTGGTGGGCTGGGCAGAACATCCTGGTGTTGAACTTTTCAGAATGTTTACAAATGAGAATAGGATTTGAGTTCAAGTTGAAACGAGATACATCCAGATTTGTATATATGATCTTTGTTATTGCTATGTGACTTCTATATGTCATGAATCTGTATTGAGATGCCAAAGGTAACTGCACACCACTTGATCAAAAAGAAAGAAGAAGAATATATTCCTGCCAGTTTTCGTAGTCTAAATCCCCAGAAAATCAGGATGTAGAAGCTAGGGAAAGAACACAAATACTAACCGATGTAATATATTACTTGCAAAGAACACGCTCCGTCAACCTATCAGCAGCTACCATACAACTTCTAGGAACTTCCAAAACTTAACAACAACTTCGTATTTATCCCTCAATTTCAACCAAAATATTATCCAAAACTCTGAACAAAGATGCATTAACCACTTTCCCCCCCCATCAATCCTACGCCATTCATTACGACGCCACCTTGATATCCACTCGGTTATACCTTTCACAAGGTAACCCGAATCCGATATCAATACAACTTGTTTCGTATAAAATCGTTATTCTTGACAAGTTTCTTGACTTTGTTTAGAGCTAGTAATATTGCACTGATTATTTCAGCTCGTTGACTTGTTTTCGGGTTTGTTGAATTTGAAGTAAGTTCTTGAGAGAAATTATACCGAGAACGAGGTCCAAAAGAAACTCCAACACTAGCACGAGCATTTTGTATCGACCATTGTTGATACATGCACCATCTATAATGATAGCAATGCTTCAAGCTTCAAGTTCGTTTGATTTCCCATTCTCCATTCAAGTATTGAATTTTTTGTTTGAGGTGGAGAAATCGGCACCTAAGCGTGTGGATAAAACACTTTGTGGAAGTTGGATGTGGAAATTTGGTTAATGCGAGGTGGTATGTAGAGGCGTTTGCAATCGTTGGACATGTTTACTAGTGGTGTGATATGTATAGTTTGTGAATGGTAGTATGTTCAATCTGAGAGAGAGATGTTCGTAGGTTGGAAAAGAATAGGTACAAATGAGAATCCTCTTTACTACTCACTCGAAGGGTTATAATTATATAGGTTTCCGGTCAGAACTAATTTGAAAGTACAATAAATGCAAACGGAGGTACGTGTTCCTGAGATACAAAGTGTACAGACAGGTAAAGAAATTTATTGGCAGGGAAGCTTGACAAATAAAAGAATGGAACGGAATTTGGAATTTGGTTGCTAGACAAATGAAAGAAACAAAAGGTAAGGAAGTAAGGACCATGGTGGCCCAAAAGGGTCCAAAGCAATGTCCGGCAAATGAGACTTGGTGGAGATATTCAAATCTCATTATCATGTTAGTGTGCTCAAGTGAGAGCGATGGGTATAACTAACATGGCGTCTTTGCTATATTCTGTGGCTTCTGGTGCTTAATTACTACACCTATTTATCAACCTAAGAAATTCCAGTGGTCCTGTCCCTCAAACTCACCATTGAACGAGTAAATCATTTGGAAAGTGCACCCCTGGCCAATGTATCCGCAGCTCCTGTATACTCTCTTGATACCCACCAAAACCTAACAGCTACATCATACTCCTTTCCCAATTCATCAATTAATCCATCCAACTCTTCAAACTCGTCCTGATTAGCGACAGGCGTGTCCTTTACAGTCCACCACCCATTTCTTTGCCATCTTAGTATCCGACTTGTAATACCTTTCACAAGATATTCCGAATCGGATATTAAAGCAAGATGATTTGTATTCAATTCCCCTCGAATCAAAAGCTCTTTGACTTTTTTTAATGCCACAATAGCCGCAGTCAACTCTGCCTTCTGATTTGTCATTTTCCCGTTATATGAGCGTGGCCATAATTTTTTGGAGATATTGTATCTTGAGTACAAGGCGAAATGAACTCCTACAGCACCTCGGGCGTATTTTGAGCCATTGTTGGTACAAGCACCATCAATGATGATTCTGATGCCACGACCCTGTCTGATTTCGGTACCATCTGAGTATCGAAATGTTTGCATAAGGTTGGAAATTTTTGATTTAGCTTGTGTTTGAATCACGATGTCTGGAGGGAGTTGTGACTTGTAGCGGGGAGGAGTATAGATGCGTTCCGACATGGTAGAAAGAAAGAAAGCGAACTGAATCCAAGCTTTGGGACCCCCAAGATTAAGTAGGTCTTAGCCCGAACCAATTTGCAATTTACTGGCATAAACGGAGATAACTGTTGTCATGGAGTTGAAGGCATGCAAGAGCGTTGTCGAATTGGTTAATTGTGTATTCACAAACGAAGAATGCGTTGAGGTGATAGGCTGACAGTACCAGCAGCAATAGTCTAAAGTAATTTATAACTTGACTGAAAAAAAAACAGTATGTAGGATAGATCTTAATATCAAGCCTTACTCGCTTAAGACGGCAGAGAAAGAAAAGAAAGTAGGTTAAGTTCTTTCTGGCCTGATGCTAGAAATTGAAGTCAGTATACAAGTGGTGTTCAATGAAGTACTGAACAATGGGGACCACTTGTCTTCAAAGTTCAAATAACTTATCAAATAAGATAGAGTATAAATTTTTGTTGTTTCTTGAGTCATCGGGTGTGGTTCGTGATGATTGATCTCGATGGCTTTTGTATGTTGCGATGTTTATATGGTATCTCCAATTTCTTACAGTCCATGAATTGTAGTTGATTGAATATTTTTTGTTGGTTTTTGCTGATTTCTTTTTTTGACTGGCGCCGAGTCCTTTTCGTTCGAGTTCAATGCGGAGTTACCAGGATCGAACTCTCACACTGACCAGGCACGATTCTCAGAGGTGGTGGCGAAAACGGTGCTGATTGTGTGACGCTAATGCTAGTCGTGACATGGCATCTGACAATGACTCCCGAGTATGATCTGAGTTGGAAATTGTTTGAACTGGCGACCCGGAATGACCAGAGATTGCACGATGAACATTCTGGCGTGATCTGGCTGATATATGTTCATAATGTCTTGCGGCCTCTGAACCTTCCTTGGCCAATTCATCTGCCTCGAAGTTCCATTCCCTATGCACATGTCTGAATGCAATCTCAATCCCGTACTTCTCTCGAAGGAAGTCAACCACTTCAATTAAATCTTCATAATCAGACCTATACTGTATGGGTTGTCCTCCAGAGTTTCTCCAACCATTTCTTAACCACTTTTTGATTAATCCGTTCATAGCATCTGCCACAACTTTTGAATCAGTGATGAGATATACCTTCTCTACTTGTATATCCTCATCTAACTCATCAAACTCTACCAGCTCTATAACCTTTTCAACAGCTGCAATAGCAGCTAATATCTCAGCTCTTTGACTGGTCCGAGGATGACTCTTTGATAATGGCAGGGAGTCATTATGCTTGGATTTAGGACCAAAGAATATACCTGCACCCATGACAGGTCCATACAATGAGTCGACTCTTTTAGACCCATCGACAGTAATTGCAATGTACTCTTATCAATATATCCGATATAATCCTCTAGTCCCAGGCTCCTACGGCATGGGTCACGACCACGATAAAGTTTCGAGTGCCATAGGTCTATGAGGCGGGTTGACGAATGTATGTATGTGTTTATATGGTTTCGATTCCCGGGAGTGTAGGGGTCTCTTGAAGACAGGTTATGGGTTGTGGTTTGTCGAAGATAATCATAATCAGTGTGCTGGAAGACATATGAGAAGTCTGCCTTGATCTTCCGAGTTATCAAGTAATGGTAATCCACTGAGGTTGTCATCGGATATCCTGCCAGTTCTACCAACGGTAGCCTGAGAGTGCTATTTGTAATAGGATTTCGATTTCGGATTGGGGTCCTTTGAGTTTCTCGTGGGATACGAACAGTGCTAGTGGTGCCGCTGCTGCGTTCGTTCACTACACTGTTCATGTTTGGCATAGACGTTGTGGTGGCCACCTTGGATATCTTGAGGGAGTCGATACCTAGTCGGACGATTCAAAATGGTATAAATTGTTTATCGAAGGTGGTATTGGTGCTGATATGTCGGTGGGAGTTATGGTCGGTTATGGTCGGTTATGGTCGGTATGTTGAATTTGGTGTTGGAACTTGGTGTTATAATATTGTTGTAAACTCGTACAATACCGAGTCGGGATCTCGATGGTCCAAAGTGACGGTATGACTTGTTTAATAAGGATGTAGCAATATTTCGGATGTTGACGGTTCAAAATGATGGTATGGCTTGTTTAACGAGGATATGGGGATGTAACGATATTTCGGATGTTGATAGTATTGCAGTATCTTGGAAGTTGGAACCCCCACGACGACGGATTATATTTATTTGTACGAATCGTCGTTGGTCGATGGGTGGGTTTTGATAGAATAAACGGTCGCCGGTACTGGGGGTGGGGTGTATTGAGGGGGGAGGAGAGGGGGAGGAGAGGGGGAGGAGAGGGGGAGGAGAGGATAAATTGGTTTGGGTGGTGTTGGCTAGCTGCTAGACTGAAATAGTATAGAAGCTGCTACTGGGAATCCCAGGCTTTATGGGCAAAAAAGAGGATATCCAAAAGCACTGAGCTACAAAAGCTACTAAGTGGCAAGTGGGTAACCTAAAGAAAAGAACTATTATACTTCAACTCCCTTTTATACTCCAAAAATAGGAAGTCTCCGAGCTTGAGAAGCAGCTGACTTATCGGATGACTCAGAAAACATGTTCCAATCTGTCAACTCCTTGCAATTAATCAAGGTAGCAGATACCGTAGGATTTTCTTGACTTATTTGAGTCTGTGAAACATAAAATGGCTATAGCCTTGAACAGAGAATCATCGATTAATGATAATTCTGTAACACCTACTCAACTCCGCAGTCCGTAATCCGTTCAATCGGTTCTGATTTTCCAATCTGAGGGTGTACTCCTAACGTGCTGCGCGGTTGAATAATCTCGGCAGATAATATCTTTTCAGAAGTGATAAAATGATTGAATTGAAGTCTCTTGGGTAAAGCTGGAAAGGGAAGTTCTGGCAGGACATCTACACGGCGATCATGATGGTAAGAAAGATAAAATTCAAGATTTGGTTTTCATTGTTCGACTTGTTTGGTGTTACAGGGTTAAGGGTACATTTGCACTATATTTAAACAACCCAAGTTTATCCGAGTCTCCTGCTTCGTGTATTTGTACTTGGGATTTCTTCAGCCTTTTCTTCATCATGATTCATTGGTATTTGCGAGCCGTTGTATTTGTTTTTACATCCTAAAAGCAGTATATATCGGTTAGTATCATAAATGAAAATCTCAAAACAATTGACTCACTGATTTTTACAGAAAAATTGTAGAGAAAGGGTCGTATGAAGTTCTAAGAACTGGAAGAAGAGGTGTGCTGGCAATCGCCATACCAGTGTGAAAAACTGCTTGGCTGTATGCTGTTGAATTGATACAGTGCACACATACATCATATGCATGAGCATAGTACGACTTCGAACCCTTCTTGGCCAGTTTATCGGCCTCACGGTTCCACTTCCGAGAGATGTGTCGAAACACAACCTCTACTTGAAACATGGATTGAAGAGACTCAACGGCGTCCCTCAACTCCGATAAATCAGAGTGATATTTTACGGGTTGCCCTTTGGAGTTTTTCCAACCATTCTTACTCCAGTCTTCAATGCAGCCATTCGTGATGGCGTCCACAACATTTTTAGAGTCACTAACGAGGTATACTTTTCTAAGTACGTTCTCGTCCAATTGACCACTTATGATCAATTGTTCGATTTTCTCAACGGCGCTTAGAGCAGCCAGGATCTCAGCTCTTTGGCTGGTCCGGGGATAACACGTGAATGTCAACGAGTCATTATGTATAGAGCCAGGACCAAAGTAAATACCTGCACCTATGGCAGGCCCACGCAACGGATCGTCTAATCGAGATCCATCGATGGCAATTACAATAGTACTCTCATCGATAGTACCGATGAGATCCTTGACACCATCCCCACCTAAGCTCTGCCCACGACCATGCCGAATTTCATTCGCACTGGAACCGGGGTTCAACAAATTCATGTCGAAAAGCCAGGGATTATGGGGGCTCCTGTCTTGTTAGACTTGGAGACTTTACGGATATGACGGCCGCGAAAGACATATGAAAAGTCTGCACCGTCATCCCTAGTAATCCAACCATTGGTTGGAGGGTACTTCACGAGTCGTAACACTTTAGAAGCATTAACACGAGGACTCGAGGTTGGATTTCCCCGTTGTGGACCGCGAACAGAACCGCTGCTCAACATAATGCAAGCGCTGATTATACTATCCGCGTTCATGTTTGTAGTATAGTTGTATGGGGGATAGACAGAAGGAGGCTACCGATGGTAGTGGTAGATGGGTAACCTTGGGGAAATCGCTATCTTGATTGCTCGGACTCTTTATACTAGGATCTAGACGGTCATATCCGAGAGGCTAGTGTATTTGCCACGGGAACTATGAATTGAGACATTTTTGAAAGGTCAGTTGACGACCGTATGGCCCACTGTGTGTCATAAGAGAATGAAGGAAGTAGCGGAGATGTCCGATGTTTCACAGAAGGAAGCAGACCGGTTGCCTGGCCGTTGACGGTTCTTTTTAATTGATATGGCGAATTTGGGATACCTCCTCACCCAGGCAAACCAGATCGGATTCGGGAATTACGAGTATGAAATGCGCAGAGCGAGTCAGGTCCCAGAAGCGTCAATACTGGTCTGGAAACTGGGATTGGTCAACGTTTTTCGCAAGCGGGAGGCTAACACCAAGACAATTAGGAGATAGTGGATGTACTCATGATTTTCTAGGACCAGCCAGGGGGTGAAAAGCAAATAGACGTAGGATGTCGTTCTTGGTAGCGAGATGGCGAAAGAGACAAAGACTTTAAAGGAGAAGGATAACGCTAATAGCCATATTGTATATCCCCCGAAACTGGTATCTATGGACGCAATAACGTTTGTATAAAGTGACGTAGTTGTGTAAAATGTCTCTGTTCTAAAATAAATAGAACAAAAGCACCAGGTTATATACCATCGGAGTCTTTTTCATAGAAAAAGATAAAAAAGATAACGGAAAAAAACATACAACACCTCACGATCCACAATATCCATATCACCACCAACCCCGTAAAACATAAAATCGTAAATCGTAATCATGATATACCGTCCCAAAACCGAAACGCAAACTCTAAGCAAATCCAAAACAAATTATACACTTCCAACATCTCCAACGAATGTACTTCCACTTCCATTTCCACCCCCAACCAAATCCGCAGCCCTCCTAGCCAACTCATCAGCCTCCCCATTCCATCCTTTCTCAACATACCAAAATCTAACATAAACACCCCAACTCTCAACTAACTCATCAATCAACAAATCCAACAATCTCATTTCATCTTTATTAACCACTTCCACTCCTTTCGAATTCTTCCAATCATTAATTCTCCATTTAAACACATATTGTGTCATCGATTTAACCATATATTCTGAATCGGTTATTATCGTTACATGTGTTGTTGAAAGGAGTTGTTTTAAGAGGAGTTGTTTGATTTTTTGGAGTGCTAGAATTGATGAAATAAGTTCGGCTTTTTGGTTTGTTATTTTTAGGCTGGGATATGTGTACGTGTTTGAGCTTAAGAAGTTAGGAGTTGTGTATGAGTTTGATGGGGAATATGAAGGTGAGGTCGAAGTCGATGGAGGGTAATGAGGTGGAAGTGAATATGGATTTGGGTTTGGGTTTGGGTTTTGAATTGGGTAAGGATGTAGATGAGATAGGGAGGGATTTAACTGAAAAGTTCCATGGTCGTATCCGTATCCGTACCCATAATAACCATTTCCAAGCCTCAATCTAAATCCAGGTCCAGGTCCAATCCCATTCCCAGAAGAAGGAAAACAAGAATAGGAAGCAGAAAAAATTCTCCAAAAGTCCAAATCCAAAGGTTGACAGATATTATACTTAGATCCGGGGCCAAAATAAACGCCCATACCGGCTCTTGGATTAGAATGTCCATTTCCAGGACAAGCACCATCCACGAAAACACCTATGCCTTTTCCTTCAGCTATATAAGGTCTTCCATCCCGAGTATGTCTTCTTTGTTTTATATATGAAAAATCGGCCCCTGGTGTTGTTGATAATATTGTAGAAGGTATGCTGTGATTACTTATTCGAGGTGGGTGATAGGTTCTATTCTTCATGTCGGACGTGTCGGGAGTGGTTGGGTGGAGGAAATACGGGTATTGGGTATCAGGTGGCTGAGCTATAGATACCGTATAGCAGAAGGTACGGGTAGTGCGTAGGAGATGAATTGAAGAAATCAATAGAAATGGGTAAAATGAATGCTGAAGACAACGTTTGTAGGGTGTGAAGCTGGGAGGGAGATGGAAACACTGGTTCTCTTCTATATAAACCAGTTAACACGCGCCTTTCACACCAGATTCGTGGTCCCAGCAAAAAAGGTCCCTGGATACGACCCTGGTAGCCGTAAGATAAAAAGTAGAATCATGGATTTTTCGAAGGAAAGGAAAATGACCAAAGTGGGATTAGGCTGTTGTGACGGTACATCAATGAGATGCTCATTTGATGCTCATCAAGTGAATTACGGAAAAAATTGAACTTGGAAAAAAAAAAGCTTTGAACATTGGACAAGCTTTCCTGTGTGTATTGAATTGAACCCTATACGGCTCGGGTAAGATACGAGTGAGAGTCTGTGGGGCCTTTATTATGCAACGAAGTACGAGCACATTTTGTGTTTGTACTCACGATCGCGAGTCATTAATAAATTGGATCACCGGCCAACCGCTCCGCAATCCTTGTTGTCATTTAACTGGTTAATGAGATTGTCCAATAGTCGGAATTTCCTTGGGTTGACCACAAGATAATAGCCCCTAGGGGTCCTTCACCCATTTCTGCACGAACCAATATCCAGTCCGACAATACGACGAGTCAGATATCAAGACCAGATATGCACTGAGATCACCGTTGTTGAGGAGGGATTGACCTTGCGGAGGGCGAGAGTTGCAGCAAGGGGTGCTGCACGTTAGTTTGTCTTTGGAGAGGATACCATTTCTGTGGAAATGTTGTGTACGGATGCAGGACCAAAATAGACGCCTACTCCAGCTCAGGCGTCTGGGTAACCATTCCTGGAACAATCCGCATCGATAAAGATAGTGATACTACGGCCCTCCCGTATCTCCCAGCCAGTCGAGTCTCTGAACTTCTGTGTGAGGTACGAAAAGCCACCTCCATAGTGCGTGCAGACAACGTCGTCTGGTATCTGCTCATCGAGGTCCGGGTTGATGCACGGAGGAATATAGGTACCTCTGGAGTTAATAGCCAGGGACACAAGATTATGTCAGCAACAGGACGGCTTGACCTCTTCGGCATCAAAACACACTATAAACTTGTTGTCTTCTTACCACCAAAACACATCCACTGTACGTCACATCCATTGCTCTCCACGCCGTTGCTCACGTTCCCAAAGCCTTTTGTATAATGTCTTCTCCGGTCATGAATGAAAAACAGACTCCCTATCTCGAGAACGCCAAGCCTTACGAGGATTCAACCTCACTTCCCACCCCCGCCTCAGCAAGCCCGCCTAGACCTAAATACAAGGTCACGGCCGCTGCAATTATTCCCATCTGGATCGTGCTGAGCTCTTCAGTTATCATCTACAACAAATATGTTCTCAGCACCCTCAAGTTCCAGTATCCCGTCTTCCTTGTAACATGGCATCTCGTCTTTGCAGCATTCGGCACACGTGTTCTACAACGTACAACAAATCTTTTGGACGGAGTAAAGGATGTACATATGTCAAAGGAAATGTTCTTCAAATCCATCCTACCCATTGGCTTTCTCTTCTCCGGCAGCCTCGTTCTCAGTAACACCGCATATCTTTATCTCTCTGTCTCGTATATCCAAATGCTCAAGGTCAGCTAAATCGTACCGCCATGCATTGCGATGAGCCACTAACCGATATTTTGATAGGCGTTCACCCCTGTTGCTATTCTCCTGATCCAGTGGACGTTCCGTCTGCAAGATCCCAACAAGAAGCTTGGAGTAATCGTCCTAATGATTTCATCTGGTGTTGCCCTCGCGTCAAAAGGGGAGCTTCATTTCAATCTGACTGGCTTCGTTATCCAAGCCGCCGCCGTCGCAGTACGTTCTTTAGTCTTTGCCGACCCTGCATTTTTGGTTCATGTTTCTGCGCTAGTTTGAGGCTTCTCGCCTTGTCATGATACAGGTTCTACTACACAACCTCAAGATGGACCCCTTGGTGTCATTGCATTATTATGCTCCCGTTTGTGCCGCTATCAACCTTGTTCTCCTTCCATTTACAGAGGGATTGGCGCCTTTTTATGCATTGTCAAAGCTTGGTGCCGCCGTACTAATTAGCAATGCCTCCGTGGCGTTCCTTTTGAATGTTGCCGCAGTTTTCCTTGTCAGTGTTGGCAGCGGGCTCATTCTCACTCTGGCCGGAGTCTTCAAGGTTCATCACACGATCATTTCCCGTTTTCTCCACTTATTGATTGACATATCTCACAGGATATCCTTCTTATCACCGGTTCTGTCCTTATCTTCTCCTACACCATCACCCCGCTTCAAGTATTTGGTAAAAATCTTGCTATATACTCTCTTTATATATTGAATATCCTTCCTTCCAGGTTATTCTGTCGCGCTCGCAGGTCTCGTTCTATTCAAGACGACTGGGTCCAAATAAATTCAGTTCTCTCGTAACGACTCTTCAATGTTTAAATAGATTTGCATTCGCTTGTTTGGGACTTTTTGTGTTTATTCATCCGTGTTTAATTTAAATGCGAATACGTTTGGGCGTTAACTTGTCAGAGGGTATGGACTCGTGTTATCCACGTTTCTCTTTCATATTGTTAACTATCGCATACATACTACATAAATCATATATCAGCCAATCAGTATATGTTAATTTCACTCTCTTTTCATTTGTGCGGTAGTATACCTACGGGGCGATGGGCTCGGCAGCGGAATAAGTGTTTGGAAGAAGTTTCCCCCGAAGTTTTTTTTTCTTTTGTTGATAAATGCTCAACCTACTCGTTTGATAAGTACCTCCTTAATGTCTCGGGAGTACATAGTTCTTTTTTATTATTATCTATGAAACATGTATGTGGTGACGGCGTATACATAAGTCCAATACATATAAACAACCTGATTAATGGGTTTACTGTAGTTTTGAAATAATGATGAACAAAGGCGCGAAAAATAGGGTGTGGTTTATTTTTATCTCGGCGCAAATTGGAAATCATGGATTTAACTTTAGCTTTAGCGCTTATACCCATGGAGTGGTTGATGATGACGAAATAGGTGATGCCATTTTTGTAGTAGCAGGGCGTATGTAGATAAGGGGTAGTGCACAGCGGGTGCAGGGCCGGCGTAGTAGTAGTAGTAATATGGACGTTGGTAGACATGATGTATGGAAGCCTTTCCAACTGGCCCCTGGGTTTAGGCCTTGGATTTCCACCTTGCACAACAAATAAAGAGTAAATAACGAGTATGTAATATTAAATAAATAAATAATAAGAGACGGACATTATAAGTTGATAACTCTCTGCTATACCGTATGTACGTATTGTAAGCGACCGCAAGTTCTACAATTACAACTGATCTTGTATATATATGCGCACCGACAGTATTTAAATCAGGTTGTAACATCATATCGCATAAGTTCAATGAAATTATCATTTTGTTGATCTTCTGAATCGTATTGTGTTCCATTTTCTTCACGACGAAGCATTCTCCAGGTACTTAGACCTTTACGACTTAATGTTATTGATATTGATGTTAATGCGATTCTGTATCAAGGAGATTGAATGTGATTATTAGATAAAATAAAATCGATAAAAAGGAAAGGATGTACGGGCAAAATGAGCCTGGTATGGAGACCTGTTATACCATTATAGTTATTTGGAAGTTAATGAATGCATGATTGGAATGAAAAGAAAGAACGAACTAGCGGAGTCTTATACAATGCTGAAGTTATTATGGTATAACACAAAGTCCCTTTGAACATGAAAAAAAAAACAGTCAGTGCTGAGGTTTCAAACTACATCTATGATTCAAGCTACCCAAGGCGACGAAAAAAACGATATGTGTGCTGAAAAGAAGTAATGTGATTAGTAGTAGCTCATGAGTTTACTTCTATTGTTCAAGTGAGAACAGACTTACTCTCGAAATATTCTCTTTTCCGTTGGACTTGTGATTTCTTTATCAGCCATATATGGAACCATTTCCTTAGAAACCCCACATAGCCATATATATGCCTTTATAAATAAAGTATGTCAATCATCGTAACCATCATCTCTTGGTTGATATAATTAAGGAAATAAAAATAAAGCGCAAAAGGACGTACATGGTAAATTAACGGAGGAAGCCACTGGGAGAACCACATTCTTCTCTTCCCTTCCTCATTAAACATAATTTTGCACCCCGTCGTGAACAAAGATCCAGAGTATTTCAAAGCTTCGGGTATATCAACGATGTTTAAAACTGTTAACCTCCCAGTCATTGATGACATTAGTATATAGGGAGTCACGAATGTGAGGATAAGCATTGTCGCAATGGTTGTTCTCATTAGACGAGAAGATTCCCAGATATTCCACCAAAAAATAGATATGTGAGCTATATTTCGATTCAGACGGTTTAGCAAGCCGGAAAAGTATCAAGACGAACCTTGACCTACAATGAACACCAACGAGTTGAGAATAAATGTTGCCTGTGTCGTTCGTGCACATCTAGAGAAAATGTCACATGAGTGTAGGTCATTTACGACGGTAAGTAGTAAACTACGTCTAGATAAAAGGTCAAAAGGGTCAATACACATTGAAAAGATCACGATGCTTGCTCACTTGGGCAGTAGGATTGGAGACTACTGCAGCTGTAAAGATAGGTGGTAAGCGGAGGCATTCCAGATGTAAGTATATGCACGGCAAGAAATAACCAACCATATAGTGTGACACTGTAATCATTATTTCAACTAAATGCAGTGCAATTGAAGGAAAGTACGTACATCATCGTACACCAAGTCATGTAGCGATTCTGAATGCCATTACTAAGTAGAACCGAGCACAAAAGTAATGATTAAAATAAATTCGTACACGAGGAAAAGCACCTTCGCTCTGGTCCAGGGTGGATTTCTCCAGTAATATTTCAACTTTTATTTGATAATCAACGCTCAGCGCTCATTAATTAACCACAGTAAAGAAACACTAACTTCTTCATTGAATGTGATACAATGTTCATACGCTAAGGGGCTACTAGTAAGTATGTATATACCATTCTTGTTGATTTCTGGAGAGCATACCGAACCAACAGAATAAAGCGATGTTCACGAATTTGGCCCGTTCCGCGCCTCTAAATAAATCATAGTAGTGAACATTGAGGGAAAGACTGTCTATGGGTATTCGTAGTTCTTGAGGAATGGAGAAGATGGTCATCGTCAACAAGCATTAGGCGCTGTTGAGCAACCGTGTGAATGTTGCTCCTTAGGCGCCTGAAACGGTTTGACAGCGCGCAAATATGGTCGGCTTTCCTCTTCGTTTGCTGTTCCTTGATAAATAGCCATTATAATCTGCGTTACATAGAAGTTACAATTTATCATTCATATTTACGAGAATTAAATTACATCAAATCTTGTCCTGCACAATTAGTGCATAAAACATCAACAAGTACAGGTATTGACTCATTGTAATTTCTGATATATACCTTCTCGTTTCTGTAAGATAAAGATTTAAAAAAACTTTTGTGGACCATCGATGAACCGTTAAAATATAGTATGTAGTGGTAATAAAAACAAATATTAGCTGTCAATATTCTAATATTCTATTTATGTAGATGCGGACCCTCGTTGGAGGTGAGCTGCCCACCACTCCTCGAACAAAGAAAGCCCTAGTCCGCCTTGGATGCCTATCTCTTCCGTAGCTTTGGTAGAAAGTCTGCAATCCCTAGGCCGAGTAACAGCACTAGCACCAGTAGGGGGTTCAGAATCTGGGATGATATGGGAATGTGGCAAACCAAGAATCTTTGCAAAGATCAAACAAATTTCATACTTGGTGAATGGTTCGTCCGAACTGTAGTGTACGATTCGGGGCAAATGTTTCCCTTGATCTAGAATGGTATGCGTGGATCAGATTGTCCGTTCTGATTTTGCAATATTGCTGAGAAAATATAGATACCTATGGCACGAACCAAGAAGTCTGCGATATCGACTACATTGGTTGGGTAACGTGTTGCATAGTGATCCATTTTGTATTGTTTCCCGGATTGATCTTGAACCACATCGAGAAGAACATTTATGGCCGAGTCAGCGTTTTTCGGTGCAGGTCCATATCTAGTAGATGTTTTACTATTCACCATTGAACTCATATCGAGGTACTGGAACTTACAGAACAGGTACTCGGAGAATCGTAGTGTTTGCCCCTTGAACAGCAGAGACGGCCAGTTCACCATCTCTCTTAGATTGACCATAGAACTGGAGAGGGTTTGTTTTTGAGGAAGGTTCATATGGCGGGGCCGTTCCGTCGAACACATAATCTATCACCGTATGATAAGGTGTGGCTTATACTTTAATAATATACCCAACCCACTTACTTACCGGTAGATATATGAATGAGGTTATATCCGATCGCTTTGGCGAGCCTTGCGAGATGGCCGGGTACATCAGAATTGAGCTGAGAATTATGAGAAACTTAGACAGCGTCACGGGTTGGTGCCTTTGTTCCTTACTCGTTGTGCGCCGTGAGGATCCTGAACATTGTAGTTGGCACATCAGAAACCGATGGCCCAAACAAGCACGTAGACAAACCTTTTCTGCTACATCGGGACGCCTTTCCCCAGCACAGTGAATAACCCCTGGGTAATTAGATAAGACACGGGCAAAGTTACGCCAAAAGGATGCTCGACAGACAATTAGGTTGATATTCTTGTAAAGTCTTCTCCACAGCGTCTTCGTCCGTGAGATCAAGAGTGACTAACCCTTGTCGAACGCGAGAATATGCAATCCCAACAGTAGAATGGTTGGTCTTATGCAAAGCGTCCAAAATGGCTCCTCCAAGTACGCCAGATGCACCTGTTAGACTCACCGTTGAATAATTGATTATCGGTATGTTTGGCATGCGCTGAGTACTGTACCTGTAACGATTACCTTCATTCTGAGTTGCTTTGCGTTTCGCTAGGGATGCTGGTCTCGGTTATCTCCGTTGAGCCTGATATCAGTTTTTTCCCAAGATGGTTCTGTATTCTAAAAGCGCCGACAACCTCTCGTATGCGCTCCTCCCCATGGGGTTGAAAAACCTTATAGACCAAACGTCGTAACGACATTGGCTGCATTCCTCTCGGTTTCAACCCATCACGTTACTTCGACTAATGTCTCGTCATCCCTCTGGATTACCCACCGTCGTGACATCTTGGCATACGTTGGAGTGCGATAGTTGTGGTTAATCTCCTGGTCCAACTCAATATGGTTATATGGGCACTTGAATGGCTTATTTGTCTTACACTTCACGGGCGTCGATAACATTGCTTTATTGAATGTACAAATGGCCAGGGACTTGCATCGCTGGGAAGACCATGAAAACAATCTGCGAAATTCGAATATGACTAGAATATAGCCCTACCACGAGACCTCAACAGTTTTTCGTTGAACACAAGACTATTATGGTATGAGCCTTCAAACTCAACTTTCAGTGAGTTTCGGGCTTCGAACAAAGTTCGAAATCCAACGTGGGGACACAATTGATCTTCTTTTGATTGTGATGTGAATCCGCAAGTTTCTGATCCTCTATTCACTGGTGTATTGTTTTGATTGATGCGCGGAATGTCATGTTGACCTCTCTTACGGCTATCCACAGAGCACCTTGCTCCCCTGCGTTTTTTCGACCATCCATCATCTGATAGGAAAACCGGGGACGAGTTTCGAAGATTGTTGCAACGTCAATATGATCGAGAACCAGGAACATGACCTCGAAAAACCTTGCCGGGTCCGATGGGGTTCTTGCTATTTGAATTTCCATTTGCCAAGTGTCTTGACTTTTTGCGTAGTATATTCCGATTTCGCGATTTCACGAAGCGTATACACCGTCTCAAGATTTCTCGCTCCAGTTCGGATTGAAAAATATCAATCCAGGTTCACAGAACAAACATAACTCGGGAGTCAACTACGTTATGGGCCTGTCACGGGCCAACAGTTTTTCAATCACCCATTCAAGAGAAACACTCTCATGTCAAGGGTTGTAGGTTGTTATGGTATTCTCAGGGTCAAAATGGTCAAAGGAATCCATGTTCCTTATACCACGTGTGTCGCATGGCATGACGGAACTTCGAACCAAATCAGCTTGGAGGAAACGTCTGCGACTTTTTGTTCTTATTTTTATCACAGCGTATGCTATCATTGACTCCCTTCGCATATCCAGAAAGGCAATCCATTTGTTTTCAAACTGTCAGATAGCCTTCTGTGGAGTAATAACCAATCCTCAACGGTTAGCCACAGTCTCACGGGGAAGAATATCGGAGAAGTCGAGTATGAGTTATGGGGATGGAGTCAAATTATCAGGGTTCAATCCACTTTTGGATACAATATCGCAATCAACCCAGCCGGTTGGCTTTGGCCTTACCATCTTAGCCAATCCATCAAGAACTTATGCCACCGCTAATAAGAATCTGCCCGTCTACCGGATATCGATATCCACTCTAGTTTTCCCACTTCCCAACAGAATAAAGGTTGGTCGACAACAAGCTTCCGCTTATTTACTTGTGATCCTGTCGCCGGGTTCTGTTGACTCTAATGCGTCGTAGAGCGGGTTCAACATCAGAAACTTCGCGTTTCCCTCCCCCTCCCATTCGAACAGATCTGTACTCCCATGTCACCACTTACAGGTATGTGTATTGATACCGTCAGAGAAGACAGAGACAAATTACATCCTCAGATCTGTGCAACTTGAGCTACAAATATATAGCCCTTCGCTCAAAGCTAAGGAAGGACGCGGCCGAGGACCACTTGCCGTCTTCAGTCGAGACGACAAAGTATCAGGAAGAGTGTTCTTGGATAATAGTTGCCATCATACAGGAAGGATTTCTGTCACGGTACGTCTACCATTTCCTGCAATAGCTATGTGTTTACTCAGATATTTCACAGTTGGAGGGTATTTTTCATTACCAGAAGGATGAAGATGGACGTAAAACCAATTCTACAGAGACAAACCTCCGGAAACATGTCTTTCTATCAACCACAACGTGTATCAATGCCTCACCAGCGAACGATTCTATCCTTCCTTTTCAGGCCTCCTTTATCAAACGACGACCAAGCGGTTCTTGCCTAGTATGCCAGACTCCTGGACAGGCCAAACGTGTATTTCCTTTCTCGTTTGATCTACCGAAGTCGCTGCGGGCGGGCGAAGAACTACCTTGCTCATTCACACCTTCGAAGGGCGCCATCGCGGAATCAAAACTGCATCCATTTGAAATAGCGTATCGAGTCATGGTATACTGGGAACCAAGCGCGAGCCTGGATAATAGTTCTAGGTGAGTGGCCTAGTCAACGACAGGTCACTTGGACTGACTGGTTACCAGTTTGGAAGTACCTATATTGATTCACGCTGAGAACGATTTTCAGTCCATAGATGCTTCACCTAAAACTCCAGAAGCTTGGATAGAGATGCCCTTAAAATCTGAACGACCGGTGCCCTACCGCTCTGCTGTACGTCGCACTCTGTGGACTGGTTACTGACCCTGTCTCTATACAAATGACTGACCCTTCATGTAGTTAACACTACCGTCGCCAATCACATTTTCCCGCTCCTCAAAGATACCCTACTTTGTGATCTTTACGACAACACCGCGAAACCCTAGCCTAGCAAAAGAAATCGCCGCAGATGCATCTATTTCTGTTTCCCTTGTCAGGCAGATCGGCATTATAGAACAACCCAATCTTCCTCCCACACCCCCAATAACTCCGTCTAGCGATTTGGACTCACCAACATCACCGCTTGGAATCATCAAACGAGTAACCAAAACTGTGCATGAACACACACGTTCAGGGCGCTCTGATTCCTCTCTCGATCCAAGATACAAACCTCTACCTGACCTTCCAATGCGATCCTTTGTTCAAAATCACACACTTCGTTCCGATATGAGTATCGGTTTTCAGAAGCGACCTAGACAACAGTGCCGTCCTGGAAGGCATCCGTCAATAAGTGAACAAGTGGCTCTTCCTGATGGTCTCTACAAAGGAAAGCTTGTTTTGAGTCCAGATATGCTTCCTTGTGTAGATTGGAATGGTCTTTGTGTCAAGGTCCGTTTACAACGGCTTCTCTAATTTTATGCTATGTTATTGATAGTTGACTTACAGTATTATCTGGATATCTCGGTCTTAATGGGCCAAGATGAACTCCGTGCAAGAGTTCCTCTGCGAATTATATAGAGCCTTTCTTTTTCCACTCTTCTTTTTTTTCTGTTGGACATATTACTAGTCGTCGACGATAGTCTTCATTCACAATCTTTACCCATTTTTATCGTTGCTTTTTCATGTCCCATTATTTTATTCGTTATTATTTTCCCTTGAATGTCGACTTAAAACTAGTTTATCATCACTGTATTTCACCTACCAGATTAGGCAATTTGTTACCCTGATGCGAAAACGCGTCAATGACAAATGTATAGCTGTTTGCACATTCACCCTCCTTGTACGACTTGGTAATGGACCAACACCCAACGGCATCATGGCAGGCTATGCAGGACGGTAACGTCTTCTACCGCCGTCAACAGTTATACAGTATTACTGGAAAATTACCCGATCTTGGTGATTATATCGTGGCTGGATGTCGGTATGGTGGTCCTATAGGTGGGGAGTGTTTTTGGTTATTTTATAAAGTATTCTTGTGCTGAGCCTTTTGAACAGCACTTATGCGTGATACTTCTAAGATTATGACTTTGAATCGTGGTGTAGCACCCATCTTATCGAAGTCACAAGTACAGATCTACTCACCTGCCGGCGAAGGGCTTTTGTTGTTTAGTGTGGATTCTATTTCTTCAACACATCGTTAACTGTAAAATTCTGACTGCTTTTGTATTCTAGTGGGATAAAGGGAGAATCATTCGATTCGGTTGGACTTTAGATGAGAGATTGGCATTGCTGAATGAAGAAGGCGTGTATCGGATATACAACTTGCAAGGAGATTATGAACAACATTCGCTTGGGGCAGAAGCCGCTGAACTGGGGATTATTGATGCAAGGATATATGACAATGGGTTTGTGGCCATGACAAGCTCATTGACATTATTGGAAGTGAAGAATTGGGATGGAGGTAGACCACTGACCTTGGCAAACCCAGGTTCGTTCAAATTCCCCACATTCCTTGTATATTCGTTTTTTTGGTCAATGTTGACGTGAATATATGGGCCTTTAGGATTATCGGAACCACCACATTCATGGGCAATTATACCACCAGACCTCAATATCTCGCGACATGTCGAAGTATTACTCTCGGTGGAAACTTCGATCTTTACAGTTGATAACCTTGAAAGTGTGGACCAACGTATTTCTAGAGGACCTTTTGCCCAAATATCACCTTCGCCGAATGGGAAATCTCTAGCACTTCTAACTTCGTCTGGGACTCTATGGGTCGTGTCGACAGATTTCCAACGAAGCATGGCCGAGTTTGAGACGAATACTGTGATAGGTGCTGAGGGGGCAATAAAGCAGGTCGAATGGTGTGGCAACGATGCCATCCTTCTTACGTGGGATGGTTTAGCAGTTCTAGTGGGACCATTTGCAGACACTTTACAGTAAGTGGTTTATAGCATTTAGAGGAATGGACGTCCGAATGACTGGTATGGCCAGGTACTTTTATTCCGGTACTATTTTTGCCGTTACGGAAATGGATGGCGTGCGAGTGATTGGTCCTGAGGTTTGCGATCTTCTACAAAAGGTCCCTGGTAAGGCTCAGAATGTGGTTGTTTGATTACAAGCTAATTTGTTGGCTTAGCCTCGACGTTATCTATATTCCGTCCCGGATCAACCTCACCTTCTGCAATCCTTTACGATGCTTGGGAAAGCTTCAATAACCGCTCACCTAAAGCTGATGAGAGCATCAGAAGCATAAAACCAGACTTGTCTAAGGCTGTGGATGAATGCATAGACGCGGCTGGTCATGAGTGGGAGCCCCAATGGCAAAGGAGACTCCTAAATGTACGTTCAATCTCTATCAGAAGACCAAACTTTTTCAATGCTGATTTTGCGTAGGCAGCCAAGTTTGGACGGGGTTATCTTGATTTTCATAATCCCACAGATTTTGTGAATATGGGACAAACTCTGAAAGTTCTCAATGCTGTCCGAGAGTATGGAATTGGCATCCCGTTAACATATTCCCAGTAAGTTGGATATATACGATGGCTCTGCTAACACTGAAACTCACCTTTGACATTGCGTTGTAGATATAATTATGCTTCGCCATCGCATCTGATCACACGACTCACATCTCGAAACCTGCATCTCTTAGCACTACGTATATCATCCTTCCTCCATCTAAAACCTGATGCTGTCCTCAAACATTGGGCTTGTGCAAAAATTGCAAGAACGAAACCATTAGCTACTGATACAGGAAAGGATGTACAATTGGCAGGAGAGGATGAGGTTTGTAAGATGATTGTGGAGAAGTTTGAGCAACTGGGAGGGACTGAGGTCAGTTATGCTGACATTGCAAAGAGGGCTTGGGAGATAGGTCGTGTTGGTCTGGCTACCAAACTTCTAGACCACGAAACCAAGGCATCCGACCAAGTTCCGTTACTTTTGACAATGAAAGAGGATCGCCTAGCTCTTAGTAAGGCGGTTGACAGTGGTGATACTGATATGGGTTTGTCTTTTTATTTTCATGGACCTTCGATGTGCTCATTCTGCATTTCAGTTTACTATGTTTTACTTCATTTACACAAACGACTACCACTTGGATCATTCTTCCGACTTCTAGAAGAAGGTGGAGAAAAACTTGCTCCCGCTCGTAGACTTCTTGAAGTCTATGCTCGCGAGCAGGACCGGGAAATGCTTCGAGACTTTTATTATTCCGATGATCGACGTGTTGAGAGCGCTACCTTGTCCCTTGAGGAGGCAGCTTGGGCGGCAGTATGTTCTATTCCTCTCATACCTAACGCACGTTATTCTGATCATCGATATTAGGATCAAACTGCGAAAATTACAGCGGTAGAGACGGCTAGGAAGTTCTTCTCGGACGATAAAGATCGGGGCTTCGAGGCAAAGGTACGACAATTTTAGATCTACTACCAAGGCAATATTTTCTAACTGGATGGTTTTATAGATGATGGATGAAAGTGTACGCCTACTCGCGTTGCAACAACAACTTGAGAAGGAAACAGATGGAAAGATCACATTCTTTGGGTTAAGTGTCAATGCCACCATTCGGGAATGTCTGATCAATGGCTTATCCAAGCGAGCTGACAAAATCAAGAATGATTTTAAAGTCACAGATAAATGGTTAGTATTGGATTTACTTCCTTTTTATTTGGGTAAAAATGAACGCATATATGCATGTGTAGCTTCTGGTATCTCAAGTTACATGCCCTAACAGAAGCAAGAGACTTTGAGGCTCTCGATTTATTCTCAAAGTCTAAGAGAAGTCCGATTGGTTATGAGCCCTTTGTCCGGCATTTGGTAGAGAAGGGACATATTCGAGAAGCTGCAGGATATGTAGCTCGATGTGATTCTCCCAAGAGGGCTGATCTGTACCTCGAGTGTGGAGAGTGGCGTATGGCTGGGAAGGAATGCAAGGAACGAGGTGATAAAGCTAAACTGGCGTGCGTATTTTTATCTTTTTATCTTGCTAGGTGTGTTTTAGAAAGGGACTTTTTGGCTGACGACCTGTGTAAAATAGGGAGATACGCAAGAAATGTCCTAATTCTATGATTCTTCGTGAATTGGATCAAATAGCGTCGACTATGAAATGATTTCCTTTTCCTTATCTGATGCGAAGAAGTCCCAATGTTAATGTTTATGAATACATGTGTCTGCATCTGTTTTGTCTTTTGCTCTAATGATATACCATGCATCACGTTTTTGTCCGAGCCTGAAACTGGACATAAAGTTACTGGAAGACTGGCTAGGCTGTTGAAAGAAATTAGTAGAGTGCCAATACACCTTATTGCATTAATTTCTTTTAATAAATGAAGATACCGAAATCAGTAAAATGCTCATTAAGTCTAAATAAATCAAAGTCATTACATGGCACAGCATGTGAGAAGTGAAGTCGGATACATTGGAAGAAAAGGAGTCCTGCGTAAAGAAGTTGAAATAAAGTGATAGTAGGAGTTCTGGAATTGCAGTATAGAGCTACAGGTCAGATGGAAAGATGTGACCAAGGGATACAGGTCGGTAGTACTAGTGAGGGAAATGTATGTATGGTATAATTAAAACCGAATAGCAACGCACTGCGGTAAAACAAGTAAAGACAAGCAATGAAAACAACATAGACAGGCGGGACTATTAGCTATGGATCAACGTGGGAGAGCGTTATTGTGGGTTCAGAACAAGAACATTTACAGAAGAAATAGACAGTTTAATTGTTCCTGTGAGTAGGTGATTCGTCGTCGTCATCGTCATCTTGGTCTTGAGAATGGCGGTCAAATGAATAAGGTAAAGGAACTTCGCGTGTAACACGGTACTGGTCGATGTTACCCAAGTGTTCGTTCTCCAAACGGACTGTATAATAAGTAATTAGAAGGGTTGTGAGTAAATGTAGAAATTGAACTTACAGAAGTTCCACTGAATTCGGCGCAACATTTCCAAGAGACCAACAGTAAAAGCACGAAGATGCATATTAGGTCCTGGTGAACCAGGAATGTACCATGTCCAAGCAAATCGGGCGACGATATTTGAAAACTGAAATAAGAAGTATTGAGACCCAAGCTTGATTTAGTATACATATATTTGGAACTCACGATGGCAAAATAGTAAAGCTGTAAAGAACTATCAGGACCTTGTTCAGATGAGAATAAAACTGGCTGCAGCTCACGGGAATATGGTCTGGGTAGCCAAGCTCGTCTCTAAGGAAGAAATACTTGGCATGGGGACGCAGAAGTGACCAATCCATAAGCAAATCCTGTGTGTATCCAAGTAAGATCGAAGAGAGATGTATACACGAAGTGCAGACGTACCCAAGTGCAAGAAAACGTAGCGGATATCGTATTAAATAATAACCAAAGGACCAATAAGTCTACACGATGCGCTGAAAGTCCCCATCAATGTTGATTCGCGTTTAAGGAAGTAAAAGTACTGACAGTTATGCCTCCACATGTAGTAGAACAGATAGCTAATAATAGCAGCACCATATTTAGCGCCCTATGAAAGTAATGCGGTTAAGGATTAATCCGCTGCACATTATATGCCTCTCACATTGATCAGATGAGTAGGCAAGCCGGAGTCAGCATAACGCCTTACACTTTGAATTAGACGTATGAGCGAGGGAATTATTGCACAAGAAAATGCAATTGGCCAATGGAAAGAGGATGCTCCGCAGCGGGTCCAATCTTCGCGAAAGCCCTCAGCATAAATGCACACGAGTTGGAAGAGGTTAGAAAGCGTGTACACCATACTGCACAGTTGATCGCTGAACATGGCGTTTATAAGTAAGGAAATCAATAGTAAAAATACGAAGACTGTACCCCATCCAGAAATCCGCAAACTATATGGAGAGGCTTTTGTGAACAAAATATAGACCATCATTAAATAATATAACACACCTCAACATGCCTAGCGCCAGATAGAAATTGTCCACCAAGGTTTCGCAACAACCAAAACCTTGAAGGCTGGAATAAGATAGGGAATGGATTGAACAATACCAGACTTGTCAGTATTAACCACACGAGCGGCCATATTGTCGGCGAGACCTGGGGTGATCCAATGCGGGCGAACGAGAACCAAAATGCATAGCAGAGGGTAGTAAACAAAAACGCGGGTATCTATATCCGATATCCAGTGAGGATTCACATATAGACAACATTTTGGGGCGGTCCCGCACCTCGAAATAAACCCGATAATCCATACGAGTACGAACATCAAGTTCTGTACAGAGTTTTAGAAAAAGACGATGTTAATAAGCAGGATACTTACCAAATATAAAGGCGTAATTGATATGAGTTCGGGCCCAAACAACCAGATTCACGCCTAGGAGTAGTGAAAATAGAACTGGTACTAAAATAATTCCATATATAAGAAGTAGTGCATCCCAAGCTTGCATTGTTTCATGAGTGGATGGCAAGGAGCCTGATTGGTGATTTGAGTCGGAGCGCAATTTCAGAGTGGAATTGCTTACCATGATATATACCAGACGCTAAAGCAGGGACAGCAAACCCAAGCATTATACCAGTGCGGAATGTACTGAAGTGGTGCGATTTATTACGATCACCGCCTCTTAAACGTTGCGCAGCTTTCTTCTCGTCCCCACGAACTAACCTTTTGGTTATTTTACGCATCTCGTTGAAAGAATGATCAGTTACCAAACGCTGCAGCATATAGAGCTTGCATTCCCTTCTTCATATCCTGTATCCCATCGTCTGAGCCCAGCGGACCCGCATGTAACTAAACAAAAATCAATCGCAGCTCCCATAAGCACTATTAATGCATACCTTATCAATTGTATATTGTTGTTGTATTTGAATCTTCGTAATAATCATATCAGCTGAGTATATATTTGAGAGCTAGCTCCATACCCTAGTAGTTTTCTCGAACTTCTTGAGTGCTTTACGAAAACCTGTCAAATTCAGGATCTATAGACATAGGTTGGCCAATGAGTTTTGATTTTCGGAAACCTCTACTCACCCTAAAGTTGTACAACAGTTCTAAACCCCTGCATGGTGATAAATACCCTAAGTCATATATTGATGACTGCCTTATCGACGTACCGATAATGTTCTAAAATGGCCTTTTTAAGCTTTTTCTTTGCGTTTAGATATGTATCCGGATCGACGGAAAGTGTCTTTTCCTTTTCGTGATCTTGAGGAGTGGATCTACCGTGTACATGTGTTGTCTAAGAATGAAGTTAGCCCCGTATCGATTATTGCGATTATCCATGCAAAAAACATGCCTCGGACGTATTAGTGCTGATCTGAAGTAAAGGATTTTCCGCGGGTGACTTGGGACGGTTTGATTAAAGGGATTTGATAATACCAAAGTCCATGGCTTCTTCGTGGTTGCCTGTGACATGAGCTTGTAAGATTAAATGACCCTGCTCGAAAATGCATGTGCTCACTTCTACCAGCTTTCTATGGTCCTGAAGTTCTTGTAGTTGCTCTTGAAGAACGCGCGTACGAAGCGAGAGCTCCTTTTCTCGGTTTACATAGAACGTCTCTACCTTCTCCAACTCTGCGTCGAGGGAATCAAAAAATTCACGTTGGACTGGAATGAGGCGTGGCAGGAGTTCGGACAATGGCAAAGTATCAACGGATCGACGAGGTGTGGTGGCGTTGCGTCCGAGCCTCCTAATGGTCTTGAGGCCAGACCCGATAAAAGATGGACGTCGAGCATTTTTTATACTCTCCATAAAACTAAGCCCACGAGTTCGGGGAGCACGTTTTGGTTCATCACCCGCTTCAGGAATAGAATTAACTGAAGGTTGAAAGCTGGGAATACTAACACTTGGTGGAAGGTCTTCTGTTGGAGACTGAACCTCTTGAGATGGAGGAAGATAGACCGTGTTTACAGTGGCACTCGAGTTAAAGGATTGCGTGAGGTTATTCAGGCTTTCTTGATGAAGCGGATAGCAGTGATGCATTTCTTCAGGCCACGATAATCACTGTATTTGGGTCATTTGGTCAACGGAAGTATACTTTCACGGACGACAACTCGTACATGTACGCTTTCTTCCATTCGGGGGTCTTTTTGTGGCCATTAGCAAAAGTGTGGTAAATAGAGTTATGGTAATGTTACCTGAGTATCCTGGAGGTATCTAAAGAGCGAAAAATGCGAGGGCCATGAGCCAAGGCTGGGCGAGGACAATTATAAAACGGCGTACCTCGCAAACTTCATAATGAGTCGTAAAAGAACAGCGGGGGATAGGAAGCAACTACACAGGTCATGGTCAGTTAATATATATGCATGTACAAAGGCTGCTAATGACATAATGGTAGCCTACCATCGCTTAATAACAAAGCCGCCCACGGACACAGAGCTTCTAGTGCAGACCTCAAACTTGCTTCAAACCACACATCTGCGGGGAAAAACAACTCTGGGCGCGTAGTAGATGATTGTCACGACTCCACAGCTCATCCTCATCTCCTGTACACACGAATGAAAGTCCTCTTCTTAGTCACTATACCTAACCAATCCATTGGTAGCTTGATATTTTGGTGTCTGTTTTTTTTTGACATAGCTCTATCGTGTACAAACGCGTCTCTTCTATCTTCATTCTTATCGATACTTAGGCTGCTTTTGTCCAATATCTGCCACAACTGCTGGATCATTGAACCACACTAGGTTCCCTTATCTTTTGGATCACTAGCTTTCATCACCACATCTGTCTAAACTCTAGTTCTCAAAAGTTAATTATCATTGATAAAGCCACCTTGCAAAGAACCCAACTGTCATTTTCATTATTTGTGCAGCTTCTCTATGGGATCTCATGCACTACCCTGATTATGTCTGTTGCAACGTTTATGTTGACCTCTCCACGTCAGTTTACTCTTTGACTAGGGTCTAGGCTTATTGACACTGTGGGTTTTCTTCCCAAGGAGAGTTGTGCAAGCGATGTACTCGTGCTCGATTACAATTACAACTGAAGTCATCCGTGTTTATCGCTTCATCTTAACAAAAGAATATTTAGCCTTCAAAATTGTAGACCCGGTTGGTTCATGTACCTCCCATTAAAATTTTAGTTATGCAGTGCCCCCAAACACGCTAATGACGGCTTCTATCTCCAGGTGTTGGCTTTGGTTAGTACAACCTGTTACACTCATCACCGACACCACCGTGTAAATTCATTGACCCTTACAGTTTATTAGCACGATGCTTCGCAATCTCTTGGCCTCTCCACAGTATTCAATTGCCGAGTGCAACACACGGTGTTTGAGCTTGAGCGCGTCCTCGCGGCAGGAAATTATGAAATGTACAACACATTTTGCGAACATTTACATACATTGATGTTCATTGTTGACAGTCAAAATAAACGAAGCTTTTTAGAGAGATTAAGGGAACTTTTCTTTGTTCACAGCCTCAGCCAATTCTCCCAACGTCTCAAACTTCCAAGTCCACCTCTTAACTCCCTTGGTACATTTTTACAAGTCAATGCCCCAGCCCTATCGATCCAAACACTCCTCAAACCCAATTGATGTGCTGGTTCATGATCATGAATTAAACTCTGTGCAACAACCAGAACCTTCTGCTTTATTCCATCTTTCCCCAAACCTAAGTCCCCTAACAACTCCGGATCAGAACGAATAGTTTCCAACGCAATGTTAAATCCGCCCAAAGCAGGTTTATAGCACTTCGTATCTTGAGCAGTAAGAATCAATGAAAATGGTGATTTCGAGTTGTGTGTCTGTTGAGGATGCCAGTATTGTTTATATAAAGATTGTTGACCTTGACCTTCCTCGGCTGAAGATGTTGCAGTAGTAGAAGAAGTGTGAGGATTAGAATAAATTCTAAGTTCTTCCGTATCTGATGCAGGCCTCCCGAGTGAAAGTTTGTTATGAGTGTATCGGAAGGAATCATGATCGACGTTCGAAAGTACGACCAGTTTGAAATCCTTTGCCAGTTCATGAAGCGCAGCGGAACTATCAGGGAAAATGGGCCAATTTTGAATGGAATGTCCAAATTGAACATGAGGATTGGTATCGTAAGCTGCAGCTCCAGACAATCCCGAAGTACCAGCACCAACAGAAGAACCAGCAGCTGTAGCGGCGATACTGGCAACAGCGGATGTAGAAGTAGTAGTAGTATCCAAACCCGATTGTATTTTCAATCGTTCTTCCAACACCTCGGATATTTTGGTGAGTAGGTCGGCGTATAACATGTCAGGGTATTGAGCTTCAAGATCATGTTCCACAGCAGCAAATGCTTCCAAAATTTGCTTTCGATCCCAGTTCTGAGACGCTGTGTATTTGTCAAGAAGAGGTTTGAGACCATTGTAGATGCCAGTCTCCCAGTCCTAATGAGCTGATTATCAGTATTGGCGATTAGGAGTAACATTGGTGCAATGAACTGACAGCCAAAGTGCCGTAAACATCAAAGATGATGGCTTTGTAGTCGGTCAATTTGGGTTGGGCGGTGGCTATGGTTGACATATTTATGAGAAGGAGATGTGTGCTAGCTGAGTACAATAGATTGTGGAAGTTTATGATTAACGAGAGAAAACAGTTATGAAATATAAATAGCCATGTGCACAATATTTTCGGAGCCGTATGAGAGCGTATAAGAGTCATAGTAACATGACGTCATTCACCTCCTAGTTGGAATATTTGTCTGATACATATTTGCTATATTATGCAAAGTAAATGGCAACGAGGGTTGCGGAAAACATAGGTCATAAATCTACACAGTGTGCCGGCTAGCGTTGAGTCATACAAGGTCATACGCGGAGATATTCCAACCATGACACTAAAAATAGAACGCACAAGGTCGGAAAAACCATCCAATGCGCATTTATACATCCCAATTGTTCGTTTCGTTTCATCATCGTTTACTATCGAGAATAGTCATACCAACTAGCTAAGTCTAAGCGTCGATCGCTAGTATTTGGTAAATGAATTGTCGTCAATCATCACCGGTCGCCCAGGGTTCATGGCAGGAGTTTGTTATTTCATGGACGCAAGTGTACACTACTGACGGCTATCGTCTAGCCATGCGACATTTAAGCAATAGAGATAGAGTACATAAAGCATAATAATTCGTGACCCACACAACCTTAATCTGACTACTCGGATCCTCCTCACAATTGAACTTATTCTTATCTTCAAATGAGTCGACAAGGTGAACATTACATTCCAACCCATAACCATAAATACGTCATACATTGCGAAACTTTCCGTCAAAGGAACTAATTTGAATTCTCTAATGACATCTTGATTTTCCTGAGCATTTGAAAGTGTATGTTTGTAACGTCGCGTTTCGCATAGTTAGTACCAGTGTGCTGTTCAATTGACGTTAACAACAATGATAAATGACAAGGTTCGGTTTCTTCGTATTGAAGTTATTGGAGACCAGAACACAGAGGAACCCATTTATGAACCACTGGCACATATTGACAACGTTGAGCTGCAGCCTGCAAGCCACTTCTACCCTCGGATGTACCCTTTGTAACGCTGCTCGTGAGACGAACTATCAAGTACGTATATTGCTATAGTAAAGCTTTTCAACTAAAACCTTTGCTGATATGAATTCTAGCATAGTATCATGCCTTATAATTCATGCACATGATCATTATTGGATAAAAAATATAACAATATTTATCATCAAAAAGCTGGATATACAAATGGTCCTACTAGCACAAAGAAATCGCAGTATTATTTGAAGGAGAACAGTTCTTTCACGATACGAAACTTTGTGTCAATAAAAGAACCTAAAGGTGGAGATGTTTATTGGTTCCTTGGTTCACACCATGTGATGGAACGGCTATATCACTTATACCTTAGATGCTCATAAATCCAGAATTGTTACATAAAACCTGAATGCTCCTAATTACAGAAAAAAGTTCATAATAGACGCTCCTAGTACAGCATAATTTACACCATATAAAATCCAAAATTATTACTAAAAGTAGACAATTACACACAAAAAAAAAGCAGGCAACAAAGAACATTAGCGACAGTTCATTTTCTCAACATCATAGACCTTCGCCGTTGTAGGACCTTCTTCACTTTTATTCATAGCCGTAGAGTTGTTAGACACAGGTAAAGCACACGTATGAACTCCAATACAATAATTAGTAAACTTCCCCTCTTCATCACGACTGGCCTGCGACTTGGCATCTGCCAAGGTTTCATAATGTGGATCATGACGCTCATGATTTTGGTGACGATGTGAAGTTGAAGGTGAAGGCATTTCGATGATCACAGCAATTTGGATTTCTTTGTTCATTTGGTGAACATCATTGCTGTTAGGAGAAAGTGTTGCCGAAGCTGAAGGCACACTTGCAGCACCATTTCCACTGCCGATGTGTGAAAATAAAACTGGGGGAAGGAATTCTCGTACGCCTTGTCGTTGTGGTCGAGATCTATTTCGATCCCCGTTCGACTCGGATGATGGTGGGTGAGATCTCCTAAACACCATATCATGTATAAACGTAGCAAACTCAGGATTTTCTCTCTGATTCTGTAGAGTGTTTTGATGCTGATTTGCTGTTGATGAAGCAACCGAAAGAGGCTACATAAATGAAAGAAGTTTTGTCAATCAAGAAGCTCGAAGTCGGAAGCAGGGGTAAACTTGGAATAGAAGCCAAGAACAGGAACTCACCACAATACGCTCCCAATTTGCATATCCCACACTCTCAGTGTTCTTCCCCCCTCCATCAGTCCGATCCGTCCAAGTTTCCCATAGTGGTGGTCGTTCGCCAATGATCGCTGGGGACAAAATAGGGGCAAAATCCAACGTATCAATAAAGCTCCGCCTTCCACGCCATCTATGATCACCCATTGGGCTATGTACGCGTCTCCAGCCAAAGACAGCAATCATTGCGGCAGAGAAAATTCCAATTGCCAGGAACGCAAGGATTATAGGGGGTGACCCCGCCGCAGACATAAAATTCCCTCCTCCATTTCCGTTATTGGATACTGTAGGTGACGGTGATGAGTCGGAGGTGGAGGGTGAGGACATTACTGAGATGGGGGGAAGTGGACAAGGGACATAAGGAGGTTCTTAACAATTGGAAAGCGTGCTTGTACCTGATATAGCCATAACCATCAATCCTTTTCGTATTATCACACACTGTCATATTGGGTCATATTCAGGTCCAAGTGTTAGTTTTTTTATATTTAAACTTTTAATTTATACATCTCTTCGTTTAATGCCAACACGGCATCCCATAGGTTTGCGCAAGAACCCTTCGCGCGTTTCCAACTATAGAATAAATTAGCATCTTGTTAGTGATTTAGAAGGGTATTTAAGCTCACCGTCTGCTTTGCATCTCCTAGAACAATATCGTATCGACGCATAATGGAAGCAATGATGATTTGAAGCTCAAGAGTAGCCAAATTGCGGCCGACGCATGCACTTAATTCCCATCAATGAGTAAACCCCCAGTACCGTCCAGCCAGGTTACTTACCGTGGGCCGATAGAGAAGGGGTTATAAGCCTTTTGAATGGCAACTTGATCACGTTCAAACCACCGCTCAGGTCGATAAACTTCTACATCGTCACCCCAGACCTGTGTGTCACGGTGGATGGTGTAGCTAGGTACGCTCAACACCGTTCCTGCTGGGAAATATTTATCCAAAACCATTAAACCCTCATCGGGGGCAATTCGTGGTAGGCCAAGTGATGATGCTGAGTGAAGCCGTAAAGCCTCGTCGATGCATACATCCATATACGGAAGACGTTTAACCTGGTCCGCGCTTGCAACGAATTCATCTTCAGTGCCCAGTTGTTCATCGAGTTCTTTGTGGAGCTTATCTTGAACGTGGCGGTTTTGTGCGAGGTAATAGAGAATCGCGCAGGTAGAGCTAGACTCAAGGTTAGTGCTAGTTTCCATGGTCTCAGAAGATAACCTTACTTGGATGTCGTATCGGAACCTGCAATAAGAAGAGTAAGAGCCTCTGCCGTAAGTTCTTCTCGACCCATTAGGTTTCCCTCACTATCTCTGCCGCTCTGAAGTTTGCTTAAAAGGTCAACACGGTCTGTGGGTGTCGCCAAACGTTTTGCTACGGCAGCAATGGCGATACCAGCAAGGGTCCTGACACTCTCAACACCTTGTCTAAATCCGGGGAGATTCCGAACGATCGGGCGCCAATGGGGAGGAATGGAACCCATGGACATAGAAAACTCGCCACGACTGTTAAGAATCTGAACAGCGGGAATACCAGTGACTTCTTCTGCCGTAGCCTCCTTGCCATATGATTCCATCATTCTCTTCTGATTTTTGGGGACAACTGCGATATCCGCTGCGCGTTCTAACATACCGAATGGAGCCCCAAATGCAAGGTTTCCGATAATGTCAAAAGCCAAGTAATTTGCCCCTTCATTGTTTGAGGTCAGATATCAATATTTGAGTAAGGGAAATAAATGATATGCTTACATGGTAGACAGTCAAGCCACAACTTCCCTTCGGACCCTTGCCAGCCTTCACCGTCGTTTCCTGACATACCTTTCACGGCCATATCATATAGCCTGTCCCATTGTTGCAAAAGTGTTCCTACGTGTTCCTTAATATGAGGTTCGAATTCAAGTACGCTTTTCTGGGAAAATATGTGTGACACAATCTTGCGTTTTCTTGTATGTTCGTTTCTGTCCCGAACATTGAAAACGCCACGACGAATAGAGACAAAGGCGTCGTAAAAATCCGATTTAAGGGCACCATTGCCATGCCCGTAGATGGGTTGCAATGCGTCTGGGTCGGCAATGGAGAGATGATTGGGGGCAATGCGGACAATAGGACCTGCGGAGGTATTAATAGACATATCTTGGGAGTCGGGCAAGATCCGATGAATGACATACCGTATTTACAGTGTAACTCGTGTATTACCTCTGACCTATGGCCCATCTTAGATACGTATCCCAGCCATAAGTCAGAGAATTTGGCTAGGAAAGGCCCTGGATACTTTCTTAGACGGTGAGCATCCCACAGCCATGGTATGACATGTACAGCGACAAAAACAGCCGGGATGGCATAGAGAGCGTAGGGTATAGTTTCGGCCATGTAGTCGAGAATCATGATGATGCCTGGCAGGAGACAAGAAGATCATTGCGTTTCGAAGACTTAAGTACTTAAGTATTGTTCAATTTAATATGCCGAGCGACTGAAGGTTGGGATGGTGACATGTAACAGACTTCTGTCACATTCCAGGGGCGGAATATTGTTTCCTGCGTGGTCAGCAGACGCCATTACCATCGGTGGGTGCCGTGTGACGCGGAACATAGTTTATTACTTACTACAAAGTTTGGAACTTGGAAGACATTAAAAACATAAGGTTTATATTTCAAGCACGACTGACAACTCCTAACCAATGTCTATGTTACAGTGTTTCACCCCGTGGCATACTTAAATGAGATCTTCCGCCTGCATCGTTTCTCCATTCTACTCGGACATTCTGTGCTATGATATCATTACATTATCTCGTTCTTTACTCAATCTACATTTCCCTCTCTATTGCTCAGTTGCTCCAATCTAACGCCTCCTCCGCAACCAATATATCAAATCGATTGAATCCTGGTAATGCACCAGCAAAAACACGCCCAGGTCAGATTGGCACCAATAAATGCGGGAAGACAAACTCGCAATATTCCATGTGCCAAAATGCATATCGTGAGTGTCCTCGTCTAATTGGTCGAAGTTCGCTTACCTGAGAGAATCTGTATCCACGTAGTCAATGCCATCGACGATTTCTGTCTTTTCGCACCTGCGAAGCCTGGTCCCAACTCTCTTATTGGAACCACAGAAGTATGTCTCACCACACTCCTCTCAAGAGTTGCATACTTACTTGACCTTGAAAGCGTGATGAAATCTCCTGGTGTATGAAGGTGTGTTATATATAACATGGGCTCTACTATATTTATGATGTCACAGACGGGTATGGGGACTCGGCTCATCCCCGACGGGACCATAACAGGAGCTCACTTTGTGAAGACTCCAGATTTCGTTCAGGTCACGGGTATGTACTCCAGTAACGTCCAAAGGATCGATATCCTTATGTTTGAATAGGCACCGGAAATCTCACCAAGATCAATATACCCACGGGAGATAAGGGTGTAAGTACTTCGCGAGCAAGACTTAATGTTACCTTGACACTTTTGTTGATCATGATATTTCCAGGGAGAGGTATTGTGATGACTTATGTCTTAAACGTATTTTAACTGTTTGCAGCTCGACTCTTATGGAACGGATGGTTATGGTTTGCAATATTCCTTGATGAAATCCACGTACTTGTATTAGCTAATAGCCACTTCTTTAGGTAACCCGGTGGGAGGCTTAGTATTTTCTGCAGCATTTGGTCACCTTGAACATGTTACGCAGTGGACGGTAACTTTAGATTAAACATCCGTTCAATATCATGGTATTCATAGGAGGTTCTTAGGTTTTTGTCTCGGATACGACCTTCTGCTTCCGTGTCTGTAAAGGACCTCACGCGGCTCAATACTGTCAGCATATCTACGACATAATGGGTTGCTTCTGGAATATGCCCTCTAATTATGGTCCGGGGTTCGACACTTGTAAAGCAGATAGCGGTGAGGTAAGGCGACAATCCGGAGTACATTCAGATTATATTTTTCTGACCTCCTTTAGCCCATGGGAGTGTACGGTACTTCGACATTTTACCAAGGAGAGGTAGTAACACCGTTAGCACATCCTCCTCCAATGAGTTCATCCTGCACAACGATTTCTTCCATTGGGAACGGTTATACCATTCCAACTTCGTCGAGTTCAAGTAGTTTCATCCTTACTGGACTTCCTCCAAAGGTATATAATCAGAACATTATACCGCATTCGAGGTAAAGCGGTATTCAATTTTGATTTGATTTGCAGGCCACTGTTCTCTCTTCCTTCAATACACCCACTCGACAGGTCGCATTTCCTACCAGCTCCCCTAACTCCGCACCATACGCGGCTCGAACATCGATGTTTAGAGTGGATGCGTTTTTGATGTACTTCCTTGTATTGGGAATCACTGCCGCCATACAATTATTCTGAGATACGGGCCGGCCAAGGTCCGAACCTCGAGGTGTGCAAGACTAGGAGTAGGGGACCGTAGTATTAATCATATAATCAGACGGTTATTTACATCTCAGTTTACTATATAACGCCGTCAACTCAGACCTGTGCAGCATATTTTTATGTAACACTGTTCCCTAAGCTCAATAGTTTGTATCAACACACGATTGCTATTGCACACCATGTCTGAAGTCATCCAGGCCCATGCAACGACACCACCCAGGTACAATTCTCAAGCCCTCGCTACTGGTAGTCGCAGTCATGCGATTGGTTCAATCTCCTGGCTTCTATATCTGTACAACTATGTTCTATTAATCCTTGTCAAACTTCGTGGCGCTGCAAGGTCAATTACACCAAATCGTGACGTTGCGGAAGAACACCACTCGGACTTGTCTGTCATCACGCAACCGCATACAAGGACACATCCGTATGTCGAGTCAAGTCACCATATCTTAGAGGACTTTCAAGAACCAGAATTCCCGCGATCTACTGGTCACGATGATACAACTTCCATTACACAGGCGACTATAAGCACTAGCTCGAACCAGGCGAGTCAAATTCAAAGTAAGCAAGTAATTGAGAATTTGATACGCAAGTATAACAATATCGTACTAATACCTCCTGAATGCCTCCTTCAAAGTCTTGTTGAATACAAACGGAGAACAACAATGTAGTAATGGCCCCTTTTTCAATCAAGCCTCTGATTTTGTGCTCAATCACCCCGTCATGGTATCTAACAATCACCATCACGTTGAGTTTAATAAGAAGACTTGTGAGTACTTTGACAGATATTACTTTTCCGAATGTGACACTTGATACCCGTAGTGAAAATTCTCCTGAAATACACAGTACTTGGTGCCGATTTCAATTCTTCAGAACGTGATCCACCTCCTCGATGTCACCCAGAGACTAGAGTTGCACTCAGGCAACGACTATTCAATTGGGCGGTTGGTCTTGAGGCCAGAGAGAAATCATTTGTGTGGTTGAAAGGTCCAGCAGGCACTGGAAAATCCGCCGTTATGCAATCAATAGCAGAGTCCATGTTCCTTGACAAAGAAGACAAGATTGCGCCAGGTGCCTCTTTTTTCTTTTGGAGATGTGATTCATCAGGAAACCGTAATGACTCTCGTCGCCTCTTCACTACCATTGCGTACCAGCTCTCTACGCACTGCAACCCCTACCGAGATTACGTGCTCTCTGAACTTACCAATGACCCCAAGCTTCCCGAGCGTGCAATTAAAACTCAATTCTCCCGCTTCATTACCAGACCCTTTGTTAACATGGGCATATACTCCGAAACACAACCAATCATCATCATCATAGATGGACTTGACGAATGCAAAGGTGAACGAGAACAATGCGAAATCATCCAACTCATCGCCTCCTTCGTTACCGATCACCCAACTGCCCCTTTACTTTGGCTTGTCAGCAGTCATCCCGAGTCCCATCTAGAAGCTATGTTTGAACGGCCAGAAATACATTCAACATACAAAGCGGAGGAGATCCTGGTCGACTCTACTGAATCATGCGCTGACGTTGAACGATACCTACGCTCCGAATTTACTGAAATTCGTCTCAAAAACCCTCATACTATTCCTACGTCATACCAGTGGCCAACGGAGAGTCAGTTTATGACTGTTGTTGATGGTGCCAGTGGCCTTTTTGCTTTCGCTTCCACAGTTATCAGGTTCATCGATGATCCAGACTATCAGGACCCTAGGACACTTTTGGATCAAGTTCTCAACACCATCGAAAGTGCCAGCGATGGTGAAAGGAAAGAAGAAAGCCGGAATCCTGCAATCAAACGGAATCCGTTTGTATACCTGGATGCATTGTACTCCTTCATTATGTCGACAGTCCCGGAAGATGTCTTTCCTATTACAAAGAAACTGCTCCTCTTGATTCTTGACAGGTACCACCTAATAGGATCTTTTCCGATTGCGATTAATTTCTTGCAACTTCCCACTCATCGGGGACTTAGTGCACTGCAAAAATTGAACTCTGTGCTTCGCCATGGTAGTGCTTTAGGATCGCTACATACCTGTTGGCATAAGTCTTTTGCCGACTTTCTGGGAGATGAATCTCGTTCCGGTATATATTATATGAGTCCAAATGACTCGCAGGAGGAATTTATGTTGAACTGTGGGCGCATCCAGTGTGAAATAATAAATGGTATGTTATAACTTTTACACACTAGTCTCATTTATTCTTATGTTTGTTTGCTTTACTGGCTCGGGATAGGAAATTACAAGATAGATAGTATTCAACTGACATCCCCCGATGAAACTAAATTTTCTGACCTAAAAAACCGTCTCATCAGATTAGAGATTATGTTATTAAGCATGCTTCACTGTGTCTATTCAACTCGCTACCCTTTAAAAGAGACCATCATGGACCCGTCTTCTGACAACTTTCGAGACTTTCCTGCAGTCAACTGGTCAATCTACCCACCATGTCGTTTCTTCACAAAAGTGTTTGAACTGGTGAGGTATCTTCTCAATAGTTTGTCAATTCGATTAATTAATATTAACTTTATAAAGGCTCGGTTTTTTCTAATCGAAACAGAAGACCAAACTATTGGCTCCATCCACGAACTTCGTATTGAAGACATTAACCTGAAAGGCTATGGTATGCTGGCGATTGCTTCTCTCTTTGGTGGTATCGGTATCTCCCCTACCACCGACTCTTATGACAACCTTGATACCCTTGATTTCTTAAGGGTACGTATGCTGAGCTAATGAATCTCCTCTCGGACCTTCATTTATATGTATTTCCAGTCTACTCTACATCGCAACCGATGGGTGTGGTTAGATGATAAGGGGAATGGCTATAACCAAGTTACTCTCTGTACTCAAAACTCTGACAAGATGCCATATTATCTGGAAGCAATTAAGCAGAAAATAGGAGAAAGAAAGTTTGAGAGGACGGAACCCCACGAATCAGTCACGAAGCTTCACTATATGATCAGGAATCATAACCAAGAATATGGTATGATTCGGAACTGTGTGGCGACAAAAGACTATAAGGGGGACATTTATTGGTGGGATATCATTATACAGTCCACTCGAAAGGACTAAATAAATACAAATACATGATTCAACCAAAATGTATATCTTGTTGCTCTGTAATGTAGATAATTTTGTTGATGCTGTGGAGTTTTGTAATTAAGAATGGATCATACTCCATGTCGCTTACATTATACATGTAATAATACGTGGAAAAAATTCATCAGCTCAAGCTGAGCCTGAGGCATATATTCACATATTCGGTTCACATAGGATAATATAATTGCTTACAGGGGTCTGATATTTGGAATAGGTCCTACTGGTACAATCCTTGTGGGGTTAATCTATAACAGGTAGTTGTATGAATATTTAATTGAAAGGATTATAGATTGCACAACGGACCTTTGCATGAGACCAATAATAGTGAGTCTTGATGTGATCAAAGTCAGTAGATGACTTGAATGCGTCGTTGTTCCAATACAACTTGCGTGCCCATCTGAGGAACTAATTAGTACTACCTTGGAATATATGTAACAAAATTTCTCACAAGTCAATGGCAGGATATCCATCACGGATTGTCCTGAAGTTACACTTGAAATGTCCCACATAAACAGGATCAAAGCGGATCTGGGACCACAGGGTTTAGTCCGAGTTTTATTCAATTAGATAAAGAATAAAACTGACAATGGTAACCCAGAGCCTGATGTCAGCCTCGGTAAGTCGACCTCCAACAAGGTAATCCTTCCCTTCCAAGATCTTTTCTACTCGATCGAGTGAATTAAAAACGTCATGGACGGCGGACTCGTAGGCTTCTTGAGTAGTGGCGAAGCCTGATCTATAAACGCCATCTATGAAAATGGGTTGTGTTCAAAAACAATAGGTAGACGGATTTTTTTTAAATCAAAAGAACACATACTGTTTATGTTGGGGTAAATCCACTCATTTACTTCGTCAATTTGGGAACGAAGATCTTCTGGGTAGAAATCAAGAGCTGCCTTGTCAGATGGAAGGAGGTGATTGAACGCAGAGTTTAACATTCGGATTATTTCTGAAGATTCATTGTTCACTATGGTTTTGAGTTTGTTGTCCCAGAGTGCAGGAACAGTGAACCTGTCACTTCTTTTAAACTGTTGGACTTTTGAATCGAATTTGGAGATTACCTTCCGGAATATTTAGGATCCACTTTGAGGTAAATGTCTTTGATATGCTGAGCGCTATTGAAGGGATCGGTGTCAGCGCCTGGGTATGCATCGGCACTTGCAAATGGCCATCCGTCGCTTCCCATTCGAGGTGATACGACGGACACCGCTAATAAAAGTGGGAGTTCGAGGACAGATGTAATTGTAATAATGGATCAAAAGACTGACTGATGAAGTCTTCAAGTCCTTTGAGTTTGCGCATGATAAGTGTTCTTGTTGCCCATGCTAGTGTGCAGCGTTAGGGGTCTCATGACAATATGACTGTTGGTTTCAATGAAACTTACGGCAAGCAAATGATACATAGAGGTGATAGCGACCTTTACAGAATGTAAGAGTTGGAAAACATGACTATGACGATGTACATACCAGCTTCAGGCTCATATTTACTTCCTTGGGCAATGAAATTACGGAAAGAGGAATCGCTGCAGCTAAAAGAACCATCTTTCTGTGTCGACATCTTGGAGATATCGGCTTGGCCGCTAACGTCTCTTGCTCCAGATATTGTGTTTCTTGCTGAGAAGGCCGGACGTGAGGGAGTTAGAAGAGGCGATCTGCTTAAGACGTGGGATGTCTTTGAATTTGAACCACGAAAGGTTGAGAACAATCTGATGATTTCATAATGTCGTTTGTGGGCATGTGGGATAGCATAGAATATTGAATTATTCACTAAATTGATTGTTGGCTTATGGGATCCTAGAAGCTTATAAGTACTCACTAGCACTGAGCATGTGTTGGAGGAGTTATTGTCAAGTTCAAGGATAATGCCGGGTGAGCTTGTAATGTAATAAACCGGGGACTTCCTGAACCCAAGCTCATTTATTAGTCACTCGTCCTTTACCCTGAATATGTAGTGAAATTGAAATAAACTCTGAATAAACTGCGAGTCCTATAAGTGAGAATATTTGAATTGATGACGTAATTATATTGCTGAACGATCGAGTCGTATCTTCTTCTCTCTCTTCTATTGGCGGTCAAACTGCGCTTGGACTTGGCGTATATCTATAGAATGTTTCTTTATCATCGGCTTCTGCTTCGAGCGCTCGACTTCATCGACGTATCTCTCCCATTTGGTGAAGATGGAGGTCTTTGTGCACAATGTGTCCCTCCAAACTGTGACGACCTTGATCTCGAGGAGGCTTTGGTGTACTTTGTGAAAATAGCTAATGGCGGCAAGCAGAAAAACTTTTCTGTAAAACCCCATCGCAAGAGACGAAACTCTCCTCAGACAGGGATAGTCACATTCACAACTACGCGTGTTGCCAAACAGTTCATCTTTCTATTCGAGCCGACATGGAACGGTGTCCCTCACAGGACTATAACCTTTCAAAACCACGAACTAAGATTTCGTCCCAGCCGTTCCGGCCCTTCGCACGATGTCGTTAATTTCCTCAAACTGTCTCCTTGGGTCCCCCCAGCAAAGAAACGAGAAGCGAGGGAATTAGAGGAGAGAATTCAACAAGCTTGTGCTTGTGTTGGGACCATCCAATTTGGGTGGATGTGTAGAGATGATATATTCTCCATTGAATCTGAAGCGAAGCCTGCCTTTTGCAAGCTTTGCTTCTATCACCAACGTCGAGAATTACATGTCATAGTCCGAAAGGAACGACATGCCGTTGACGAATCCGTTATTGGAATCCCACTATTCTGGATTCTCTCTATATCCTTGCATGATGATCCTATTGACTTAAATGATATCATCGTCTTCATGCAAATCGAAACACCCCCCTTGTTCTTCCAAAGGAGTGCTATGGCTAGTTCCCCCGACCAGCGTAGAATACTAGAAACCAAACCCTATCACGGTCAGCAACGTTGTCCAGCTTCAATAACCCCCCAGCAATCTCATATACATCCCCGGTCTTACGGTTGATTCTACCCCAAACGGAAAGGAATGGTTTTGTGGAAATGGCCGAGCTTACAGGTTTACAAAAAATTGGAGATTATTCCGTGCGAGTTGCCCGCCGCGGTCTATTTTCGAAAGACACGCTGGATCTTCTTGAACACCATTTCAAAACGTTGGACTGGTGTGTTGCTTTTCAATTGGAGAACCTTATTCGAAGAGCATATCTCGATGCTTGTGAACTCCTAGAACTTATTCCTGAGGTCCGCTATATGATCCCAAGGCAAGGAAAGCTGTATGTCGCTAGTATACTTCTTTCCTTTGGAATTCCTGCAAAAGACTATATACCGGATAAGGGCATGCCGACCATCCTCTCTTTCTTCAAACATTTTGCAAAGAGATTCCGGCGAGATTATCATCCAATCACTGACGATGTATTGAACGATCCTAATCTTTATCAATCATACCATGTTACGGTCACCCCAACAGTCATGTTCCTCACCAGCCCATTCCCCGAGAAATCAAACCGTGTCATACGCAAGTAGGACAGGGTTCACCAAGATTGCTTCTTACGAGTTTCTTTCCGAGACGACGACCAACATTTATATCGGTATGACCCTGACGTAGTACCCCAGAGTGTAATTTGCGCTGGTGTTAAACCACATATGACGAAAGGCCTCGTTGTTGCTGGACGTACATTCAATTTTCTGGCTTACTCAATGTCGGCTTTAAATGCGCATTCTGTTTGGTATGGTATAAACGTTCTTCACTACATAATGTATGGATTGACCCATAGATCTTCTAGGTTTGTGAAATCCTTTAGAGATGTCAAATACGGCAATGTCAACGCAGAAAGAATTATCAACGAGCTGGGGACATTCAAGGGGCTCTTATACGATGAAAATTTGATATACCAACCTGCCCGCTATGGTGCTCGTATATCACAAGCGTTTTCAGCCACTGATGCATACAATTCAGAGAATATTGTTGCCAATATTCTGATTATACAAGCGGACATAAAGACAGCAGACGGACGATATAATTTTACTGACGGATGTGGTGGAATATCCCCTGAATTCGCTCAGGCAATTTGGAAGAGTCTTTGGAAAGGCCAAAGCACCAAGAATAATTTAAATTATTTCCCCCAGGCTTTCCAAGTTCCAGGATCAAAAGGGATGCTTTGTGTAGACGATACTCTGCATAGGAAAAACACAATTTCCCTCCGACCTTCCATGATCAAATTTGACGCACCGGCAGACAGTAATTTGGAGATTTCAAGGATTGTGGATTATCCTAGAATGCTTCTTCTGAATCGACCTCTTATCATGGTGCTTGAACAACTTGGTGTTCCTTATGCAACCTTCAAGCATTTTCAAGATCAACCTGTCAATGAAACTCAAAAATCTACAAGATCACCTCACGATGCTTCCATACTTCTACAGAAACATGGTTTAGGCGCAAGCTTTAGGCTTGCTTCCACCATGCTAAATCTCGCTAATATAGGTCTCACGAACATCTCATCCGAATACCCATTTTATAAATGGTCCCTTGATGTAGGTATGTTCCATATCCTACGCGAACTCAAATACCACCCGCGCACTCCGATTCCAAAGGCATGGAACTTGGTTGGAGTGGCTGATTCGCATGCATTCCTTCAGGAAGGCCAAGTTTTTGTAGCTATCAGGCATCCTCAAGCTGCGGGTGGAATGGAAGTAACGTATTTAAAAGGTCCTGTGGTTATATCAAGGTCACCTGTGGTTCACCCTGGTGATGTTCAAACCGCTACTGCAATTGGAAATCCGCCCAAGGGATCTTGTTTTAAGAAGTATCCACTATTCAATACGATCGTGTTCAGCGTTGTTGATGAGTTTATGCTACAGGGTTTTTGGCTTCATTTCGGAAGTAACAAACGTGTTCATTGATAGGAGACCGACTACTTTCTACGTGTTTAGGAGGTGGGGACCTGGATGGCGATGAGTACAATATTATACCGCTGGAAGAACATCCTTTGTTTAAATTTCCTTCCACACACCAGCGGATTATATATCCCCGGAAAAATATACAAAAAGTGATGGAACTCCTTGTACTATGGATGATGTAGCGAAATTTGTTATGGATTGTATGATCAATGACGTGAGTTTACTCTGTGGTATCTTCCTCCTTGTTTGCTACGACATTGCTGAATCTTGATACATATCTATAGACAATTGGTGTGGTAGCTACGAATTGGCTTATGATTGCTGACATTGGACTATCGCGATTCGTATTGAGTTATTTACGTGTGTTTTAATCAAAAGGTGGACAAAAATGATATATCTGGCTTTTGTATCCATAAATAACCATAGCAAAATTTCTTGTCTAATTGTTGACGACTCAGCTTTCGTCTTGTTGTCCTCCAAACAGTCATGACAAAGTACATTGTTGTCTCTGGTGGTGTCGTGAGTGGGATCGGGAAGGGTGTCATTGGTGCGATCTGTTATACATTAGTTATCTATGTTCTGAAATTAAATTGTGTCTACGATATACAGCATCATCTACTGGCCTTTTACTGAAAACAATTGGACTCAAGGTCACTGCAATCAAGATTGACCCTTACATGAACATAGATGCCGGAACTATGCGACCCACTGAGCATGGTGAGTCATGAGTGGCTGCTCAGTGTTCGTTCTATTAGCTGAATCAATGTCAAGGCGAGGTGTACGTCCTCAATGACGGAGGGGAGGTTGATTTAGACCTTGGAAACTACGAACGTTATTTAAACATTACGCTCTCAAGAGATAATAACATCACGACTGGAAAAATCTATCGCGAGGTTATTGAAAAAGAGGTTAGCAGATGAATGACAGATTCAAGCAGATCTGTCGCTTACTAGAATAAAAACAGAGAAAAGGAGAATACCTTGGGAAAACCGTTCAAGTATAGATTGCACCTTCAAGTACACGCACGGCCCTGCTCATGGCTATGGTTTAGATTGTTCCCCATGTCACAAACGCAATCCAGGACTGGATTGAACGCGTCTCCAAGATCCCCGTTGACGATACCGACAAGGCTCCTGATGTTTGCATTGTAGAGGTATGAGTAAACCTTTTGTCGTGTAAAAACGCAACCTAATTGTTATACATAGCTAGGAGGCACTGTTGGTGATATCGAATCTGCTCCCTTTGTAGAAGCCATGCGTCAATTCCAGTTCCGCGTTGGAAAGGACAACTTTGCTCTTATCCACGTCTCACTTGTACCTGATATGCACGGCGAACAAAAAACCAAGCCCACTCAAACTACAGTTCACGTTCTACGTGGTTTGGGTCTACTACCTGACCTAGTGAGTCAATTACTCTACTCTTATACAAGGATCTCATACTTTCCCATCAGATTGCATGCCGACTCCTCGTACCTCAACCTTTAAACCCCGCCACAAAAGATAAAATATCCATGTTCTGTCATGTTACCAACCAACAAGTGTTTGGAGTTCATGACGTTTCTTCGGTTTACCATGTTCCTTTGTTGCTCCACTCACAAGGCATCCTTGAGTTCCTGAAGACGCGCCTCCGCCTTGACGAAATGAACATTTCCAGTGCTATGGTCCAAAAGGGCATAGATTTGGAGAGAAGATGGAGGGATCTGACCTCCGGGTGAGTCTTTAACTTGTCCAAAGTATCCCTGGTTGAGCTGAGGAATTTTAGTCAGGAGCGGTTGTTCGACACAGTCACGATTGCTTTGGTCGGTAAATATACCGATCTGAAGGATTCATACATGTCCGTGACGAAAGCCTTGGAGCACTCTGCGTTCAGAGTTCATAGAAAATTGATCATCAACGTCCGTACTCGAATTATATGCATTGGTTTTTGTCAACTTGACTGACTTTCATGCAGTGGGTCGAATCTTCAGATTTAGAACCGGAGATGCATAAATCAAATCCCGCCAAGTACCACGATGCTTGGCGTGCAGTTGTTGGTGCTAAGTGAGTTGTATATATATAGATAATTTCATCCTGTTTCTGACGTTCTCCTAGCGGTATTCTCGTTCCTGGTGGATTTGGTTCCCGTGGAACGGAGGGAATGATGCTTGCTATCAAGCATGCCCGCGAGAATAATATACCATTCCTTGGTATCTGTCTTGGATTCCAATTGGCTGTTGTGGAATGGGCCCGTAATGTCTTGAACATTCCAGGTATGTTATAACCAATCTCTGAGATAATGGCACCTAACGATCCTTCCAAAGACGCTACATCATCAGAATTTGATGCAGATGCAAAACATCATGTAATTATCTTCATGCCGGAAATTTCGCGGACTCATATGGGTGGCACAATGAGGTTGGGATTGCGCCCTACTATCTTCGAGCCTGGTACCGAAAAGTGGTCGAAAGTTCGTAAACTGTATGGCGGCGTTAGTCAAATTTGGGAACGCCATAGGCATCGTTATGAAGTCAACCCCCAGTATGTACCTCAATTGCAACAGAGCGGGATGGACTTCATCGGGAAAGACGAAAAGGGTGAACGTATGCAAGTCGTTGAACTGCAAAGTACGTCTATTTTTATCTCATATTCAACCATTCAGCTTATCATCTTATTTCCATAGATCACGCCTTCTTCATGGGCTTGCAAGCTCACCCCGAGTTCTGTACCCGCCCTCTGAACCCCTCACCTCCATTCCTCGGATTTGTGGCCGCCGCTTCTGGGGAACAAGTCTTCAATGAACAAATTGCTTATCAACTTGCTAACTTCAAACCTCCCCACCCCGAACATGCAATGGTTAATGAAGCAACTTTGAGGAACGAAGCCGAAGAAGGGCTTACCAATGGTATCCCAGGAACAACACATGTAGATGAACACGTCATTCAAGTAGTAAATAGTGATGTTTAGAAGGTTTCCCAGGACTTGACAGTACTGTACTTTACCTTGTTATGTCTCAAAAGTCAAAGCCAACTGTAAATTAATTGTATGTTTACTTTTCGGCACTATAATCTCAGTTGTAGCATGCACCCATTGTTTAATTGTTTGAACGACCATCCCCTTATACAGTCGCACTTTAGGCTACTAGTTTTTAATATTATAATTCAATAGTTCACTCAAGTTGATTTGGACAATATCTCAAATGCTGACTAACCTCCTTTCTCTTCTAGTATCTACGTTAAGTCTCCTTCGTGTCGGTAAAGTCATAATTGTAAATACACTACAAGCATATTTCGACTTGAAAATATGATGTCCTCTCGGCATACAATCGGACAAAGTATCCAAATATATATCCCAAGCTCTCATGACGATCTCCACTCCACACCAATCTATGACATATGGTGAGAACGTTAGTTGGTATTCTAGCTCTCAGAAATACATAAGACATAACAGGGCTTGTCTGACTAATTCCTTGTATTCCTACGTCGTCTTCACTACGGACATGGACTACAATTACAGTTTCTTACTCACTATTTTCATTCTCCTGGGCACCTTATGGTTTAGGTACTCACAAAAACCAAAACACCAACACCCCTTACCACCCGGACCAAAGGGATTGCCCATCATTGGAAATCTGTTTGACGTTCCGCACGGTTATCAATGGGTAACATTCTCCCAACTAGCGAAACAATATGGTAGGTCTGATGGCAAGTTTAATGGGACATCTCAAATGTACTCAATGTGTTTGGTTTGTTGTAGAGACCGATATTCTCTACCTTAACGTGGCTGGGACCAAGGTCGTCGTACTCGAATCAAATGAGGCTATCATAGAGTTGTTGGATAGACGCTCTGCTATTTATTCCAGTCGGTAAGATTAACAAAGAGAGACTTACAATTCCTATTTTTTATACTCCGCATAGATACATGACGAAAGTGATCCATGAAATGTGAGAATGGGTTTGTTTAATACAGTAAGAATTGAGGGCTAACCTTTGCTCTACTACTACATAGGGTAGGATGGACATGGGCGATGGTATTCATGCCTTATGATGAACTATGGAAAGAAAGGCGGCGCCTATTTTCAAAATATTTCCATCCTTCGGATACATCACTTCATCGAAGTCGTGAAGTAGAGCAAATTCACATTTTCCTGAACAATTTACTCGATCAACCAGAGGAATTTATTGGACACATAAGACTGTAAGTCCGTTTCTAGCATAGGTAGCAATTGTTTGTGTTCTAATGCTATACAAATATGAAAATAGTATGATAGGTGCAATAACGATTGCTATGGGATATGGTATTGAAGTTAAGGGTACTCATAATCCTTATGTGAAGCTTGCGGAACGCACCATTTGTCATCTAAGTGAAATAGCACAACCTGGAACTTTTTTGGTTGAAAATATACCATGGCTTTCCTACATCCCCGAGTGGTTTCCAGGTGGGGGGTGGAAGGCTGCGGTTCGAGATTTAAAACAGGAGATGGATGACTTCTTGAATTTGCCCTTTGATGCTTGCCTTAAAGCTATTGTGAGTACTACTCGGTGGCTGTCCTAGAGAACTTGGACCGAAAACTTCACTTCAGGAAGACGGGAAATCGACAGATTGTTTTGTTTCGAGATATTACACAGATCTACCTGATGGTATATTATCGGAAGGAGAGAAGAAAACTATGAAAGAGATGGCAGGGCAAATATTCATTGGTGAATATTTGAGTATTCATAATTGAAAGAAAAGGATTTTTCTGAAATGTTATGTTTCTTCTCATATCTAGCTGGTGCGGACACGACAGTTGCCGCTTTGAAAGTATTTTTTTATGCGATGGTTTGCTTCCCGGATGTCTTCAAGAAAGCTCAGCAAGAGGTGGATTCAGTCTTAAACGGTCGCTTACCAGATCATAACGATATGGAGTCTATGCCATACCTTTCTGCTCTCTTTAAAGAAGTGTTGAGGTTTGTACATCGATATATGCTTCGTAAAAAAGTTTCTTCTCTGACGGAATATCAGATGGCAACCTATATTTCCAACGGGTGCGTTAAAGGGACTGTTACGAGCCCATATGTTTTAACATGCATTCATCAGGGATATTCCATGCGGTTCAAGAGGATGACATATACAAAGGATACCACATCCCTAAAGGCTCAATGATTCTCCCAAACGTGTGGTATGCCTTTTGTCAGGCTTGAAATCAAAGTGCTGATTCTAGTCAATCAAGGTCTTTGAGCTACGACCCCGTTGAATTTCCAGAGCCAGAAGTAGTTAAGCCGGAACGATTCATTAAAGACGGAAAGTTATATGTGCCAGGTAGAGATCCAGCCGATGCAGCATTCGGATTTGGTCGAAGGTATGAAGATATGTTGTATGATGATAGTAGTCTAATGTTCACTCACATTATTAGATCATGTCAAGGAAGGCATATTGGAGAATCTATGTGGTTTATTTGTGCGGCCTCTGTACTAGCAACGTTTGACATTTCAAAAGCTGTCGACGGGAATGGAGATATTATTGAACCTGTTTCACATTTTAATAGTATTGGGACAATCAGGTATGATGGTTTTTTTTCGTAAGAGTCATCGCTTTCTAATCACAAGTTGTTTAAAGGCAAGCAGGACCATTTATTTGTTCCATTAAGCCTCGGTCCCAGGAATCAGTTGAATTGATACGCTCTCTCGTATGACAACGTCACACTTCGTAGCTTAAACTCTACCTCTACCCATTAGTTTTGACTTTCTGCTGGATTAAATGTACTAAACATAAATCTATGTAAACCTAAGACCAGAATATTGAATTGTATTTACAGTTATCAATAAAATTACATAATTTTCCTAATGTTGCATCACTTGTTTGGTGTCCTTATACTCTCCACTTCCAACCATGGCGGATGCTGGTGAGTGTTCTTTCATCTAGGAGTAAACTGATATTCACGACTATACAAGGTTTTTTTAAAGGCACGTCTGCCGAACAAGACAGAAGATTCGCTGACAAAGAGACCAAGTTGCTCAAAAGCATGAAGTTCCCTGCCGAATTTGACAAAAAGGTTGAATACACAACCTTTCTCAGTGACATGACGCTAATGACTATATATATACAGGTTGATATGCGAAAGGTGAACCTTTCTGTGATTAGACCATGGGTTGCAAAGAAAATTTGTGATTTGGTTGGGTTTGAAGATGAAGTCGTCATTGAATATGCTATGGGTTTACTTGAAGACGAGTCGCAACCAGTAAGCTAGTTATCAACCGTAGTTGATACACTCTCTGACTTCTTCCCAGACTCCAGACCCCAAGAGGATGCAAATTAACTTGACTGGTTTTTTGACTAAGCATACTGCCTCCTTTATGACTGCCCTGTGGAAGCTTCTCATAGAAGCACAAGAAGATGTGACTGGTGTACCTCGTACCATGGTAGAGGAAAAGAAAGCTGAAATGCGCAAAGCTCGGGAAAATGACGGGCGTGCAATTGACGAACGTGACCGCCGTGCTCGCCTTGACGAAATTAGGGACTCTGATCGTGGCAGGGGTGGTGGAGGTGGAAGGGGTAGAGGTAGAGGTCGGGGCCGTGGTGGAAGGGGAGGTTTTGATGATCGTAGTGGAAGGGGTTTCGATGATCGTGGTGGCAGGGGAGGTTTCGATGACCGACGCCAACGCGATTCTGGTTGGGGTAGTAGAGGGGGAGGAGTTGGACCTGCTGGCGTAGGTTATTCTTTCTTCGTTCTTGACCAAAGCTAAATATTTTTATAGCCACCGCGCCGCAGAGATTCCCGCTCACCCCGCCGTAGATCCCCTTCAGTAGCATCATCTCGAGGAGGCAGATCTCCCCCACCTAGGAGGTACCGTTCACCCCCTCGTCGCAAGTCTACTTCGCGTTCTCGCTCTCGCTCTCCCCAACTTCGCCGTTCCTCGATATCCGACTCCCGGTCCAGATCTCGCACGCGATCCCGTTCCCGCACTCCAATTCCTCGTCGCCGTCGCCATTCTCCATTTGCTCCTCGTGGCCATGATCGCAAGTATCAAGGCCGAAGAAATAGTCGGAGTCCTCATCGGCGTCGTGATTCACCTATTAATCGTTCAGGCTCTGTCGGCCGTTCGGTATCTCCCCCTCCACGCGGTGCCCACAGACGAAGGAGCGCTAGTCCTCCGCCGAGAAGAGGCAGTCCGAACTTGCGTGCCGGACGTAGAAGAAGTCGATCAACTTCTACAACCTCTAGATCGCCTCCTCCCAGGCGGCGAAGCCGTAGCACTGATCGAAGGCGCGGTGGTGGTAGAGGACGGGCTATTAGCCGTAGCCCAAGTCGGAGTCGTAGTCAGACTCCCAGAAATGCTGATGAGAATATGAGTGTAGATGAGCCTAGGACTTCGTACTCCAATGTTGCGGCTCCAGTCCAAGAGCTCAAAATTCGTGGTCAAGCTGAGTTGGAAAAGAGGAAGAGTAAGTGGGACGAAGCGCCCAGCGATGTGCGTTTGGGCCCCTCTGCCCTTCACATGAATACAATACTGATCACTTCATGTTTAGTCGAAGAATGAAACGCGGGCCGAGCTTGAAAAAAGAGAAAACGAATTGAAGGAAAAGGCCCTAAGGAACAAAGTGATGAGGAGCAGGAAAGGCATATAAATCGACGTCAGCAGAAGTTTGGATCGGCAAGTGAAAGCCTGACCATTATACGCCTCTTGTTCCACTCTGTGTCTACCTCTGCTTCAACATCGGCTTATGATTTTTTTTTTTTCTTTCTTTAGCGCTTCATTTCATCATATTATCTCGTCTCGATCGAAAATTATGCCGGTTTGGTGCGCTTATCATGACGATACCCCTACGTTGTGGTAGCTCATTGCACTTGAGTTATTCAATTATATGCATTAGGTTTCATATCAGATACTACTGTTCTACTGCCTGCCATACCCGGTTCGCCTGTTTATTTTACTCATGACCCGGAAATAATACTTCTGACTCCACAATGTTCATTTTGGATGTCTTAAATGGAAAAATGGTACCTGCCCCTGGAAATCGAACCGGCTACATGATTATACTTTGGTTGACTACCGACAGACATACTCTTCAATGGGCCTTGTGACCTATTTTGACCCGTACTTGAACCGATAATCTTGCCACAACATTTCCAAGACAGAAAAGAAGCACATGAAATAAATCAGGTTTATCCGAATGAATGTCTATGACGCTCAGATACCATGATTCTTCTCCAGACAAGAACCCGATGAGAAATGACGGTACTCAAATGTTTGGTTATGGAATGGTATTGGTTAGTTTTGAGCTTATTACCCTGCATTTATCCTATGATCATGCGAAGCCTATCATGAGCTCAGGATGGGGTTATGGGTTGCTTCTGTTTATAAATGGGACATATTGGACTATGAACATAGAACGAAGAATCACTCTAACCATGATGCTTTTCAAATTGACTACCGCAGCTGTACTTGTTGCTTCTGTTGTGGCTCATTCTACTTTCCAGCAATTATGGATTAATGGTGTTGATGCCGGTTCCTCCTGTGTCAGAACGCCAGCGAGCAACTCGCCAGTAACAGGTGTTGGTAGTGCTGTAAGTCCTTGCGTGATCTGTATACACAAACTGTATGGTTGTTAACTTTATGGGTTCCCTAGGATTTAGCCTGCAATGCCAACGCAGCTTCGAGCCCTAATGTCTGCACTATCAAACGTGAGTACATCGCTATCATCCCTAGTATTTGACTGATGTATGGTGTAGCCGGAGACCAAGTTACAGTCGAAATGCATCAACAACCAGGACAACGTTCATGTAGTAATGAGGCTATTGGTGGCAATCATTTCGGCCCCGTGTTGGTCTACATGGCGGCTGTTAGTGATGCTAAGACAGCTGTTGGCTCGCAAGCCAATTGGTTCAAGGTCGCACAAATGGGTTTGGTTTCAAACAACCCGGATTACTTTGGTGTCCGTAAGTGACTTGCTCTGTTTTCTATTAGTAAATAAGTCGGACTCTAGTAAGTATGCTGATATAATATCTTTTCTGGTTACAGAGGTCCTTAATGATAACTGTGGACATTATACGTTTACCGTTCCGAATATTGCCCCTGGAAATTATCTCATCCGAGCTGAAGTTATTGGTGAGTTGAGTTGATGACGATGTGCAAATTATAGAGCAAATAGACTTAACTTGTTCATTGTGTAGCTCTTCATGTGGCTGGAGGTAGCGGTGGTGCTCAGTAAGTATCACCGCATTCACTAGGGGTCAAACCACCTTTTTAACCTCAACACTTAGATTCTATCCCGCATGTTACCAGGTCAATGTGACCGGAAGTGGAACTGGCAGGCCACCTACTGTCAGGATTCCTGGAGCTTACAGTGCTAGTGACCCCGGTATCCTGATCAATATTTACCAGGACCTTACGACTTACGTTAGTGAGTTCATTTTTCGTCTTAAATTTTGTGGAACCAAATGTCTAACAATGTCTCAAATAGTCCCTGGCCCTACGCCTTATGGTACCACTGTCGCTCCCATTGCTACTACATCGTATCCGAAAACCGCCACCTGGAATACTGCACTCCAACCAAGCACTGTTCCGACTACTACACCTGCACCAGGTGCTATTGGAATTGGAAAAGCTTAGATAACTTGAAAGAGGATATCACAGTGTATTCATCGACATACTCAGGAGAAATGAACACATTTATGAATGACGTCATCTGACTGATTTGAGTCTAGCTTGAGATCATTGAGCAAGGATTCTTCGTCCAAGCGTACACACCAAGTTATTAACCTTCGACCTAAAAACTACCCCCAGTATATCGCCACCCGAGCAAGAAGAGCAAATTGTCCTCACCCTCACCCTTTCTCTTCCACCCATCCCCACCCTTTCGTGCATGTGTCAAGGATGCCGACGTCTACTACACCCTCTGACTTGTTAGCAACTTTGGCAAGCGATGGAGGATCATTTGGTGATGGTATTGCTGTTACTGAGGTACCAAATGGAAATAGTAGTAGTATGCAACGTACTGCCAGTTATTTCTTTGGATTCCTCGTTAGTTTTGTGGTGTTGGTTTCCGTAAGCGTGGTTTGTGGGCTTTTATCAAGGAGAAGGATTATTGATAGGAGAAGAAGGATGTTGGATTGGACTTTACAACCTTGGACAGAAAATATGCAAGATGGGGAAATTCAAATTCCTGCTTTAATCCAAAAGGAGTATGTTAAAGTCCACCCCGTGAATCAATCATCAGATTGGAAGGAATTAATTGTGAGTGTTTTAATTTTAATTTTAATATCTCTGTTTTTATCAACTTGCCCTTTTTGTTTCGTTATAGCCGTTGGCCGTAAAAGGAGTCAATGGAAAAGAATTTCAGCCTCCAGATGATACTTTGGCAATTTCTCATTCGACTATTGTAACTTCAGGAAGTTATGGTCAGAGAAGTAGCCAAAATTTACCTGTAATGACGTTGACTATCTCTACCGCCACCACAACGACCACTGCCACCCACTCTAATCCCAACAATGAATCCTTAACAAGATCAAATTCTAACAATTCAAGCCATGAACCCTATCCTCATCATCAAAGCACCCCCAATATCATCATATCGCAGCAACACATACAGATAGGTGAATCGTTTAATGCCAATGCGAGGCAAAATCGGCCTGGTTTCTTTCAACACTTCACTCCCAAATTGTGGCACAACTTTCCGATTGGAAGAAGAAACAGGGGACGAGTGGAGCACGTTAATGACGATATTGAACAAGGTCATCATGATGATTGCTCCGCATACGACGAGAAAGGTGGTCATGAAGAGAAAGATGAGGAGAGGGAGAGGTTTGTAGAGGTTGCTGTCATGATTGAAATGCCTTCTCCTTATTCAGAGCAAGGAGACCGTATGCGCGAGTACGAATTTGGTATTGCGCAGGTTCCTTTACATGATCAAGTTGACTGTATAAAATCCTAGGCTTGGTTGTGGTTCCAAGTTATGTGTTAGTACCGTAATAATGCCATAGCGTCGACTCGTCATATTTCTTGACTTCAACGTTCAGAGTGACCGTTGACACACTGCATATTGATATCTGGAAACATCTATTCACTCAATAATCAAAGCAAAGCGGTCTCGTAATTAAAAGACACAACCGCTACCATTGATTAATGTTCGTCTCAAACAACCCTTCGTGCTCATGATTTCTTGTCGTCATTCGTCTGTTTAATGATTCCGAGGTCGACAATGGCACCGTCCGCCAGCACATCTGCAGCCTTTCGGCCTTCTTTGGCAACTGCTTGAGCCTGACGAAGGAATTCTTGTTCTACAGTCTTAGCACGTTGTAGCTATGGAAACGAAGTGCGTCAGTACAACCCATGTTTTCACAGTGAACAAGGCTATACCTCTTTCGGGTGGTGTAGGCACTCCAGATAGTCTCCGTATTGCAAAATACAGTGCTTTGGGTCATCGGTACCCGCATAACACTGATCAGAAAATTAGTATACCATTCATGGACTCCTTTTAAGTAATTTTACACACCTTCGAGAAGTCCTGCCAGTAAGCAAAGCATCGCGGACGCCCTAAAGACGAGGCAGGTTAACACCGTGTAGGACAATTCCGGCGAAGTATGTGGAGGCCAGAGTGGAAGTTGATATTCTCACCTCCTGTAAATCCAAAGCCAGACTATAGATAAGAGTTATTCAGTTAAAATTCGACGGTTTAAAGACGAAAATACTGACTGCCATGATTCTTCGTTGTACACCGTGTTTGAGCGTTTCTGACCGGACTCAAGTGTCACAATTCCGTGACCTTTTACCACGTGATCCATGTCGTGACAATACCGGATATGTGGGCGATTAGATGACATATCTCCAATACTGTACGTCCTCTTCATCATGTACAATATCTGTTATGCTGATAATCCTTTAGATGTCAGAACAAGCAGAACTAGCATTTGCTAGAACATATCTGAACACGCTGGCCACGCAGCCCATCACATATGCTAATGACTACCAACAGCCCCCAGAGAATTCACTTAAACGAGTTCCCACTTTTCCTGTATGTGTTGAGGTTGATAAATATCTGATGGAGTAATAAATCTAGGCCTCGTAACTTTGTTGAGTACAGGTCCAGCTACCTCCCCCACCGAAGCGACGAAACGTTGAAAGCTCTGGTGCATCGTCTTCTGGTACGTCTTCGAAATACCGATATTTCGGGATCTGAATAGCTCACGAAAACGCTATTTATTCAATGAATCTTGGACGATGTTGTAAAACAACTATTTCTTCTAACCTCTGGGCTTCACTTCGGTTACCTCAAATATTGATGTTGACGTTAATCCATGTGCTCCATCAACGTATACCAAACACGACTCATCAACACACACCGCACACGACCTTCATTTTGAACATGCACAGCCCCAACTCAATTCACTTTGACTTTTAAATCGTTGAAGCCTCCCGCTTCATACACACTTACTGTTTCTCCTACCGACACCATCGCCACTATCAAATCGCAACTCGCCACAACCCATCCTACCGCTCCTCCCGCAGACGCACAAAGATTACTTGTTAAAGGGAAAGCTCTCGCAGACGCGAAATTATTGAAGGAATACAACATTCAGGAAGGCGATACCGTTAATTTGATGATTAAACCTGGTGTCAATTGGGATCCTACTGTACCGAAAGAACCGCCAACCATGCCTAACTCGTCACTCTCCGTTGAGAATGCCAGTAGTGGACCTACCACTCCTGCACGAAGCTCGAAGGGACATAAGCATTCGCGCACACCCTCAATTGTCCTGAGTCCAAGTCCATCAATCGATGCACAAGGAACCACAGCAGAGAAGGATATACTGTTAACGCTGGATTCATCTGAGGATTTGCCACCGCCCATGGCAACTGAAGTCTTTTCAACGTATCACCGAACCATTTCGAATCCCGAATATTGGGAGAAGCTTTTGGAATTCTTGAAGTGAGTGCTTATGTTGCGGTGGCAATAGGGTTTATATTGACAGCGGTTCTCCTATCAAGGTCCGAGTTTACGACGGAGGACGATGCTTTACAAGCTTGGGAAGACTATCTCCGTGCAAGTAAGGGTGCTTTGACGGCCAGCGAGATTGCGAAGGTTCGCGATGTTATTGGTGTTGTGGGAATGGCAGGAACCTAAAAAAAAAAGTGATTTTCTTTGGGGTGTCTATATTCTTGTGATTCTCATTTAATGTATCGCAACCACTGTATGAGTTCAAGTGATAGTTATGATTTCAGCTTTGAGGGAGCCGCTTCAAGTTTCAAGCTGTAAAAAAAATCGAGAAAGGGTGGCTCAAACACACTTATTCTACAATTTAAGTTAGGTACAATGAGTCGCATGTCCCAATGAGTATTTATTTGATCTACATCACAGTTGCATCCAACAGTGCACATGGATCATATGCATAAAGAGAATCTGGATGATCCACTGAAAGGAATTTTACTCCGAGATCCGAAGGCAGAGGTTCCCCTGGTTGCTACCGGAAGCATGTTGCTGCAATGAAGCCTTTTCAACAGGATATGCTGGTTAGCATTTGCTGAATTTCAGACTTCAAGGCCGGGCGTGTTTATCTCAGAGTATGTTTGGAGGTTTGAGGCTGGAGGATATATATATCTATTAATGTATGTTATATATCGTATGTGTCGCATCCATTGTGGAAAATACAATACACAAGTATAGGTACAAAAATGAAGGTTAGCATGAGGCCTTGAGGGATGGTTCGCGCTTAAGACTGGTTCCGGGGATGAGTAGAGCTAAAATCTCAAGTCCTCTGAATCAGTCATCCGAATTGCTTGGCACCTAATTGACACCCACACGAAAAATGCATGTGCAATTGGCGATCGATTAATTGACCCGATTATGTAGAAAAAATTGTGTACATGGCTCAAGTGTTTGATATCGAATAATCCATTGTTATACATGACGTAGAAGTACACGATGCAGAGTCCAGAGGCGATTACTAACTCGTTAATCACAAGTGAATCCGGAAGAAATAAAATAAGATATACCCGAGATATACACCATGAGTGTTAAATTTTGTTTTGAATGTTGAAGTCAAGAGATTGTGCGGGAAAGGTGGAAGAAACTATATATGCAGTCGAGTTTATAAACAAGCATGGCATCGATATACATAGTTTTTCGCTGAATAGGTGGACGCGATCAAGAACTTGCTCTCAGTTGACACGCAGTGCCGGTATCTGCCGTTGATGGTACTCTTCTTTCTCTACAAAGGATATTCTATTTATTTTGATATTTTGAACCTCAAGATGCTCCTGTTCATCCGCGTACTCCATCACGGTACTCCGGGGTACTCCGTATCTACACTTGGCTCTGTACAGGACTTGTATGTTACCTAGATATGCACCCTATTAGTTCGCATCCAGTTCCAAGCCATCATCGGATACGCAATTGATTCGGTAATTGACATTTAAATTAATTGACGGCTAATGATGCATCCCCAGATCGTGGCGTTCTCAGCTCAAGCGCTCAAGTGGCTGTCAAGAATATAAAGGAGAAAAGAAGGCCCAGCCCCAAGCATCATAGTAGCTGCCACGGCCAGTGTGTATTTACGTGAGTTTTTTCTCGCACAAAAGACCGCGGGCCTGACGTTGGCGTTGAAGTCGGAACACCAGTGAGAGTATTAAGAGTCCAGACTTCCATGGAAAGCCCAAGATAACCACCGCACTCCGAACACCCCATGGCATCAAAATGTCATCATAAGAACTTGGATGGTGAAGAACCTTTTTTTAGATAACGTGGACAGTGTTCCACATGGTACCAATTTTCTGAGTGGCAGGTCTTGGACAGGTCAACCGGTCATGCTTGGGTGTTTGCTTGTTTATATGGGAATAGCTCCTCCGTTCACAGGAATCTTGTAGAATATGGTATAATTGGGTAACACACTCTCATAACGGGTTGTTTTTATCATTCCTTGTTAATGTTATCCGCTATGGGTTTCTTACTGGTGCTAGATGCTACTCTTACCATAATTCGGAGGTATGTATAATCGATTCCATCATTGTTCATAGTAGCATTTGTTGTATATTAGTAAATCGGTTGTTCACGTTCTCAATTACTCGACCGCGGAAAGAAAAAAATGATTATAGCTACCAATTTATACCCAAATTGTAAGGATTCACCAAGAACCTCAGCGGCGTCTTGACGCCCTTAAGGAACATGGAAATGTGGTTTTTCTTTAGGGCCCGAAGGAAACACTGGCACCAGTTTGGAGCATCTTCCAACTTCGGAAAGGCACCAATCCCCTGTTCGAGGAAGCACTTTACGAGACTTACTATGATCTACTACCTTCTATTACTATTACTGACCACAGACTAGCCCCACAACCAGCTCCATGTTCCTGTCAACTTCACCTGAGTGGTGTCAGTATGCTACATCGCCGTCAGGAGCCTTGGGCATTCCGAGTTGAAGATAACACACAATCAAATTAAAGACATTCATTGGAGATATCGTGTCACAGAGATGCAGTAAGAAGGATAAACGTTATGAACAAAGTTTCCAGAGATAACATCTTATTATAGAAATGATGATGCATGACCTTAGAAGAACCCGGTTCATTCTCTTAAATAGATTGTGCCAATTTGGTATGGATTGTCCCCAAGGCCAGGCCAGGTGTTCACCACCGGTGAATCGATTGAATACTATTCCTAGCTATTTTACCATCATTCATTAAATGAACCACAAGGTTCAATATTTTCGTGATGTTTTTATCTCAATGATGCCCATCAAGTAGTACCTACCACCAATATCGGACCGCCGATGGGGTTGGTGGCTACTAGCAATACTTGATGTTGGATGATAAACCATTACCCCTTTAGACGTATGTCTACGCTGTTTTCCAACTAACTATCATTGTAACTTGTCACAAGCATACATACATCTATCTAAATCTATTAAATTGGATTAAATTGAAAGTAGTATTTAAATTCATGTTTCCTTGATTCCCGGAATCCATACTCGCCAAGGAAGTCTTTCTTCGGGTGTTGATCTGCGAGATGGGTAACCATATGTTCGGAAAAATGGTAGTGTATAAAAGATACAAGACATGTCTTGAGATAAAAGCTCGAGCAGGTGGTTGTATGTATCTAACTCCGAACTGACTGTATCTATCTCCTCTGTGAATATATTTTAAGTCAGGGGTAACAAATTTATATTTAGCATACATGTTAATCAGATGTTGCGATAGCACCAGAACGCGACCACTGGTGCAATGAGACCGTATGAGATTAAGGATTAACTGTTTCAAGTTGTATATGTTCAATGTAGAGCATTTATGATACCGTTAATGGAGTGGAGGTTCAATAATACACCTGTGTGTATTACCTACTCTACTCCACCTAACAATACATACATTCTTCAATCATTTTTTATGTATATAGATAGAAATGATTAACGAGAGTTGAAACCATTTCCGTTTGTGTATCCCGCCCTTCCTGTTCCGTATAAGCGGATGAAGATGATGGTGTCTATTGAATATATATACGGCATTCTCTTACAACGATTATATTTTAGTTACTGTTTCAGTGTTTTAGACGTTTCCGGGTGCACAACATTCTCATTAGGGAATTTTAATTTTCTATAGTTCTTGAACTTATTAGATAGGGGAGAAAGCACAGGTCTCGAGCAGGTGCTTTCGGAGGAGTCACGATTCTGTGTGGTTGGTTGAGTAACCTGCCTGCGGTGATTGGGGTATATAGATTTCAGAATACTCACCAGATACTACTTACCATCATTCGACCATCATTCGCATCATTTGTTTACGCTTAGCCTTGATGTATCATGAGGTGGTTTTCCATATCCTGACTTACGGATGATAAGATCAACGCATGTTCACCATGCAGCCAGGACCCAATATCTACAGAGAGCTGAATATTGCGAACATGACCTTTTGGATTCTGTCGTTCAAGATTTCTGGGTTTTGCCTAGATTGACACTCTCCGTCGACCTGTCAATTGGTTCTCAAAAAATATACCAGAAATCATCAAAAAAGAAGGTGAAAACTCAATACTCGGCACCAGAGCCCTCACGTCAGATACACTTGCAATGACCCAATTTGTACCCAATTCCCCCCGCCTTAGCATCCCGGGGTCCCATACAAGCCCATACAAGCTTTAGAGCATTTGGTGTGGGGACTTGGCGATAGTCGATGGGAAAAGGTGGATCTCGGATGCATGCTACAAATGAAATTCCCATCCAGGAGGGGTTGAGAAGGCATGGTCCTTGTGGTCTTCTCAGATCTCCTATGGCGATACGCCGCCTGAAATGGAGCCCCACCAACTCTTGTATCACACGAACCCAGCATAGCTGAATCGATTCGTTCCTAGCAACATGATGGAACCATACGGTGCTATTACCTTCTGCGGTTCTACACCGTACAAAAGGCAAATGGGCGACAACACTTAATCTCCTGCTTCATCCCCACTGACCGCGTGGAAAGCAAGTCCACCTGTACCCCAGGACAACGCCCAGCAATGGCTGACACCGGCGAGCTCAAATATCGTAATAACGCTAGCAAGGAGAGCGACGAGAAGGTACACGAGAAGCATCACTCCGAAGAGGGGTTATTGGAGGAGGAGAGTTTCGATGACCACGATGCGTATGTTCCATATACTAGGAACAATTTATTCAGCTGAGGCGACTGGTATATCATTAGTTCAAAGCCTTTCCCTATCGACCCGAATGAACCAGAGGAGACCCATCAACTCACCTTCAGAGCTATCTTCGTCGGTTGTGTCCTTGGTGCAATCGGTAGGTTCTGTTGCTCTTCTTCATTTTAACCATCTGGAACCGAAAGATTAGTTGGTGCTTCTAACATCTATCTTGGCTTGAAAACGGGTTTCACTTTCGGTCCTCAATTATTCGGTGTACGTGCATCTTCCTTTAGAATTACGTGTCAGAGTATAACCTCCCCTTTGTAGGCCATATTCGGTTTTGCTATTCTCAAGCCGTTTTCAAAGATGATTCCCGAGTCGGGCATTCTTAACAAGTTGCTTGGTGGCCCCTTCGGTCCCAAGGAGAATTGTACCGTGCAAAGGTGATTGCATTATTTTATCTGCAGTATGATTATTTATCTGACGTCAATTCCAGCGCTGCAACTGGTAAGCTATGGCCCATAGCCTATTTTAAGCAAGATACTGACGCAAAGCAGCTTCTGGTGGATTGGGTATTCTTTTCGTGTCGGCTGTTCCTGCTATGTACCGCATGCAACTCCTCTCCGATCTTCCTCAACAGGATATTGGCAAATTGATTGCCCTTACTGTCTGCGCTGGTTTCTTCGGTGTCTTCTTCGTCATTCCCCTTCGTAAATACTATATCATTCACCAGAAACTCACCTTCCCGACACCTGCTGCTACTGTGAGTTGATTCCAGTTTGATTGTTTTTCCGTCCAGCTCAGCCATTTTAGGCATACACTATCGCTCTCTCTGCACAATAGCAGAACTGGTGCTATTAGCGCCAGAAAGAAGTCGCTTGCTTTGCTTATTTCCTTCATTATCGTCTTTGTTTACAAAGTGATGACTGGATATGCCCCAGGAATTGTAAGGGCTCATCACAATTTTATCAATTAATAAGGTACTCATTTATCACCCAAGATCTATGATTGGCACATTGGTTGGACCCTTTACCGTCTCGGTTTCACAAGCATGATTTCTCTTGAAAACTATGGCTGGATTATTGAGTTCACTCCCGCTTTCTTCGGTGCCGGTATGCTCAGTGGTCTTAATGCTAGTTGGAGTTTCTGTGAGTTTTTATTATTATCGTGATATGAGGCTACATATCACTGATATAATATGATGGTTAGTCGGTGGTGCCATCCTTGCTTGGGGTATTAGTGCGTATCTTCACTCATCGTCCTTTTTTTTCTTTCACCTTGCTCATATCAATATAGTTGCTCCCTCAATTGTCAAGAACGGTCTCGCATTCGGCGTCGTCGTTAGCGACGAGTATCCTCTTGTTTCATACCTCGGTCTTTCGTTCGCAGACCCCGAGCTCTACGTTACCAGACCTTCTCCTCGCTACTGGCTTCTATGGCCTGGTGTCCTGATTATGTTGTTGTATAGTTTTGCTGACGTCGCTCTAACAATGGGACCTATGTTCCTTCGTAAGTGTTTTGGGAAAAAGTTCCCACGCGGTTTACTAATTATCGTACAGAAATTAAGTCCGAACATCTCAACCCCGTCGGTTGGTTCAAAAAGAGGGATGCAGAACTCGACCCCGAGGACGAGGATCAGGTGAGTATAACTTGACTTTTTTCCGACTACTTCAAGTGAACTAACCTTCATTACTTCAGACTCCCTTAGAAGACCGTATTCCTACCTCCTGGTGGACCACTGGCCTTCTGGCCAGCACAATCATGTCCTGTGCTATCCTTGCTACCCAGTTCCACATGAACGTTGGTGAAGCTCTCCTGTCACACTATTCTTGGCTTTATCTTCTCTTTCATTGGTGTCCAATCCTCTGGTGCCACTGACGTTAACCCTGTTTCCACTGTTGCCAAAGCCTCTCAACTCATCTTCGGTGGTATCACCAAGGGAACTGGACTCGCAATTAAGCCCGCTCAGACACTCAACTTGACCGCTGGTGTAGTCAGTGCTGGAGCCGCTGCACAAGCTTCCGACATGACTGGTGACTTGAAGTCTGGTTACCTCCTACGTGCTAAGCCTCGCAACCAGTTCATCGCACAACTCTGCGGTTCCGTCGTCGCTGTCTTCCTTTGCTCCGGTCTTTTCATCCTCTTCACCAAGGCCTCTCCTTGTATTATGTAAGAGCTACTAATCATCCGCTAGAGCAATATTCTGATAATTACTTCAGTAACGATGTAGCGCCTGGTGAGCGTTGTGCCTATGGTGCACCTTCCGTCGCAGCATGGGCAGCTGTTGCCATTGCTGTTACCAGCCCTCGTCTCCGTAAGCCGTATCCCATCTTTTGACGGTAACAGTATACTCACCTAAGTTTTATAGCCATCCCCAGGTCTTCTGGTATCACCGCAATCGTTCTTGGTATCGTCAGTGTACTCAGTGTGGTTGTGAAACACTTCTGGGTCCCCAAGAAATACCATCACTGGGTTCCCAACTGGAATGCTGTTGGTCTCGCTTTCGTCGTTCCTCAATTATACTACCCCATTGCCATGGCTGTAGGATCTGTGGTCTGCTACTTCTGGCAGAAACGCAGCCCCGCCAATTATGATATGTACATGTTCGCCCTCTCCGCCGGCCTTCTTGCAGGAGAAGGTCTTGGTGGTGTATTCCAAGCATTGTTGGCAATTGTTGGTGTCGATGGTGGCAGTAAGTTTTATGTTCATCGAAATGACTATAATGCTCACCTACTTTTTAGAATATGGTACTGCGATTGGATGTCCTGGACTGGAGTACTGTGGATAAATGCATCTCATTTCTCACAAAGTATAGCTTACGATTTGCAATTTTTTTTTAACTAACTCATGTTCTTGTATGACCTTTAATCGCGTGTATTTTTTTGAATAGTAATGATTGAACTCACGCCACTCTACAAAGTCATTTCAAAGATGAGATAAATGAAGTGAACGTTGAACATTCAACCTCTGACACCTGTCCCGATCAGAGAGAGAAACCATTAGAACCGCCGTGGGTTTACATCCAATTCAGTGATCAGTATACCAAATTACACTTATTTATATTCCTCGAGCACATGTACGAAAGTACGTGACCATCCTAAACGCACTCGAAATTTCATTTATAGCCATAGCCATATGCTCTTTGGAGCCACAAGCGTCCTCCGAACTTTAAGCGATGTACTGGAGTAGGTTCTGTATTCCCTCGAAATGACTTCTTGAAGAAAGGTTCTACCTGTTTTTCTCCGAATGAGGGGTTAAAAGGAGGCATAGAGCCCATGGTTCACTCATCTCTACTACTTGAAAACTACAAAAATGCGATTCCAACGGTCTTCCTTTCACTTGTACCATTGGCAACTTTTGTCAGTGCTCAAACTATCAGTGGTCGGTTCGATTGTCTACCTGCAGGTTCATACACTTTATGCCAAAATTTTGTGGGGATCCTGTAAGTCGTTTTTTTTTTATACATTGAATGTTTATGGGTGAACTAACATTATTGTCGTACAAAGTATCTGGTGTTGGCTCCGAGTCCTCTACTTTAATTAGTTCGTCTGGTAACACTGTATCGTGGTCAACGAACTATAATTGGGCAAACAACCCTAACAGTGTTAAGAGTTGTGAGTTGTAGCGTGGTTATTCAGTGCGATATGCCTCTCAGTTGACCAATGATAGATCCCAATGTCATTCATAATACGGCCAAGGGCGTTCAAGTATGTTCATGAATGGTGATAGTAACGACAAACACCGATGACTTTGATATAGTTACAAGCCGTAACTTCGGCTCCTACAACCTGGAACTGGAATTATAAGTCGAAAACTAGTGATCTGAGAGCTGATGTAGCGTAAGCGTCCTAAAGGTCTTCATTTACACATTAAGCTAATGGATTCTCGACTAGATATGACATCTGGACGGGTGTACCTTCGTCTGGTGATCCTGCATCTTCTGCATCTTCGTTTGAGATGTATGTACACATTTGAACGAGTACACTCACGAAACTCACAGCTCCTTTTTTGTATAGTATGATTTGGCTTTCCGGTCTTGGAGGGTGAGTAGCGTAATTGCTATATAGTATTATGCCCATACGAACGGTTTTAGTATTCAACCTGTTGGCTCTCGGGTCACCTCTGGTATCTCTTTAGCTGGCCATACCTGGACATTATGGAGAGGACCAAATTCAAACTGGCAAGTTCTATCATTTGTTAGAGAAGGAGGGGATATCACCAACTTCAATGCGGATTTGAAAGTGTTCTTCGGTGCGCTACCATTTGGTTATAATCATTATTTTGGTTATCCGGTTAACCAGGAGGACCGTAGATTACATTGTACGCAATCAAGGCGTAGCAGCGACTCAGGTAAGCGGAAACAATCACAACTTGGGAATTTTTGAATCAATCATTGATGTCGGTTTACTTCTTCAGTTTATTCAGTCGATCCAAGCTGGTACTGAGCCATTCACTGGAACTGCAGAACTCATTACCACTAGCTATAGTGTTGCGGTCAACCATTAAAGAGTAGTACTTCATCTTGGCAGAATATTACTCTCCTTTCTGCGTTGTCTTATGTAGCTGTGTATTCACAAATTGGTGGTATCTCACCTTGCAAAAACCAAGATATCCACAAGTTAGGCTAATTAATAAGCACCGACAGAGAACTGGTGCACTACTTGCCGGAGCCGCCAGGAAATTCTATGGAAGTACAAGGATGAGTCCGAGCGGGAAAGAAATGCCTATGATAATGAACAAATAAGATCGATACCCTTCCGTGAACGTGGCTGAATGGAGCATTTGAAAGGTAGGGGTTGCCTGTAAAAAAAGTTTTAAACGAAGGGCGAGAGTAAGTAGATCCGGGATAAAACACATACCTTGCAATTCCAGTTGTAAATTCGCAAGTAGGTTCAATGACATTACCAGTATTATCTTTTGGTACTAGCCGCAACAAGGAACATCGTGGATTCAACGATATGGCGCCCTTGACATGCACTATATGTTTGCCATAATTATATCCTATACCTGAAGGGGCCTCTGGCGGATGAACGTACCTTCGTCCAAAGCCAAACAAGTCGTAAGAATCTCTATCCGGAACATGTAATCTTCCATCCTTAAGCTTAAGGAATCGCTCCGGTTTAACTTTTTCTGGGTCTGGAAACTCCCTCGGATCGTCACAGAGAGCCCTATATAATCATTGTATCATGCCATTTATTTCATATAAAATCTAACCTACCAGACGTTAGGCACCACAACCGAATCTTTCGGGATATAATACCCGTTACATTCATCATCTTAGGTAACAGAATGAAATATTCCGAGAGGGAAGACGGTCTGCCACCTAAAATGAGATAAACTTAATCAGATCGAAATAAAGAACGTATTTTTATACACTCACCTCAAAACTTCTCTCAAAAGGACACCAAGGTATGGTAAGGAATCGATATCATCATGTTCAGGTAATGGACCATCCAACACTCTATCAAGTTCTTCTTGTGCCTTCTTGTAAACCTCGGGGAAACAGACAGTTACGAGGAAGAATGTGGAAACGGCGCACACTGTCGTATCAGCACCAGCTGAATAAAACATAATACAAAAATAAAGATGATCAAAAATGTATACGTGATGTAATAAATTAAAAGTTAGACATACCGATAAATATTTAAGCGGCAATATCTTTGACAAGCTTCTGTTCTCTGACAAATGACCTCCTTCAGCGTCCTGTCGACAACATACGACAAAGCTATCCATGGCGGTGCCATTAGCCTAATAAATACACACCTAGTGCGATATCGATATCATGATATTAATGAATTACTTGCAATGTAAAATAAACCAAACGAAATGTTACTCACAATTACCTTAAAACTAGCTTCATAAGGTTTATTTAAAAACCCATGCATTTCACCTTGCAAGTCCTTGACTTTGGCCTTCCAACCTGTTCCGGGAAAACTTTCAGGGACGTGATGAAGGAAGTAAAATGTATTTGCAAGGAAGGTTCCAGGTTGTAGATTTATACTTAGATTGTGGATGGTTTCTACAAGTAAGACGTAGGGATCTTCTGTGGAATTGACTTTGATACCATAACCCATAATAATGGATATAGCACCAATCATACTAAAACAATAAAGATATGCATGAACCCTAACGCTTGACAAGAAAAAATGAACATACTATTTGATATGTTTAAGAAAATTATCAGGATCATCCTAGTAGCAAAAGATTCAAGAAATTATGCAATTGTTCTGTTTCACGAAAGCGGTGGAGTAAAGTATCAGAAGGACGGAAATATTTCTGAAAAGACGGCATCTCTCTTTCCATAGATCATTGTATGGCATCAATACCATAAGCCAATTCCATCCAACCCTACCACAAACATATTAGTTACAACTTAACCTATAATAAACAAAGAGAGTCATTGCTTTCTTACAAGTCATTGCTCGCCCTGGGTATAATTCTGATGTGCGAAAGGTTGCAAATCAGCCATCATAAATTTGCCAGCACAAGTAGTGACGAAAAAAAAATTACCTGCTAGAGTATATGGACGACTTTTCTCCAATAACTCACTAACTACTTTTTGCGATTGTAGGACAACAATTGACATCCCGATTGCCTCTGCATACAGTGCATCTGACTCTAACAAAATATTAACATTAACAACTCACAATCCTTGTCAATTTTTAGTGAAACGTACGATAAGTTTGTTCCCATTTGTTGAAAGTCAACTATTGTCGGTCTAATGGCAAATCGAAATATTTCCAAGAAGAAGTCGTTTAGGACCAGGAGGTAAAGGTAGCCGGTCGGTTTTTCCGGTTTGCAGCCAATACATTGCAACACCAGGAACACCAAGGATAGGGTAATTAATGTCGCAAGCCATAGTTAATCTCTGGTTATGTTAAAGACAAGAGAAGGAATACAAAAGCGAATATATATATATACTTCCTTCAGTGGCCCTTTAGGGCTTGACATACGAAAGATCCCACAACACTGTTGAAACGTTGACGTCCGGAAAATCTTTGCTATTTGGGTTTGGCTTTCTATTGGGGTTCTATCAGAATCAAGAAATCGATGTATAACGATAACTTGAAGCGAATTTGACGGAAGTGTTTTAAAGCTTCCCCTGCGTGGACGTCCACGGTCCGTGTCAGGAATGAGAACTATGTCAAGATGTTGCAAGTAGGTTGTAAGGCACTTTCTTCTATATTGTGATGTGTCAGTACACGTCAGTGATTAGTAAGAGGGAGATTTTTTGACATGGCAAAAATGTATATTAGTAAGGTAGGCGCCCTACATCTTGTGTTTGGGCATTTTTGTGGTGGTATATAATAGGTTCTACAATAAATTTTGCGTATGGACTGGGATGACACCTCATTAAATGACGCCTTCCTAATTAGGACATCGTACTTTGCAAGCTCACTGTACTATTTTGAAACCGTGAATTTTAAAAATAATTTGTTACATGATGTAAAATTGTAGAAAGGCAACTGTGGTTTTCAATTGTGGTCCTATAGGTTGTAGGAGGCTCGAGAGCACAATTTGAAACCCAGCCAAACTGTCACACTTGCATCACGCTTGTGTCATGTGATGGGATGGAATCTTATTGGGACCTACCTTACATAGATTTATAACAATCAACGTTCACCAGTTTTGACCAAGTTTTGACTACACTTCCGCTTCAAATATTACCATTCCTGAACAGACCCATCTTCACCTCTCCAAACTGGATTTCTCCAAGCCGGGAACCGTTCAACATAAGCACTTGATAACCTTCTTACCAACTGTTCATTAATTTCAATACCAAGTCCTGGACCTGATAATAATAATAATAATAATATTAGAACAGAAATGGAACCTGAAGTTGTTTTTTTAATAACGCTAACCTTTTAAGATAGTAACATAACCATTTTCGACGTTGAATACTTCAGGGTTGATAAGGAAAGTGTGTAGATCCGCTCCACAATCATCTTGGCCATTATTATAGTGAATCTGAAAATTAGTAAAGAGGGGTTGTTGATTTAGTATGTTTCGCGGGGTGGATGTTGTTCTATTTTCTTACCTCCCAGCTCATCTCTTGTATAGCGACTGTGTAGTCGAAGTCAATATTACTTCTGGTCTAATACAATAATATAATATGAATTAGACACTCACAGTTAGGAATACAAGTTGCAACTTGCATACAAGCAGCAAGAGCAATAGGACCAAGTGGACAATGTGGTGCAATAGCAACATCATAAGTTTCTGCTAACGCCGCGATCTTGAATAATTCGCTTATTCCACCACAATGAGATACCTGGAAGGTGTTATGGGATGTAGCAAGTCGGTGAATCAATTAACCAATAAACTCAGGCTTAATAGTAAGAAGAAAAATACTTACATCAGGTTGAGCGATATCAATGATCCGTTTCTCGAAAAAAGGTCGGAATTCTGTACGTGAATAAAGTCTTTCACCAAGAGCTATAGGTGTTGATACCAAGCCCTTTATATCTGCGATTTCATTTGGCTGACTCGATAGTAATGGTTCTACAAAACAAAAAATATAACCAATATTGCAATCTTTCGGAAATACAATAAATACCTTCGATGAACAACGGCTGATGTGGTTCAAGTAATTTAGCAAGTTGCTTAGCCATACTCTTATGAAGTCTACCATGAAAATCCACTCCAACATCCAACCCAACAGCTCGAACATCTTTTATACGTTGTACGACATCATCAAGTTTCTGTGGTGAATCCAACCAATCAACTGCATCTACAGTACATATATTTATCAACAACAAAATAACATAGCAACATCACATGAATACTCACCAGTTCCATTCATCTTAACAGCCAAAAACCCTTGATCTTTACGACGTTGAGCAGCTCTAACCACATCAGAAGGATTATCACCCCCAATCCATCCATACACCTTAATCTTATCTCTAACTTGACCACCTAACAACTGCCATACCGGAACACCTAACCTTTTTCCTTTAATATCCCACAAAGCAATATTAAGTCCCGATAGAGCACTCTATTAATATTGAGAGCGGAAAAAATGTTCATTTCACTTGGGCGTTCATAAAAAAAGGTCGACATACCATGAGAACAGGGCCACCCCGATAAAATCGAGCTCGATAAGCAACTTGCCAAATATCTTCAATGTTATTCGAGTCCCAGCCGAGAAATTTTTCGCAGGTCATGGTATGCCCCTTCCACGGCCTCCGTGTGACCTTCTAGTGTTCCTTCTCCCCAACCTAGGAAGCCATCTGAAGTCGAAACTCGCACAAACAGCCAACGAGGGGGTACACGGAATATCTGTCAGAATATATGATATACTTTCAGTCTTTCGAGTAACTGATAAAGGGTGATCATACCTCCAAGGTTGTAATGCGAGTCATTGATAAGAAGAAATAATATAGCGGGCTTCTCATCTCCTTGAATTCATATATGCACTAATAGGAGTCACGGCCCGAAGCGGTCCATACCATATGTTCAGTAGATCATTTGTCTCTTTGCTATTTTATGTGGTTGTTGTATTAACCTAAGCATGTCTTCCTCCTCCTGTGTTGTGAAATGGGCTCTGTTCCTGCCGTTTTTGGATAATCTGATGCTTAGGTATCTTATCTACTCCCAAACATTTACTGTGCTTTATTTGTGCTGCTCCATTGCAGAAGGTGCTTCATTCGCCAAAAATAAAAAACATCATGTACAAGGACAAAGGTATGTATGTACGGTATTCTCCTAAACACGGCCCGGGACTAATTCAATTCTTATAGACAGGAACGCTGGGAACTACTCCAATCAACTTGTGGCTATCCAAAGCCGGTTGCAGTTTTTTGTCTTTACCTCGAACAGCTGATTTGATGGAAGCTTCCTTGACTGCAGTCCAGGAGACACGTTTCTTCTCCGGAAGTAGGTCCCACACCCCTTTGGCGTAACCCTCATCAATGCACAATAATTGGCCAAGGTACCTCTCCACAATGATGGGATAGTCGACTAACTTCAAAACACCAGCCGTGTTCATGTGTAACGCTTTCCTATCGCGATCACTCATCACGCGAATATAGAGATTCCTGGCCTGCTCGTAGTCTTTGTCTGCTCTGCCTTCACTCCAGAAATGACTCTGCCGGGAAACAACATTGTCCGAAACAGCGTAAGGAGTTTCAGTGGCATCGCGGTCGTATTTATCCGTAAAGCTGTTTGGTGCATAGTGAGGGTTGGCTCCTGTGTTGCCGTCGGTCCGCATATTGCCTGCGTAGTTAGGAGTAGCAAAAGACTTGGTCATGAAAGGGCAGTTGACAGGAATCTGATGGATATTGGTGGAACCAAGACGATGATACTGGGCGTCGCGGTAGAAAAACATGCGGAATTGAAGAAGTGGGTCCGGAGATTCTTCAATGCCTGGAATCATCGATCCTGGAGAGAATGCCGCTTGCTCGACGTCTCGATGGTAATCGTCGGGGTTCTTGTTCAAAACAAGGCGACCAACCTCAATCATCTGAAAATGATGTTAGACGGTGTAAAGCTTAACATGGAAAGGAAACTCACGGGGAATTTATCCCTAGGCCATACTTTCGTCACATCGAAAGGATCAAAGCCAAGTTTGTCAGGGTCCGCATTGTCGGGGGTCATGATCTGAACCTTCATTGTCCAGGAAGGATGTTGCCCATTTTCAATAGCGTCCCAAAGGTCTCTCTTGGAATAGTCGGGGTCTTCGCCGCTCATCTGAACGGCTTCGGGCCAAGTAAAGTCGTTACGGCCAGCTTCATGGATATAGTGATACTTTACATAGACAAATTGGCCAGCTTGGTTAACCCAACGGAAGGTATGAGCACCGTATCCATGCATGTTGCGCCAGCCACGGGGAGTGCCGTGATCAGAAAAGAACATAAGGCCAGCATGGTTGGACTCGGGAACGTTGGCGAGGAAGTCAAAAAGACTATTGTAATCAAGCATAAAATTCTTTGGATTCCGTTGCTGGGAACGAATCACATCAGGCCCCTGCAGAGGATCCCGACAAAAGAAGATAGGCTATATGCAGCGCGTCAGAAATTGAATCCTTCACACGTATATGCGCAAGAAAACTTGCCCAGTTCAACCCTACGACATCGTAGTTTCCGTCCTCAGTATAATGTTTAATTGCGAACCCGCGTGGATTGCGACCGGAATCGGGGAACTCGCGACCAAAAGTGACGGTGGAGAAGCGCACAAAGATTGGTGTGCGTTTGTGTGCTGCACTGTAAGGAGCTGCCTTGGTGAACCTCGACATGTCATTGGTGCATTCAAAGTATCCGAAGGCCCCAGAACCACATGGGTGTACCATACCTGATAGATCGATATGTCAGTCATGTTCGAGGCGCGTGTAGCCAACTCACGTTCAAGGGTCTTTGACCTGTTGAAGGTTTGCTGTTTCTGCAAGAGGAATACATCGCTCACAAGAGGCAGACCACCGACAGTCTTGGAGTGGGCGGGGTCTGGCCAGGCGATGCCTTCGTTGTTGGTGAAGTAGGGAGCGACATCCTGGGGTGCTCCACCAGCCTGAACACCGGCGATTTTGGCAGCCAAGCGCATGGGACCTTCCTCGAGGCCCAAGGTAGTTGTGGTTGGTTTGAGAGTAGACATTGTTGGCTATAACCTACGACGAGCAAACCAACTTATATATGTTCTCGGTGAGACATTGGCGACTGAGATGACGGGTGAGATGACATAGTTCATGGCGTCATAATCTAAGTGAGTGCAAAAGGAAGTATCGAGTGCTCGGAGCGTACAAAACAACTGCTTGTCACCTTCGACCACGCGCAGAGAGGGGATGGGTAGGAGCCTGTGAATGTTCATTAATCAAGAGACATACAAATACAAAAACTGTAACACGTTGTATATCAAAGGTCAAGGTAATCACGTCCTGTGGACCATGCAGATCCTCCGGTGCCGCCTCCGCCATATGGGTCGTCGAGCGCGTTGGTGACTCCCCCGACAGTGCCCTCGACATCTTTGTACGAGAACTCACGTTTGAACTTGGTTTCCAATGAAGATAAGGTTCCGATGAGTTTCGTACACGCCTCATCCAACAATGCCTGAGGAGTCTTGGTGCCATCAGTCTGGATCTTGATGAGGAAGTAGGGGTGGAGTGGGTGGGGCACTTTGTATCCAGCAAAGAGGATTTGGGGCATGGACAGCAATTGACTAAGCAGACACCATGAACACCGAGTCTAAACACACTAGCCAGCCAACTTACGCTCGAAGCATATTCCCTAGGGTGTGATCCTGCTTCACAATTTTGATAGTTGCAGCATTGGGTATCTTAGTATCCTCAGTAACTTCTACACTGAACTAGTATTGATAAAGCACATTCTTATAGCATTAGAGAATATAACGCACGGCTTCTCGCCATCCTCAAGGACATATAATTCATAACGATTAGGGGCATTCATGGCGAGAGATCGTAAACAACTGTGAACGAACACAATAAGTTAACTTGAAACTTATAATTACCGAACAAAGGATCAAGGTCTGGCATCTATCGTCGTGTTGTACTGACAGATTCAAGTCTTTAAGGATGATCTGTTTACTCACCAATACTACACTAACTCCTTCGTTTGTAATGATTCCCGAAACTGTATAAGCACGAGTCAGCATGCAGTAGTAGAGTAGGAGAGCAGATGGGATCAGAAAAAGTGTGAGATCATGGTGTCATTGACAATAAATAATAATGTACCATCATGAGAAAGTAGTAAGAAAGTGATACTCACCAAGTTCGCGATGGAATGGATACGAAGTGGAACAAAAGGGAACAACACTGTTGCTTGCGGAAATTTTATTTAGTAACCCGTATTTGTAGTTATTTACAAAATGATGCTAATCTGGGAGATTGGTCAAGGTAGTGTCACTGTCCGCCCACCAAACCGTCAACTCTCCTCAAGGTCAGTCTCTATGCCCCTATTCCGTCTCAACATGCCGTCCGTTGGAATCCCAGGGAACAGAGGATCCGTTTGATACGAGATTGAGGCTAAATGCTGGATTTTGAAGTTGGATGGATGATAATGCCTCTGGATGATGGCCCAACGGTGCATGGATAGGAAATCTAGAAGTAGTACTAACAACTTTGTCGTCATATAGACACTATGCCGACACGGTTCTCGAACACACGCAAGCATCGCGGCCACGTTTCGGCCGGTCACGGACGTGTTGGCAAGCACAGAAAACATCCAGGAGGTCGTGGTCTCGCCGGTGGTCAGCACCACCATCGGTGCGTTAAACATATTCCTGCTAGAAGGCTTTGACTGAATTCCTTCTCGAATAGTACCAATTTCGATAAGTACCATCCTGGTTACTTCGGAAAGGTTGGTATGCGCTACTTCCACCTTACCCGTAACCAGTACTGGCGCCCCATCATTAACGTCGACAAGCTCTGGACTCTTGTGCCTGAGGCTGAAAAGCAGGGTCTTACTGAGACCTCTGAGATTGTCCCCGTTATCGACACACTGCAACACGGATACGCCAAGGTGCTCGGCAATGGCCAGTAAGTAATCCTATTCTCTATTGGAAGGACCTAGATCTAAGCCGTATGGATGTAGGCTCCCAAAGCTCCCCTTCATTGTGAAGGCCCGCTTTGTGTCCGAAAAAGCTGAGTGCGTATATCCACATTTTATTGATTTTGGGAAATATTGACGGAAGTGCAGACGCAAGATCAAGGAGGCCGGTGGTGTCGTGCAATTGGTCGCTTAAGCGTACTTTTTTTTTTACATCTGTATATTGTGATTTGCTACACGAGCTGTCTGGGGATGTTGAAAGAATGTGTGATAAAATGGCTGATTAAGACACTTGATGGCACGCGCGGGTCTGGTCTCACAGTGCCAGTTTGCTCTTCAACCACCACCATCACCACCGTCTATGAGTCTTGCCTCCTGGTGTATGTCGTCGTTATCTCCACTAATGAGCAGTGCTATACATTGACAGTCGCCGTTGTCTCTGCAGACGCTCGGCATCCAAACTGGGCAGCCAGACTTCATACACCTCACCCCGCTGCCATGGCACAGAACAGACAGACAGCGAACGGTGCTTCTGGCCTAAACACAGAGACAACCACCTCCAATAAGGACAAGAACACCTCTGACCAGCTTTTTGGCCCCAACATTGGTCCCTGTCCCACGGGTCCTCCCTGGACAACAGGGGTTTCCAAAAAGTTGATCTCGGATGACCTTACTCCTGAAATCCTGAGTACCTGGATTGAAAAGAGCAAGCAGGTGCGCATTTCTTGTATCACTGATACACCCACCCCTTCTAATATCTACTAGCCATCACAACCCACCACTACGTTGCAGGCACTGGTCAACCTCAAACGTCCCACTCTGCGGTTGTCACCTTTAAGTTCAGTTCCCGAGGACTTACAGTCACCATTGGACCCACAACAACAACATCTCCATGCATTGGAATTTGAATACGACTGCGATGCACCTAAATGCGGCCTCTATGTCCATGTCGTACTTGATAAATCTCATTCAGAAGCTACTGCGGTCCCTTCGGCAAATCAACAACTAGCTCAAATATTGGTTTTCGAAACCGTTACTCCTGGAGGTTTTAACAAGAAGCTTACCCTTGAAGACGGTGCTGTATTGGAATTAGGTCGATATGATCATGATTACCAACTTGCCACTTCTTCCGAACCTTCTTCTCAACAAGAGAAATCCAACTCGAATTCAACCACAGATGTCACTACACCCCCTATCAGTAGCAACAATGAAACCACCCGCCAAACTCGTCGTCGATTCACTCAACATTTCCATTTCCGAAAACGTTCACACAATCGTAGTATCGCAGGACCTGCTTTAGCTGTTGTTGATGCTGATGTTAATAGCCAACAAGATTCTGCTAAAAAGGATAATAAACATAATGAAGAGAATGAAGGTGTTCGAATTATTATCAGACTTGTTGCCCTTGATGAACAAGGAACCGAACTTTCTTCACCAAATGAACAAAATGTCTTTTTACACATTATGCGACTTGGTAATCGACCTTCTGGAGTGGAGGATAATAGACCTTGGGTAGTTAAAGTTGTTAAACGGGAAGCCACTGTAAGTTATCTCTCCTTGTTTCATAAATATAACCAACTTTACCAACACGCTTTGAAATATAGATTGGACCACACACATTTCAATTACAAGAAATCTACGGTTTAACATCATCTTCAATCCCCCAAACGACCTCTCCACATACTTATCCACCAGTAACCACAACAGCATCATCAGGAATAACAACAGCAACAGCAGCCATCGCAGCAACAACCATTGATGATGATGATATTTCATCTGAATGTTTATTGTGTCTATCATCACCACGTGAAGTAACATTACTTCCATGTCGACATTTAGTCGCATGTAAAGAATGTGCTCAAAATATGGTTGAATTCGGTGCTGGTGGTAATATCACTCAATCTGTTGATCCTGAACCTCCAGCTGCTAGTCCTACTACAAATACAGATACAAATGTAGGAGACAATGCGAATGGTGATGGTGATGGTGATGGTGGTGGTAGTCCTCAACTTGGAACTTCTGATGGTGATAATAATGGTCACGGTGATAGTGGTGGTGGTGGTGGTGGTGGTGGTGGTAATAATTTGACTCAACCTCCACTTATACCTATCACTACAAGAAGGAAAAGAAAGGCAAAAGGTTGGTTTTGTCCTGTATGTCGTCAACGTGAGTACTATTTTTTTTCTTTTTCTTTACGACACATTTATTTACTTATCATTTACACAGCATACACTTCGATGTTACGTATCACTACCTCAGCACCACCTATAATCGATAAAGAAAAAGAGGGAATCTCAAATCCAACCGAAGGTACTAGTAATGGTAAAGCCAGTACTCGACAACAATCAGGAACTCGGGTAACTTCGGATACATCCTCGGAGACGGGTAGTGAAGCACGTACCGGCACTCCTGGTAGTTTGTTCACTCGACCAGCATTTTTGAGATTTGGAAGTTCTAGTGGTGGAGGAGCATCATCATTACCACGTCCACCAGTTGATGTTGAAAGTCAAGCTGGTTTGGGTAGACCTGGTGCTTGAATGAAATACAAATCCTGATGTACTTTTATCTTCGTAATCGGTTACCTTGACTGACTGTTGATATGATTAGTATTAGTTTTATTTGTGTTGTTGTATGTAGATTTGTACCGTTTTTTTTTTTCCTGTCGTTTATGATCTTTTCTGTTGTGCAGGACTCGTACGTATGTAATAATTTATGTTGTAACGATTACAACTTTGTTGTTCGAAATTGCGAAAAATACATTTAAAGATACAATAGTTAATAATACAATATACATACAACTCCAGACCAAGTTCAATATGCAAATCCAATTTCCTTCTCATCGACCAGAGGTTTTGACCTTACATGCCCACTTTTTCTCTGCAACTGAATATGATGTTTTTGTTGAAATTCCGAATACCGAACCCACGATGCCACCGACTTGCTCTTGCGACGTGGCTTTCCCAATGTGGAAAGATCAGATTCAATAGTAACCGCTTCCAATGTTTCTCCCGTTTTGACTGTATCGGTGCTTTTGGTCTTACTGCTACTTCGCCTAGATGTAATAGTACTTGAATCATATGCAGGTGCACTTTGGGTACGTTTATGTCTCTGAAGAGCATCAGAATCGAGGGCATTTGAAGCGAAAAACTGATAATCCAAGGGAAGGAAATTGAAAGCGACAGAACCAGAGCTAGTCATTGGCGGTGGATTGTTAATGATGGGAGAGGTAGGTTCCAAAACGATCGGATTAGGGTGTCGATAGAAGTTTTGGTCATTCACATCGGTATAGTACACTGACTCGATACTTGCAGGGCTGTCAGCCGTTGGAGGACGTGGTGGTCGAGCAGGGCTGGGGCCTATTTTAATGCTGGGGCCAGCGCTGTTATTGGACGGAGGTGCATCGAATGGATTCCTATTGAATGTAATCGAAGTATCGGAATCACAAACATACTCGAATGAGGTCATTGAAAGTTTGCTGTGTGGGCTATCATTAAGAACGGAAGACGGAAGCGGCAGTGTTTTTTCTTGAGATTCAGTCAAATTGTGGTTGTCAGACGAGTATCTCGGTTTGACACGCATCCAACTAGGTAAAGGCTTTTGTCTTGCCTTTCGTGATCGAGCAAGGCGTTTTCTTTCCCTACGAGCGGCACAACAAGCACAAGAGCCCCAAATTCGAGGATCCAACAAGAAAAAGCAAGAAGCAGTAAGCAATATGAGTCCCAGTATTGCACCACCAACGACTGCAAAGTGATGTAGCGTCGAGTGAGGGCTATGAGATGTTGTTGAAACTTCTCCAGATGGTTCTTGCGGTGGGGAACTCAGAGTATCAGAGGAACCAAGAGATGATTTTGGAAGCATCACTATCCCCGGCCCAAGATGAGGTAAAGTTGTAATGGTTGGCATAGACGAATGAGTTGCAATAGCATGGGGTAACAGCGTTGCTTGAGGAGAAGAACCCAAATTTGAATGCATAGCAAGAGCCATCATGACCAGAGAGACCGGTGGCAGATCATGTTCACCACGAACGAGATAATGTGTTGGAGTAGGAGTTGCACTAATGAATGATAGAAAAGACAGAAGTAGAAGTAGTAGTGTATGCATAAATGAAAGTGAAATCCCCTGAAAGGCGGGGCAAGTATAGTTGGGGGTAGAAGAAGATGGATGGTGAATAAAATAACTCAATGCAGGATGGTCGAGTCAACTGATGCTCGAATGTTTGGTCTTGACTATACCGAGGTTTCCAAACGTCGGAAATATGTCGACCATGTTCGTAAGGAGCTTGAGGTGCGTATCCACACTCTTCCCAATCCCATATAATAACCCCGTGTCGTTCTCGCAAGTCCAGAACATGAGAACACAAATTTCCTCTCCCGCATCCCGACCTCCTCTACCATCCGGTATAATAAACCAAAGTTCATCAAGGGGTACATCAACACCTGATGACGACCAGGCTGCCTGGTCAAGAGAAGAGCAACAGGTTAAAATTTTCTTCTCCTGAGGGTGCCTTATTTAAATGTCATATTTAGATGATGATACGCCAACAAGACGAGAATCTAGACTCAATTGCCGGTACTCTGAACACCATAACTCAACAAGCAAGTCTCATAGGACAAGAAATCGGAGAGCATACCGAGTATGTTTCTTTAGCTTATACCTAAATTTCAATCCCTTACCGTATATGATTTCTCCAGAATGCTAGGGGACCTCGAACAAAATGTAGATCGTACTGAAAATAAATTAGGAACTGCATCTAATCGACTACGCAAATTCCTGCGAGATTCGGAAGAAAAGGGTAGCGGCTACTGCATAATCTTCCTTATAATCATTTTAATGGTTTTATTACTGGCGGTAATTCTAGTATAAACCTTCCTCCCGACTCTTCCTGGTAATAACCATCTCTTTTCATACCCACACTATTGAACCCCTACCACTCCAATTATTTATTATGTTTTATGCTCGCAATTATGGTTCGTGCCGGATTAATAAACTCTTTCTCTCTTTTCTTTCAAAAAATTACTTATGCCTAACTAAACACCTATGATACAAGCGTTCATTATTCATCAATCATCACTTCCAACCGCTACTTCATTTTCCAGTCGGCGACCCCGTAACATTCGGCAACCGCTCTTTAAAAGGATTAGGTACTCCAGAAGCAATTTCAGCAACATCCGATGACGTCATATTCGCATCCGAACTTCCTCCAAAAACCGATCTATCCTCTATAAAAAGTAAAAGTAAAAGTAAAGGTATAAAGGAGTTCCAGTCAGCAAAAAAAAGCACCCATAAAATCCATGATAACGGATGTAATATTCGTAGTCGACGTACTATAAGGTGAAGCAGCACCTTCCTTAGGTTTTTATATCTCTAACCATCCACCACATACCTCCAAGTGCACCAACGGTTGCGATACCACCCCATATTGCCTAGAATTTTCAAAAAATTATCGGTTCTTAGTCTTTATATCTTCGTGGTCAATACCAATATGGTGAAAATAGCACTAACCATAGGTGTACCATTGCGCATATACATATTCGATAACAACAAGTTTGTTATTCCTAGAAGAGTGGAAAGATTGGTTTGTGGAGAGCAGAAATTGGGGGTGTCTGAGAGAATGGAGTACATACTAAGCTTATAAAGGGCTCGTGAATATCGATGACATCATACATCATACTCGATTATTGAGTCTAAGAAAAAAAGTAGCAGTGGTGCAACAGAGTCAAAACGTCATGAAAATTTTGGGGCTTATTGGAGCTTGTCAACGTCACAACTACAGAGGACAAGCAGACATCAAAAAAATTTAACAAGACAACGACAACTAAACACTACCATAGCCACACCAAAAAAAACCTCGTGTATCCATTCAAACAAATTTAGAAGCACTAGGTTGAGCTCCTCTCATTTTCGCATCAACAGCAGGACGATGATTAACTATAACCGCATCTTGAGGTTTAGATCCAACCAACGGTTCAAATTGCCATTGCCTTTCCGGACTAATATGCCCTATAATGAGACAATTTAGATATCAAGGACTGCTGAATGAATCAATGAGAGGCATGATAGATTATTAATGTCGAACGTTGAATGTTGAATGTTTTCAATGAGCGGAAAGAGGATAGAGAGAGAGAGAAAGATAGACAACATTCAGAGCTTTATATACCTCCTCGACTCGCACTCATCCGAGACAATTAACAGTAATCCAAGTGATCGAATTGCAATCTGAGACTCCTATGTGTGTTACATCGTAGGGTAACAAATGTGGATCATACACCAATCGTAATCCGTAATCTTTAATCATAGACTGAACAAGAAAATAAAACAAAAAAATCCACGTAACAAGAAATATACCCAACCAAAAGAATAGGGGCAAGAGAAATTACGAAAAAATTTGAACTCGATCGAAAAACAAAAATCCCATTATCAATCACCTCACTCACACCACACCCGGTGCTACTTCTTCAGAATTCGGTACATCCACCTTTCCTTTCTCATTCATAACCGCACCTTCCATACTAGTACTTATACCCATCTCTTCACATCCTCTAACCTCTTCTTTATACAACCCAAGACTATCCTTAGGCAACCAAATCGCTCTTTGTGGTCTTGAAATTGCGGGATGTGCAAACCCAAACTCATCTTCCTCTACTTTTTGTCTTTCCGTTGCATCCTGACCACCACCAACTGGTTCATCCACAGCTTTATTCTTCTCTTTCTCAGATGAAGTCAATGGTTTCTGACTGACATCTTCATAAGCCGTTTCGGGCTCCAAATCTCTGGCCTTGGATGTTGATGTTCGACCAGTTGTATCAGCGGGGCTTTGACCTGAGCCATTACCCTCCTCAACATCGTGAATATGTTCAGGTTCATGTCCAATTTCGACTGGGGTGTAAGATTTATCCTTCAAGCTAAGAGGTAGTGCGGATAGGAGTGGGTCGTAAGAGTTGTTGATAATGACGTGGAATCCGGCGGTGATGACGATTAGAACGACCATCAGGGCACCTTGTGGGATAGCAGATGCCTTGTCATTTCCATCACGAGCGAGGAAGAACAGTGCACAGAGACAGACCTATTCCACAATGTGTTAGCTCTAGTTACAAATCCATTACATGTAAACCTGAGCCCACCTGTTCAATATACAACCCAACGAATATGTGCTGAATAGCCTTGGGGAAGAACATTCCTCCTGTATCACTACTAGGGCTTTGTTCATAAACCCACAAGAACAAATATTTGTAAAGTTGGAAGAATAGGAAGAATGTCGCGCAAGCCAATCCATTGATAACAGGAGAAATCACAGAGTATCCGATAGCTGACAATAATATTAGCTCCAATGAACAAAAAGAACGAGCAAAATACGAAACACACCAATCACAGTCAAAAGTGTGATGCCAGGAAACAAAGTTCCCCAGGCCACATTACGCAAGACATACTTGATCCCATACACTGAACGCGGTGTACTTCCCAAGATGAACAATTTGACATAGTAAATAATTAAAGGAACAATTTGTAGGAATCCACCTGCGGTACCAGCAAGACCTTGTAGGATGATGTAGGTCAAGAAGAACGTGGATGCTTTGGGAAGTTGATTGGCAAGAATGCCTGGGATAGATGTTGGGTTGTTGCTGAGTGGTCCAATAGCCGCAATAATACCGGAACTCAGAGTGACAATGAGGAATGAATGCTGTTTAAAACAGTGAACAGGGATTTTGATACAGCTAAACGGCTGTACTTACAACCACAAGGAAAATGAAGTATCTTGTCATCAAGGAAAGCTCCAATCCCGTATACTTGGGAATACCTTCAAATCTTGCAAGAAGTCGGAGGACAATGGGAAGTAGCATCATAAGAACGGCAAGCAACACGGGTGGGAGGATACCCTAAGGATAGAGAGTTTAGTCCTTGTGTATGGAACATGAGGGAAACGAACGTACAGATATTATACCGACGACGACATCAGGCAGGTCACAAATCCAACTAAGCCAGCTCACATCCTGGCAAAGACTAGAGATATTGGAAATAGCACCAATGAAAGCTACCGGGAATGACCACAAGATGATGAGACCAGCTGTAATGGAATAACTTATTGCCACTCGAATCTATGAGTATAGTTAAGAAACAGACTCTCCTGAGAATCACAATGATACCTACCTTCTGTTCATAGGGATTCAAGTTCAAATTGGACCAAATGACATCTGAAGGGCTGACTTCGTTGTATCTTTGACCTAGACAACATATAAGTCTCACTTATGATGGGATGAGAAATAGTATGCTCACTCATTCTATAAGGCTCATGATGGGATAGAACCTGCACTGCAAGGTGGGCCGCAATCTGCCTGTTGAATGTGATAAAGGCGCTGTTCAAAGGTGGGTATTTCTCATCACCATATCCGGCGAGGCGAGCTGTAACTTTTCCTTTGATAGCCGTCGTCGTACCCTTCAAAGCACCTGTGGTATCTTTAACGAAAGTAGCAGGACGGAAACCTAATATAGAATGAATGAATATCTAGCTAGGGTCAGACTTTGTGAAACGTACCCTTAGACTCCGATTCTTCGCTTTGGTGCAATTCTTCCTCAACTTCTTCCTCACCAGAAATAGCGTTTTTGCCGTCAATTTCTGCTCGTCCTTCCTCCAATAACCGGTTACACTCTCTGATCTCCTCACGAGCCCATTTGATAGTATCAACTTTCTTTCCAAACAGGAAGGTGAGCCGGTGTGTGGGGCGTTTATCCGCAGGGACGATCGTAGCGGCAGTCTGAACATCGATCGGAGAAGCTTCAGGGTCAGTATCTTGTTTAGTCTTAGCATCATCCGCAACCGATTTCGCTCCCTTCTTCTGTTCTTCCTTTATCGCTTGTAAACGTAATTTAGCAGCAGTGTTGAGAAGAGCTGTCTCAGCTGATTCCAACTTGTTGCAGGCGGCTAGACGGCGATCATAAATTTCGGGTAGGTCTTTGAGGTTGCGGTTAATCCAAATCTTCTTCACACCACCTGGGAGGTCTTTGTAGACATTGAGAAGAGAGCGTTGATTGAGATAGCGTTGAGGGATTCCAGTAACCAGGACTGTGTTGGCTTGCAAGGATTTTGCATGATTGGGTTCAATGAGATGTTGTTGGCGGGTAATGATGAAGTGGCGCATCTCTTGTTTGATATTATAAAAAATCCAAACTAGAAAAAGAAAATTACTTGAGCGCAATTCCATCAAGATTCAAAATACTTACACGTAAAGAACCAAGCCAAAACCAAATGGGCAGCATATCTAACCTGTCTGTTGGTAGCGACATTTCCATATGTAAGTTTATCCAAATTATCCTTGCCAGCAACAGAGGTGTGGACGGTGGTAACAGGGATTAGAACAGCCCAAGAAACAATCCAAATTGGCAAGAAAACCTTGACCATCATGCGAAGGAAGCGTACAAAGAAGTAGGCATCCATTCCATTCGCATGTTTGATAGCACGATAGTCGGCGCGAAAAACGGCTAAAGGCCAGAGAAAAATATTTTGGGACAGGGGCTTTACGCGTTTTCTAACCAAAGAATTCAGATAAAAATTGAATTAGAACCGAGAAAAAAAAAAACACAGACGAGGATGGTGGGACATAGGTACGTGGTTCATATACGGCCTTGAAATAAGGACGGATGAGTGTGAAGACGCCCAACTCGGCACCGAAGACGATGGCGTTGAAAACGAGAGCAGTAACGAAGGACTTGACGGAGGCTGACTGGGCCTCTGAGATGTCGATCTCGTCTGACCTGTGTGGAATTGAGGATTTGGAGGGCGGAGAACAAGCAGGAAGACACTTACATGGCGGTGGAACAAAGGCAAGGAACAAGGAAGTGTTCTCTTATGAACAGGCTTTCTGACGTCAGGTATGCTTTGATCATTTTGGGATGTCCCGATTTAGCCACCGATCAAACCTATGCTCCGACATATCATCCTCCGATCCCACAGCCGCCATCCAACACCCCCAAACATCCTTATCCCATCCCCAAAACCCACAAAAATTCTCTTTTTCTCGGAGATCAAAAAAATGTTGATACACCAGGCATCGTTAGAAATATTGTTCGAGGGTTTCAGCCCCTCTACTACCCACGTTCGGTCTTTTTTCCGGAATGATTGATTATATTTTCAGTTTTAATTTAGGGTCAAGTGACATTAAAATCAGACTAGTTCAACACGTGTGTTTTCCGCACTACACGATGTCATTCAGTTTGCCACTAACCGAATATGATATTTCTGAGGATCAAAACGAAAAATCAAAGGGCTTCGCCGGGAATCGAACCCGGGCCACTTGCAATTGAGATGAGCCCAAAGCAAGTATCGTACCTCTAGACTACGAAGCCTTGTCAAGTTGATTTCGCTGTTAGCTGACATCTCTATCTACGGTATCATTCCAAAATCCGCAAAGAATCTAACAATAATACAAAACGAAAAACTAACAATAACACAATGCAATGTATGGCAGTGTCACTATGACTTGAAAATTCTAAGCAATCTAGCGTCTGTAACAATCCTTGTACGACACAGCGGACATTCCCTTGAGCTAGACATGACCAATTCTGAGCAAGTCCTACACATAGCCAAATGTCTAAACAAAATAGTAAATGACGGGTCTCCCATCATGCCATAAATGAAAATATAACTCACCCGCAATCCACGATGGCAATATTAGCTTCGTCATCTTGACAAATCACACAAAGGCCAGAACGTTCAAGCGATGGCAAGAAATGTGAATGTGTTGAGGATGATGATGCCTTGGGTGGAGTCCCAGGGCTGGAGTTCGAGTCCGGCGGTGGCACACCCCCATCTCGATTATTGACGTCTGATTTAGAACTGTCTGATTCAGCTTCAATTTCATATTCCTGGACCGAATCATCGTCGTCAACCTCTTCCATGGTTGCTCGGTACCTTTCCCTCCTCTCCTGCCTCGCTCTATCTTCTGCTCTCATCCGTCGTTCCTCTTCCTCTCTCTTGATAGCTTCTTCGCGCTCTCTCCTCCTCTCCTCTTCATCTATTCGTTCAGCCTCTTCTATTATCCTCTGTCGTTCTCTTTCTTTATTTTCATCTTCAATCAATTCAAGAACCTTCTTGACTAGTTCACTCTTTTCTAGTACCATCGATGCATTAACGTGGTTTGTGGATAGTATGCTCTTCAACACACTGATCGATAGTGTAGATATATTCTGTTTTGTCATCACGAGAAGCTGATCAAGAGTTGGCATCGGTGTTGCCAGTGGTGGTGGTGTCGGTTGTGGTTGATTATGTGTAGATGATGGGCGGGTTGATGATGGAGGTGGAGGAGGTTGTTGTGTCGGTGGCCTATGTGGTGCATTTGATGTATTAGCTTGAGGATAAGATGTAGATGGTCGGGTTTCCTGAGGCGGAGGAGGAGGAGGAGGATGTGATTGATTGAAGGATGGATGGTAGGGTGGCACGTTGTAATGCTGTTGCTGATGATAGTTCGGACTCCATTGATAGTTTGAAGTTGGATGGTTATGGCCATAATTCCATGATGGGGGAGGAGTGCCAGGTGTACCATAAGGGTGATGATAATGTGCGTATGGAGGTGATTGGGTTTGCGGTTGCGGTTGCGGTTGCGGTTGCGGTTGCGGTTGCGGAAACCGAGGTGGTTGTGGTGGTTGAGGTGGTTGCGGCTGTGGTGATTGTGACGGTTGTGGATGACTTTGACCAAGGTCGGGTCTGGGGAAACTAGGTGCAGACCCTGGCCGGGTTCTAGGAGGAACAGGTGGAGGTGGATCATTCCTCGAGAATATACCACGCGGTCGAGATCCGGCATAAGGGTTGGGAACCTTGGACCTACGGTAATAGTCCTTTATTATAATCAATTAAGTAATGAGAACGACATTCAACAACCGTTTCACGTACCTCTTTTGTTCTGGACAAACACCCGTTTGGTTGCTAAGACTATGAGCATTTAAATAGATATTTAGGGTATGCCCGTTACTTACTCTTGCTCGTACAATAGCATCAACGATCTCGGTTTTTTCGACAGCTCGACTTATGTCAATGTTATATGCTTCGGCATAAGACTTGAGTTTTCCTGGAGACATTGAACGTAGTTGGCTAACACCAGCGGCGGTGACTATACGTGTAGGTGAGATCTCGGGGGACTAGAGGTAGTTGTAGAGGCAAACGCACTACTGAGTAGCTCAATGCAATATGCACAGACGTGCATGGAATCATAGCCACTTCCAGAACCCGTACGTGGCATAAGTGCTTGATAATCCGAGCATGGTTGGCAATACATGTAACCTAATCATATAGAATGTTGCAGTACGCATACGGGCTTTGTTGAAGAGACCTACCGCAGTGATTACACTTCCTAGATCGTGCGAATAAGACATTGAATTCTTTATTACATTTCCTACAAGCCTCAGAAGCCTCGCTCTGGGGTGGTGGGCCGCTCAATAATGGGAGACCGTTGAGTGAGGACATGGTAGGGGTTCAAGATTAAGAGAATGAGTAATCGGCAACGACAGAATGTGCTAGATATCTTCCAATTAATACCACGTGACTTAAACACCTTTTACAATAACCAAATGGTCACTCTAACCCTCGTCAGTAATATATTATTTCAAATTCAATAGATCACTCATGCCTCTACAGATCAGGCATGGTGAAAGTCAGGACAACATGGTAGCTACCCATATTATTGTTTATCCAGTCAGATTGCCAACCTTTTTGGTAGAAAGGGATCTGGGCAGGGTGGAAAGATGCACCTCTTTCCGACTTGGGTCAACGTGTAAGACCTACCGGGATCACAACAACACAGCTCAAAGCTCAATTTCTCTCAGCAAGCAACAGCACTTGGTTCCGCATTCCTCGACTCATCGACCATGTTTACGCATCTATATACCTCCGATCTACTCCGTGCCTACACAACGGCTTTATCTGTCTACGTTGCTCATAAAGAACCGAAACCATTCATGACTAGTGATTCCAAGCTAAGGGAGCAACACTTTGGTATAGCTGAAGGACAAACATGGACTCCTGACCCTCCTCCCGTCGGGGTACCTTTCGAGGAACTATACAAGAAAGGTATTTTTCCAAATCTTAAAGGTCGAGATGCCAAGTTTCCGGAAGGTGAAAGTCTGAACGATGTTTCTCGGAGAGCGGAAGAATTCATCAGGGAATATATCCTCCCTCATCTCTTTGATCAAACAAATACTAGCGCTCATCTTGCTTTTACCAGTCATGGTATCTGCATGACAGAACTTATCGCAGTTTTACTGAGGTCCGATCCCGAGGCAGACTGCAGTAAAATTTACAAAGGACATCTCAACACAGCTTGGAGCCGCCTCGAAGTTTCATTAAGAGTATGTATCATTTCCTCTTTTGTCTGGCTGTAAATGACACTCTTCAACCAGGCTACGACAGATACCCCTCTAGATACGACCTCTATCCCTCCTCTGAAGGTTCATCTGGTTACCTTTAACAACTGTGACCACCTCAAATCGATTATGGTATGCTGTCAACTATGGATAAAACGAACTGAGCTAAAAATAGTATAGTCTGATATATCTTCTAACGATTTGAACTTGAACGAAGGGGCTCGGTCTTTTTTCGCTGGAACTGGAGTACCGATGGCTGCTGCTGCAATTGGGAATGCAACGGAGGATATCAACGATATCGATGTCTAGAATAAATAACTCCCAGTTGTAGCTTGATGTAAGGTAGAGTGAGTTCAGTGATGATTGATCCTGGATGGAAAAATGTGATTAGATGATGCTTCTTCGGTTCTATTCGGTTCCTGGTACCATTACACACGTCAATTTCTTATCATTACTCATCAGATATATAATTGATGAGTCTACTCATGTACATATCTGTCGATAGGTACTTAACGTCGAATTTCATATATAATAGCTGTGGTTTACATACTTGAAATTCGATACCCTTCTCCTTCTTCCACGACAATGGTTAGTATCGTCCTTTCATTCGTAAGTATTCAATTTTTTTTCTTATTAAAGACACAATGATGAGTAGTCCTTTAAAATAGATCAGACATGCTGAAAGCACAGAAAATTCGGTTATTTTCCCCACAAATGCCCAACAATAAGTTCAAGCTTCTGACTCTTCTCGCGCTTTAGGTAGCAATCTGGACAGGATGGCGAGAGTCATCACTTTCTACAGATGGAATAAATGTAAGCCCTCCAATTTCCTAGTATAATGGCACTAGAGTCTAGTACTGATATTAGGGATAAAAACAGCAATCACAAGCACTCGCTAGTGCATTATCAACGAACAAAAGAAGAATCACTCACATCTATACTTCAGATCTCATTCGCGGAGAAACCACTGCTCGTATTGTTTATGATGCATTACCTGATCCAAAACCTTTATTCAAAGCAACTTGGAAACTTCGTGGTCAAAATTATGGAGATGCAGAAGGACAATTATTCCGACGTGAACATCAACCTGAATGGCCAACCGATCTTGAAGAATGTTTTAAAATTGGGATTTATCCTGTTATCAAAGATAGAAAATTGAAGTTTCCTAATGGAGAAAGTTTTTGAAATGATGCCAGTTCTTTTGAGTTGGGATCTGGAGAATAAACAGGATTGGACGTTTTATGCCCAAGGAAACACGTCGTTGATTCGTTTGAGACTGTCACCGAAGGTGAGCATCATATTAAAAGATAGAATGACTGACATCATTGATATTAATCACGATTCAGATCGGTGAAAACGAAGTTGACTCCTCCCAGCGACCACGACTATCTGTTAACATTTTTGAGAAAAATAATATGGAACATTTGAATACTAAAAATTAACAAATTTCTTGTGCGTCGCGACCAATACAATGCTTTTTGGAATATTTCGATTGGCAAAGCTATTTTAATTTTAACAAAGCATGTATCTATACATTATCATTATCAAGACATGTCTGTATTAGCGGCAGCAACAGAATTTTTATTATGTTCTAATGATGAGATCCAACCAAACACTTTCTCCTTTATAGTTTTCCATTGTCATGTAGTTTCGAATCATGAAACTATCACGACCTCCTTGACAAGGACATGACAGAGATTGAAGCTTCAAAATTGATTGATGTGGTTCTACCAATTTCTTTCTTTCCCGCATTTTCTGCTGGATTGCCTCAGAAAGTGGTATTTTGCCAGGGGCCTCACTAAAAAGGCTCGGTATATAAACATTGCCACATTTTTCATCGGTCATCCATTGATCCTGCGTGCCAGGCACATGCTAGAGAGGATATAAACAAGGGTTTTGGAAGTAGCTTAGAAACACGCACATTGCGGATAGTCTCATAAGTGATACCTGTTGTAGTTGGGATTTCGTCTGAGACAGAGGCGATTGCCAACAAACCGTAGAAAACCTCATAAATGTTCTCATCACGAAGCTCATAGATGGATTCCATAGTGACAATGGTTGTGTCTTCGATTACAATAACAACAAGCCAAAACTTGATATTGAAAATTTAACATACCGAGCAGTGCTTGTTAAACATTCGCACACTCACCAGTTCCAATACTCTAGAGTATAAGTAATAGTCTGGGTGAATTGTCCAATCACCAATCAACAGTGGGGGCATCGAAAGGCCATCTGGCCTTGCACTAAATTGCCAGGGACATGATGTGTCTATAGTGGAAATAACAGAACATTCCGTTGGCCACTCATGAGTGCATTGGAGCGCGGTTGTTAGCATAGTCAGTCGAATAAAATAATTGCGTATATTTGAAAATTCTGTTTCGTCAGGAGATGCCAGTTGGATATTCCCGATTTTGTATTGTCCTATCAATAAGCATAAGTGTAAATAAGGCCATGAAGAGTTTTGGCATACCATTCATCATACCATACTGGATGCGCCGAGTATTCAGCACATATTCCTCCCTCGTGTCGTCCTGGCTCATGTGATATGTACCAGAACGAGACTTATCTGTCAGAAAATCGGCAAAGGACTTATGCCAATAGGTAGGTAACCGTTCGAGATCATCATGATGAAGTACAGAGTTCAATTTGTGAAGAGCACCAAGTGCTTGATAGATGGTAAGTTGTAAGAAGTTAACCATAACCACGAAAAATTCTGAGTCGGAGAAGTACTCCCATTGACTAATTGCCAAAAGCAATTTCTTTGTAATGGGAAAGACATCTTCCGGAACTGTTGACATGATGAAGGAGTACAGACCATCCAAGCTTGAAAAGGGATTCCGTTTGATTGCAGGATATACACTTTGTTTCTCCCTTTCCCCTTCAATAACGCCGACAACTTGATCTAAAAGTGTCCGAGGGTCCTTGTAGTCCGGATCATCAATGAACCTAATGACTGTGGCAGCAAAAGCGAAAAGACCACCGGCACCACCAGCAACAGTCAAAAACTGGCTCTCGGTTGGCCATTGATATGATGTAGGGATGGAAAGAGGATTTTTGAGTCGAATTTCGGCAAATTCGGATCGTAGGTACCGTTCGACATCAGCACAGGATTCATCTGAGTCAATCAGGATTTCTTCCATCTTGTAAGTTGTCACAATCTCAGGCCGTGCAAACATGGCTTCCAGATGATATTTAGGGCGACTGCTGACAAGCCAACGCAAAGGAGCAGTTGGGTGATTGGTGACAAAAGAGGCAATGAGTTGGATGATTTCGCATTGTTCTCGTTCACCTTTGCATTCATCAAGTCCATCTATGATAATGATAATTGGCTGTGTTTCCGAGTATACGTTCTTGTTAACAAAGGGTTGAGTGATGAAGCGGGAGAATTGGGTTTTCATTGCACGCTCGGGAAGTTTGGGGTCATTGGTAAGTTAGAGAATAGGTAATCTCGGTAGGAATTGCAACGCGTAGAGAGCTGATACGCAATGGTAGTGAAGAGACGATGAGGGTCGCTACGCTCTCCTGACACATCCAATCGCCAGAAGAAAAACGAGGCACCTGGCGCGACCTCTTTGTCAAGGAATATGGACTCTGCTGTAGATTGCATAACAGCGGATTTTCCGACTCCTGCTGGACCTTTCAACCATAAAAATGACCTCTCTCTCGCTTCAGGATTGACTACCCACTTCAACAATCGCTGTCTGAGTGCAACTCTAGTCTCGGGATGACACAGAGGAGGCGGATCACGTCCTGAAGAATCGAAATCTGCATCAAGTACGGTGCGTTTCAGGAGGGTTTTTACTATAGGTATCGAATGTCACGTTTGGTAAAGGACTACCTGTCAAGGATACTCACATGTCTTTTTATCAACCTCAACAGTGGTGGATGACATGACGGGATTATTGATTATAAAGCCAGAGGCGTGGTTGAAGAAGGAGTTAAAGTTGCTGCTCGTTTCCCCGTTTGTGCCTCTATGAACGATCACAGAGTTCGATTTGGATTGTGAATTTCCAACAGTCGGATATGATGCCAGTGGGTGTGTAACGGAGACAAACTCTTTGCATTGTTCCGAAACACCTTGATTAGCTACTACTGGCAATGTAGAGGTGGGTGCATCGTTGTCCGAGCTCAAAGACAAGAGCCAAGCTGTTGATCCGGTTTTACGACGATTAGATTCGAGAGGATTGTTCCTAGCAGATGATGTTACTGTATGGACTTGTTTTACTTTGGTCATCGTAGGTTAACCAGAGATGGAGTTGAGACTGTTGGAGATGGTTATGAGCTGTTGGCCGGGGAGTTGGTGACCCACGAGACAATGACGTATTAAAAATACATCGAGAGTTCACATGCCACAGTGCACAGTGCACACAGCATGGAGCACATTTGCGTTGGCTGTGTTTGCCTAGTATTTCCAGGTGAAGGAGACCAATGTTTTAATCGGCATGGGCAGTGTACCTGCAAATATTACACATAGAAACATCTATTTATTCTCTTGAATGTGAGTGATACGTAATACGGAGGTCCCACCAAAAGCTTTCTCCTTTATAATCTTCTACTGCCACGTAATTTCGGACTATGACATAATCACTGTTCCACCCTCGCGGAGACTTAAGCTTGACAACTGATTGGTGAGGATCTACCAATCTCTTTCTTTCTCCCAACTTCCGCCAAACTGCATCAAAAAGCTCATCGGGCCCGTAAGTGACTTGAATGATCGGTATATAAATACTGTCACATTTTTCATCATACCACAACATATCGTCCCAGAGGTTCAAACACTAGAAAGAACAAGGATTCTAATAAAAAGACCAAACACATACAACTTATGTAAAGTAGTATCACATACCTGGATAGTGTCATAAGCAGTGTTGGTAGTAGTCGAGGTTTCGCCCGAGGCAGAAGAGATGACCAGCAAACCACGACTATGTAACTGAATGTCCTCAACACAAAGCTCATAGACATCCTCCGTAGCAGGATCAATACTCGGATTTTCGATCGTAACGTCAAGATACCGAACCTTAGTGTTGATTACTCACTGAACAGCACGTGTCAACTGTTGCACACTCACCAGTTCCAATACTCTAGAAAAGAAGGCAAATCCTGGGTGAATTTTCCAATCAATGGCCAAAGGTTCAGATTTGATATGGTGTTCGCTCCGGGGAGAGAGTGAATTAACGGTATCAATCCTCCAAAACTGAGTGATGCATCTGAGCATAACTGATAGCATCCTCAGTCGGATGAACCGGTTGTTTATATTTGAAAATTCTGTTTCGTCGGGAGATGCCAGTAAAATATTTTCGATTTGGTATCGTCCTATCGATGTAGGAAAGCACATAAGAAATGCAGACAAGATCATGAAGAATGCTAGCATACCATTAATCACCTCACACTGGATGCGTCGGATATTCACCCTATATTCCTCTTCCATATCATCCCAGCTCATGAAATATATACCAGAACGAGACTTGTCTTGCAGGAAATCGGCAAAGGATTTGTGCCAATATGTAGGTAGCCACCCGGGATCATGGCGATGAAGTACAGAGCTCAGTTTATGAAGAGCACCAAGTGCTTGGTGGGTGGTAAGTCGCAAGAAATTAACTACAACCGTGAAAGTTGTTTCCACCACACGGCCTCCATCAAGGATTATGAGAAGCAATTTCTTCGTAATGGGAAAGACATCTTCTGGAACTGTCGACATAATAAAGGAGTACAGAGCATCCAGGTTTGAAAATGGATTCCGTTTGGTTGTGGAATATACGAGGTTAAGTTGTTTCTCCCCTTCGTCTTCATTTGCATTTTCAATAAGGCCAACAACCTGATTCAAAAGTGTTTGAGGGTCCTTGTAGTCCGGATCATCGATGAACCTGATAACTGTGGCAGCAAAAGCGAAAAGACCACCGGCACCACCAGCAACAGTCAAAAACTGGCTCTCGGTTGGCCATTGATATGACGTAGGGATGGTAAAAGGATTTTTGAGGCGGATTTCGGCGAATCCAGATCGCAGGTACCGTTCGACATCAGCACAGGATTCATCTGAGTCAATCAGGATTTCTTCCGTCTTATAAGTTGTCACAATCTCAGGCCGTGCAAACATGGCTTCCAGATGAGATTCGGGGCGACTGCTGACAAGCCAACGCAAAGGAACGGTTGGATGGTTAGTGACGAAAGAGGCAATGAGTTGAATTATTTCGCATTGTTCTCGTTCACCTTTGCATTCGTCAAGTCCATCTATGATAATGATAATTGGCTGTGTTTCCGAGTATATGTTCTTGTTAACAAAGGGTTGGGTGATGAAGCGAGAGAGTTGGGTTTTCATCACACGCTCGGGAAGTTTGGGATCATGAGCCAACTCAGAGAGTAGGTAATCGCGGTAGGGGTTGTAACACATAGCAAGTTGGTATGCAATAGTGGTGAAGAGACGACCAGGGTCACTGCGGTTCCCTGACGAATCACCTCGCCAAAAGAAGAATGAAGCGCCTCGCACAAGCTTCTCATCGCCGAATAGGGATTCTGATATGGTTTGCATAATGGCAGATTTTCCAGTGCCAGCCGGACCTTTTAACCATACGAATGACTTCTCTCTTGCTTCAGGATTGAGCACCCATTTCAATAATCGTTGTCTAAGTGCAACTCTAGTGCTAGGATGACATCGAGGTGGATCATCACGTTCTGAGGAATCAAAATAAGCGCCAACAGTGTATTTCAAAAGGATTTTTACTACAGGTATCGAATGTTAAGTCGGAAATGGACTGTCGTTTATCAATGATGCTCACAAGTCTTCTTATCACCATCAGCGTGATGATGAGTGTTGGATACCATGATAGGATTGTTGACTACAAAGTCAGAGGCATGGTTGAAAAATGGGCCACTAGTACTTTTCCCTCCGCTCGTACTCAATGAAACTTTAAAGAAAATATTAGTATGACGACGTGTGGATTTATATATTAATTACTTACTTGGAACTCGAGCCGGCTGGCCCGAGATGGCAGTGGATTTGATTCTAGCGCTCCCAAGTCCCATATTTCCCAAATCATCATCTATCCCAATTGTAAATATTTCAAGTTCAGGCAAGGGATACAGGAAATAAATATACCTTCATTAACAATCTCAGAGTTCAATTGAGATCGTATTCCAAAGGTCAGAACTGATAATTGTGTAGCAGAGACGGACTCTTCAAGTTGTACCTCACTATCATGGCGAGGTACTATTGGATTTTTGGTGATTGAGGACGTTGTTATATGAACTTGATCTTCCCTGGTCATTGTAAGTAACAGATATGGTGGGGTTGTATAATGGATAAGGATAGGGATAGGGGGTCATAAGGGGGCCATAAACTGTCAAGTTTCCCCTTTAGCTTGCTGTTATCCATTTTCAAACCAAACGATACTGAAAGTACGTTTCACCACCATCGATGGTCCTCCAGAATTCTGAATCTGAGTGTAGTTTGAATAGCGCAGAGGAGTTTTGAAAGTGGTTGATGGTAAGTATGGTCCAGGATGGTATTGCTACGACCGAGATACTATACATCTCCCAAAACTGTCACATCACATGTAGTGATTGTTGTCGATAATACTGTATCCAACCCGGTTCAACCTCACACGAATTGAAGCAAAAACTTTCGCTAGTACTACCAGTCCTTCAAATAATTCACGAGAACATAGAAAAACTACTACGAGCAACACCACTACCATCCACAAGCAAATTATCCTATAAAATCAAAACAAAAAAAAATCGTAAGCATCACACGACATCTATCACCAAAAGAGAGAGAGAGGGGGGGGGAAGAAACACGTACACTGCAACTCGAACCCAAACCTCCATTCCCAATCCATGCAGGTTCCCAATAAACAAAACCAACACCACGTCCATTAGGTAAAGACGTCAAAACATTATTGATTCCATTAACCCAAGTAACTTGTCCAGCCGCAGATATAGGAATATTTTTTTCTGTCAATGTTACACCTGGACAACTACCTGATCCCGGCCAATCCGTTTCGACGACCATGATATCCTATGTTAAAATCAATACGGATTATTGGTGGTGAGTATGAATATACTGAACTTAACTGACCTTGTTAAACTTGTTAGCAATCCCAGTCAAAGTTGACTTCAAACTGCTATAAGTAGCACCCGAATTATAAAACGGATAAAAGCTAAAACCAAAGATATCAAAATCGGTAGTAGCAAACTGTCCTTGTAAAAAGATTCCATTAAAGAACCAATTAACACCAGAAGAATCCCATCCATTTGCAATATGAACCATAATTTTAACAGAAGATCCACCATTTGCTGCTCGAACTCCATTTGCAGCTGAATGTAAAAGTTGAGAAGCTGGTGAAAACCCATTTGTTGAGATTTTTGCTGTAGGCCAGAGGAAACCATCATTGATTTCGTTTCCGATTTGAATGAATTGGATTGGAGTTCCTTGGTTTGTGAATGCGTTTACTACATCTCGTGTGTAACTGTTGCGTATGTCTTAATTTTAGGTCTTGAGATTGTTGGAGTGGAAGTAGGACTTACGTCCAGATTTGTGTATTGAGACCAGCAATATCTTTAGGCCATGAAGATGGTATAGCCTGATGGGCAGGATCCGCCCCTAAATGAAACAAAAAGTCAAATAGATTAGCCAACATACGTTGAAAGTAGAAATTGAATGAAATGAAACTTACAAGTATCACTATAATGTAAATCAACCATAATACCCAACCCAGCATTCGCAGCTCTCTTCGCCAAAGCCAAACCATAATTCAAACTGTACTGTGAATTACTGCTACTCGTCCAAATCCTAATCCTAGCAAGATTTGCACCATGATTTTTTAAAATTCTTTCAAGCGGAGTTACAGCGCCACCCGAAGTTTCACGATAAGTTCGACCTGAATTCTCGAGGTTGACAAGTGAAGAAAAATCGGCTCCTCGATAGGTAATGGCTTGAACGAAAGGTATAGCGAGAAGTATGAGGTGGAAGAGGAACATCTTGGAAGGTCCAATGAGCGTGGAACTTGGGGGATATTTAAGTACGGAATATTCATGGGTGCGAGAATTATCCTTTATAGTGCTTCTCCCGGTGAAGGGGGGCCGCCATAGCAGAACATGTGATGGCTTGTCTCAACCCGCTAGCCGTTATATTTGACCGAGAGAGAGTTCAAAAAACGGAGAAACCGGAACCGGAATTCTGAGGACACTTCTCCAAGCACTCATGTGACGTTGTAGTTGTCTGAGAATTGCTACCGAGTTTGATAATCCCACTCCCATGGCTTGCAGTTGTATGGACTGTAACAGGAGGAACGAGCAGTAATATATTCAACCATAGATCACAAGGTAATAATAATAAAATACTCAAAGTCTGGCCTTTCCATCGTCGCTGATACCACATTCCAACTCTCCCAACTTGACAAGACGTCTCATCAAATCCACCCATTCTTCTATACCACCTTCACCAACACCTTCCACCCATTTCTCCGCTTCCCCATTCTTTTCCAACTTCACCCAAACCTTTCGTAGTACATCCTTTTTACTATACATTTCCTTTTCCCAATCACGTACTCGTATCACTTCTTTATGATCATCCGCTTTATCGTGAGGAACATAAACATCATCAAGCAATTCCTGTGCCCAACTCTTTGATCCAACACTCCTATTTCTTTCCGCAAATTTTGACAACAAATCCCTATAATCAAATTGTTCCAACCCTTCAAATTTATGCCAAACACGATTAACTTTTTCTTCATCTCTTAATTTCGCTTTCAACTTTTCCCATCTCGTAACAATTTCCACCGCCTCAGCTTGTTGATCCAATCCACCACCTTCAACTCCTCTTTCCAAACTATCAAAAGCTCGTAAAACAGCCCGTGCTTGAACTTCAACCAAAGGAAATGGCGCAACACGAACTAGAAGTCCAACAAAAGTCAAAGTTTCAGGTGGATACAATGAAGAGCAAGTAAGCGGCCAAAGATGTTGAGCTAAAGGGAATAAACTATATGTAGAATTATACAATTCTTTCGGTAATGGTGGGATTGGTGGTGGTGAAGAATTTTGAATCAAAGGCGAGGAGAGGAAAGGGAAATGTTGACAGTAACCTGTAGCAAGAATACAAAAATCTACACCTTCTTCAATAGTCCCATCCTCAAAAGTGACAGTGCCAGTCGTTAAGTCATCAAAAGAGGTTACATGACCTCGATGAGTGACACCTCCCTCTTCAGAATTGGGTCCTGCCCCTGCCAAAATGATTTTATTGGCTAAGGGTCGAAGGTCGACTGCGAGATCATGTCCACTTGGTCCTGCACCTACAATAAGAATATTCTTGTCCTTGTAGGCAGGTAGAGGATGACGATAGTAAACCGAGTGTATGGCTTTATGCGCATTGATCCAATCGCCTAAGCCAGGAAGAGAAGGATATCGTGGGATACGATGGTGTCCATTACAAACTATGACCAAATCAAAGTAATAACTTTCATTAGATGATGTTTCAACTAGCCAGCGTCGAGGACTGTTAGGTGGGCTGAGAGAGACGGACGTGATGGTAGTTTTGAATTTGATGTGAGGAGATAGGGAGAAGTAATCAGTATAATCCTTGAGGTATTGTTGCACGATGTTCGCATCAGGGAAGAGAGGAGTTCCAGGAGGGAATGAGAATGAAGTAAATGCCATTACAGGGTGCGGTAGATTCGTGGTAAGACAATCATAGAGCGGCGTCAATGGAGGGTCGGACGTTGGAGGTGCTGGAAGCCTGAACCCCTTTCTTGAGTAGGAGTTAAATGGAAGGATATGCTGACTACATACCACACGCCACCAATGTCCTCTCTGGATTCGAAGGCAACAGGAATCCATTTATCCGATTTGAACTGCTCACTGTCGAGGACAGCCTTGATAGCTGCCAGTCCTGCCGCACCTGCACCAATAATACATATTGTTTTCTGAGACGTGCTGTATGCAAACTGAATGCCAGGATCGATATTTATGTTTGGAGTAAGATCTATGAACCTGACGTCGAGTTCAGTAGCGACATGGATTTATAAAAGTTAATATACTTGGGAGTTCCATTGTCGTCGTTGATCACAGAGTCAAGGGAGTTGTAGGTTTCTCACGATATAATGGATGCCTTTCCGTAGGATTTCCTCAAACTTTAAAATACTGATGTGCCGTTTGTTCTGGGGATCAAATCGGGTTAGACCTATGTCGGATCTCAAAACACGCCAACTTGCTGTCGTTTCTAACCAACAATTTGGAGGAGGCCTTTTCACCCCCCCTCCAGACGTTTTGCGCGTCCTCAAACCTTGAATTTCAGACTCAGACAAATCACGTGTACATCAGAATTGCTTTCCACCCCATGTTACTATCGTATTTACGCCTCTAGCTTGTGCTCGTTTAATATTTTGCATGAAGGATATGATGAACAACAATGAGGTAGCGAATTTTGACAATGAAATAGGAGTTTAGGAGGTTGAAGAGATGACAGTGTATTGATGGGTTATACCAAACATGGAAATCCCATTTTGTAGATTTTGATGTGGTTGTGACACCAGTTGTCTACGGTTTGGAATTCTAAACTCATGTCGGAAGTCTCCGAGAAAAATAAGATTTGAGGACGAGTTTAGATTTCTAGATCCTACGGGAAGGCATCCAATATGTAATATATTGTTTGCAATGACATCACTCATAACCTTCCCCTTCTACAGCGTTACAATAAAGTTGATTGTTCCAACTTCCGTCAGCGTCGCATCGAAGCAGAGGGTAATATCAGTCATCATTCCCTCTCACAATCATTGAATTTATCATAACTGTTTACCAGAACACAAAATCATACAATTACAGATAGCAGGTAACAGAGCATAGAACAAAATTGTATCATCGAATTTTTCAAGCAATATGAACAATTGCATTCATCCCACAAGGAGACACCTCAAACCCCCAAACCTCTGGCATGAAAAGATCACATACAAGTGGTCCCACATCCCCATTACCAGCGATGAACGCATGCCATGCATCTATACTCCCAACCCGTTGTTGAAATGATCGTTTTACTTCAGCTCGTAACAGCTCAGGCAAACGAAAGTAAGCACGGATATTGATTGGTTGTCCCCCAATACTCTGAAGGTACAAAACGATGTCTAGCGCCGTGATTTCTAAGTGCATTCGAATATTAGTTGTAATATAATGAAGTGATCCAATATGTGCTGTTGGCGTGTGAATGTGGATCAAAGATGGAAACATCCTGATATTTAATAGGTTGATTGCCTGCGAGACAGAGAGTGATTTTCGTAGTGAGATAGGGTATATTCCGATTCCATGAGTATCAGTGTTGTGTGCAAGGTTATCAGGGACCTCTTGAGGTCGCACGAGATCTGGCAAAGGAATGGTTGCTGGATGAGGAGTCGAGGGCAATTCCAAAATCTGAGAAATATATAAATATTAAAATAATGGATTTCGAGCTATTCGCAATGATAACGCACCTGTGTTTGCAAAGTATTAATTTGCAAGGTTATTCTTGACTGCTGAATTGCAGATACTTCATGGCAGCGAGCAGTGGATATATGAGTCTGTGACGGTGTGAGACTAGTATTAGTGTGCTGAAGAGAATATAAATAACCTGGGCTGGAACGAAAGCAAAGGACATCGGGAAACGGGGTAGAATATGCTACAGCTCAATAGAACATTTATAAGTTTCCGTTCTTGCTTCGGGAGCGAGTGTACATTTAGCTACTTTACTTGAAAGGATTGAGGATAATTCAACCATCAAGTAGATGTTTCTCCATCATTCCCACCCATCAATTCAGTCTGTAATACACGGAGATATATATGTATCTTATACCAGGTTTGGGCAGAACGCCGCTCAGCAGCTCGCCAGAAATACTGGATGGAGGATGGACGCCCCTGGTAACCTACTTTCGGGGCAGTGTGGTTCTAAAGATATGAAGTTCTGAGGTCTTGATTGAAGAATGACATCTTTTTTAGGAATATCCAGGGTTCCTCAGCTGGTATTTCCGGTGAACAGGGTAGCGCCACCAAAGTGCATCCACGTGTTCCATAAATGGAAGGAGGACTCCAGAAACTGCCTCGCATCATTAATTGTGATGATGGTTGTCTCCAATCTGCATAAACCAGACTGTTGCGACAATTTGTATATCATACATGTGTATACCATGAGTTGCTAGAGCAGTTAAAGGACTCATTCATAACAATACTATTCCATATCAATGCTACCATCTCTTCTCCTCTAAATCAATGACTAACTTGATCAAAAGTTATACTCTACTGGAACCTACATGCGAGATTGTTTTTGAAGATAGTCTTGTTTGTGCGTTGCTCATATAGATTGTAAGGAATGTAATAGTATTAATATGAAACCTACGTAATAACACTGCTTTTGATGTTTGGGATAGGAGACCTTGTCGTCTGACCATGTCCAACTTCCGAGATTTCAGATTCTAATATTTTGGGAAGCAAGGATCGGTGTGTCGGAGATGGTCATTCGACGTGGTAACCAGGCGATGTAACGGAGTGAGCATGACGGCTCGCTGTCCCGTTACATCTAGCATTGTTTTGAGGGTTGGTGGTGGGTAAAAGAATCTGAATTGTACTGAGTAGATGGGCTGATGATGCACTCAGTCGAAATAATGGAAGAGTGAGTATTGTAAGAGTATTGGGTCTTGAGACGCTCGACGCGTCTGATCACGTGAGCTCCTTCTCACAAGAAGACGCATCTCGCACTTCGTGCCAGATGCTGCACTTCGTGCCAGATGCTGCACTAATGAGCAAATTTCCTTTGCTGTATATGATGGAATTAGTAGTTCTGGAAAGAAGAAACGGAAGCTCTATGCTATCAAGTGTGATCTCCGTGAGAAAATGGTGCCCATTTGTGAACGAAACTATTTTTGACCTGTGCCAATTCTTCCAACTTCTGTGTTGCATTCGGTGATACTCGGCTAATACTTGTACCAACTTCACCCATCCCAGGCTTACACCAATTAATGTCTCCTTTCTTACACAATGTACTTACTATTGATTTCAAGTCTATTCAGACCGAATGTGTGCATCCCTTTCGCCAAAAGTTCCCAAACGTATCTTACTCGCGATGAATGCAGAAACAGTTCAAAAGCTAGCAGAAATAAATATGTAGCTGTTGTTTTCGACAATGGCTATGGGGCCTCACGGAGTTATGGAGCCATTGAATCTCCCTTCGATCTTTCAAATTGTTGTGTGATGTGGTTGACGCGGACGACGGACGAGACTACCCAAAGGGATATTCAGGAATGTTGCAACATCCGCGAGGGCCGGCTGGTACTAGATGAAAACATAATACATAGACGTCCATTCGAATTCCCCACTCCTGTTCCATATGGAGATAATTTATTGCTGTTGAAAATTTGAAAGAAAGCGCATCGAAAAGGATGAGTGTTATGAGAACCTCCCCCAAGGCTGGTACAGAAACCCGGGGTTTTAGTGGGTATAGAACCATGCCAAATGACACCCTTTCAAGACCAGGGCTAGTTGGAGTCCACACTGTCTTTTGGCGTGCGTAATGTATTTCCCGGAGGGCGGATGACGTAAACATTGCAACAAGTTAAGCATACATACACTATGCCATGGTATGGGTAATGCATGTATTTTACCAAATTAATGTCAACAGAATATCAATAGTTGGGTTTTGGTAATGCTCAGAGATTACTGAATATATATTAAAAACAAAAAATGGGTAATTTGTTAGCATTACCAAAATATTACCCTAATGTTATTGATATTTAGAAATTGGTAATGTTATGATATTTTTCAAAATAATAATATGGTATAATAGAGGCAGTACTGTGATAATACCGAAATGCCCATTTTAGTATTATTTTGATTGCGTGCCTATATTTGCATAATCAAAATAATACTGAAACCCCTATTTCAGTATTATCACAGTGCTGCCTCTAATATACTAATTTATTACCAAAAACAATATTGGAATATTATCAATTTCCAAATATCAATAACATTAAGATAAAGTTTTGGTAATGCCACCAAATTACCCATTTTTTGTTTTTAATATATATTCAGTAATCTCCGGGCTTTACCAAAATCCAACCATCGATATATCATTGATATTATTTTGATAAAATACATGCATTACCCATACTGTGGCGTAGTGCATAGGAGCTGACCTGGTCAGTAGAATATACCTCACGCTCCACAAAAAAGGACGAGTACTGATGGTTGGTATTAAACCAAGTTTCTCATGCATCGCCCCGAACTGCGATCTTTCGGGGAGACAAAAACGGTGCGCACACGCTTGTCATATTACATACCAAGGATATACAAATAAACAACCCAAGCTCTAGAAATCACCACCCAGATCTTCATCATCCAAATCACCCTCTTGAATTTCCTTCGCCAACTCTTTCTCTCTCTCCCTCGCTCCTTCAGCAGCGGCAAGTTCCTTTCTATGCGCATTAAGAGGGTATCGCATAGCCTGTAATAACACAACCCCAATATTAAAAAAACACCTCTTTAACTATGATACAGTAATCACAATGATAAATGATGACATACCTTAACACTTTGGTTATGCAGATCCAAACAGAAAGTGATTCTCCTCGCAAACACATCACTAACTTCAGGTCCATATGCGCCTTTTTGTCCTGCACATTCCATCCACCCATTCTCATGAACAATTCTACCCTCAATAACACCATCTCGGATAGCCTTGCCAACAATATATTCTGCATCTTCCTCAGAGTCAAGATGTAGTTTATGGCAGATATCACGAAGAGATATGCGTGAGTAAGAGAGGGAAAGTCTTCGAATTCCAGTTTTAATAACGTTCTGGCGTAGACGGAGGATGAGAGTGTAGGTTTTGTCATTCATGAATTGAGTTGAGTGTTTAGAAAGTGTGCTCTGGAATTGTGAAAGAGATCCAGTACGGACGGCTGATTTGTTCGTTGAGTTGTGGGTTATGTAAAGTCTTACAACAACATACCTTTAACAATGTCAAAGTAAGCGGTCAAGGCTTTTTCTAGTACTGGATGTCTGAACAGGCTGCGATCGGGAATATCTCCCATCAAAAGTTCAACGACAATGAAGAATTTGTGTACTGCTTGATAGAAACCAGGGGCCGTCCTTGGTTGGGGTGCCCTTCGAATAGCTTGTTGAAGGTTTGTGTGAGCTTCAGAGTAGTCCAATTGAACGACCTTGATACGACCAAGGTAATAGTGGTAGCGTGCAAATTGAGGGTTGCTCGCATTCAAAGGGAAGGTTGTCTTTGAAACCAGTTTGTCTGCCTGGTCGAAGAGGCTGTAATGGATATAGTTGCGGAGTAAACAGTTGATAAGCGCCGCTTGTGATTCATCGTCATGTCGGAGAGAAGCAGTTCGTTGGGCGGACAATAATAGTCTAAAGCCATCGACTTTAGAAACATATTCTTCAAAAGATATATCTGACACTTACGGTCGAGCATCAGCCAATTCTCCTCCAAGTTCGTATGTTCGGTCTACCGCATACCAGACTTTCGCCGCGATCGGATCCATGCTTCGCCTATTCAGCTGCAATATCTTTTCCCCTGTCTCCTTGGCAAGCTCTAATGCCTTTCCGTACGTGTCTGGAGAGTTGAGGAGAGTGTAGATGATCAAGAGGCGGATGTACACCTCTACTTCCGGGACAGGCTCTTGTGTAGGTTGTTTAGAGTCAATATCCATTGATACTTCTGAGATTCCGGGAATCCATGCGAGTAGGGACTTTTTGGTAGCACTATCTACAGAACATCAGAATATTATAATAAACAAATAGTCAAATATAATATACCTTTGGGATAAACATCTTCGATCGCAGACCTAAGCACTGCTGTGTCTGTACGTTTGCGTAAAGCAGTCAAAGAACGTAGAACTCTATGGGTGAAGCGAGGCTCGATAGTAGATACAGCTCTATCAATGAGGGCTGCATTGGCCTTGATCTCTGCCTGAGGTGTTGGTGGTGGTACAGGGGCCTTTGTTTCCTCCTTCTTCTCGTCTTTGGTATGCATGTCGACGTCGGTCATGATGTTAATGTGGTGACTGTAGTATAATCAGTTAATTGAAGACGCGTCAGACCCCAGGGACGCGTCACCATTTGTGTATTCCAACAGATTGTGTTCTAAATACTACAGCCACTGTCACAAAGTCCCGATAGCTAAGTGGTTATAGCATGAGATTGCAGATCTCGGGGTCGGGCGTTCGAATCGCCCTCGGGACTTCTTATGTTGAAGCTTTGATTTTTTGCTCGGTGTAATCTTTAATTATTTCCCACGATTGCGAACTAACCACGTCAATGGACCGACGTGTACGAAGTCATCATCCGCCGTCATGCACTTCGTCGTCGCGTCGCTGCTGTTCCTCGCAGTCTCTGCTCATGCAAAGATCCTTACTCTCCAGTCTCCGCGCTTCGTTGTCATCGACTCAACTGGTCAACAGACGCGGACGCAGCCGTAAGTATTTATTTCTACCAATAAGCTCCTAACTTATATAACACAACTACAGTCTCTCTCTAGTCAACAAATCTCCATCACCCATCCAACTCAATACCACAGATACTCTCAAAATCACTTTCCAAGTCGTTGACAAAGAAAACGGACAAGGTCTTCAACCTCACCAAACCTTCCTTCGTTTCTATGATACCAAAACCAACGAAGAAGGAATCCAACCAATCCGAGTAACACCAGGCGGCAAAGCCAAATTTGAATTAAACATGTCCCGACCACCCAATTCATTCCCTCCAACAACCATTGATTCACCACTTCAAGTCAGTTTATACATTGCCAAACCGGATTATTCACCTATTTCGACGGATATTTTTGATCTTTATGTTCCTGCTTCTCAACCTATTTCAAAACATCCTGAAGCGGATTCGTTTGAATTACTTCCGGAAATTCAACATACTTTCAGACCTGATCAAACACTTCCTCCCAAATTTATTTCTGCTGTGTTTTCTGGTCTTGTTATTGCTCCTTGGGCTATTTTACTTGGATTGGTACGTTGTCTCGTAACATCCAAATTAATATCCAAAATTAACGAATCTTACTTTGAATAGTGGTCTAAAGTTTCACCGTGCATCACACATGCATTCTCTCCCAGTATCTTTCCCTTCATCCTCAGTCTCGGCGCATTCGAAGGCCTTGTATTCTATTATTGGGTTGACCTCAAACTCGGCCAAGTCCTCACTTACGGCTTTATCCTCTCCCTCGTGTCTCTCTTCACCGGAAGACAAGCTCTTAGAAGCGTTGCTACTCGTAGAATCAACAAAAACTAGATTCCCCCACCTCCTTCCTGTAGGGTCATAAACGTTTATGTACCGCTTCTGTTATCCTTATTGAACATTTACCTTTCACATCGACACATGTGGACATCATAAGTAATGATTCAATAATCGTACAAAAGCAAGAAATTTGTTAACTATAACTATAACGACCCTCTTCAATATCATGCATATACACATTTACTTCCCCCAGAAATATTTGTGTCGGAACGAAATCCTTGAATCATTGGCCTTCATGATTTGGAGTAGTACTTCCAATCTTCACATTTGGACTAATCTCTGGAAGAGGAGCGCCAGTTTGAGCTACAAATCCAGGTATAGGTGGAAGGATTGTATTGCTTCCATATCTTCTCTTTGCTGGTGGAGCAAGGAAAGGTTGAGCTTCGGTGTTAAAGACATCTATTTCCATGAAATTCAATTGTCGGTTCAAAATACTTGTCTTCTAATAACAATAACAACAAAATTCGAGAGACTTACATTTATCAAGGCTAATATGGTTAGGATCATCGAATGTCAGATACCTGCAAAAGGAACCCATTTTCAATCAGAAAAAAAAAAAGAAACAAAAGAGGAAGAAAAAAACCGCAACCAAAAACTCACAAATACTTCAAAACCTCAGCGAACCAAAAACTCTCCGTATCATCAATCCTCCCATCCTGTGGTCTATCAACATTATTCAACCCAGCAAATCCATTGGGAGTAGCCAAAAATTCATTAAAAGATTTAACAGCCGAAGCTGCTCTATCCAAATATTTCGTATCTCCAGTAGCTCTAAAAGCTATGAAATTTGATTCCAAAACTTCAGGTCTCAAGATATAAGCACTACTTGTGATGTAGAATCCATGTTTATTGTAGAATTCGAGTTGGGCTGCTGTTGGTGGTGATCCTCCTGTGAAATCACCATCGGATGAGATGAATGCAAATCCTTCTGGTCCGATACCAGTTCTATGGTAAAAGGTTAGTTTATGAAGAGGTAGTGAGGGTGGTTCATGGTAATAGGAATACATACGTTGTGCTAGCATAGGTATTCCAACAAGCATCCGCAAGTTGTAATCCAATATTGACAATAGTTTCATTATTCACCAGGCGGCCACCTAGGAGCAATCCAAGCCTTTCAATACACAACATCCGACCAGTGTCTATCAAACCACTCACCATAAATCCAATTCCCACCATGGAAACAAGCCAAATGAGAACTCGAATGTCTAATCTTCTTTTGAGAATCAAACGCTGCAAGATAAACATGGTTTCCAACAGTTGAAGTCCTCAAAAGAGTTTTGATAGACGAATCAATAGCAGTTAACCATGTATCAGCAAACAAATTATCGTTGGTGTTCGAAAGTCTTGCATGTTTAATCAGATATTCGAAATAACTATCTGAGCCTCCTCCCCAGCCCTATCAAGGATCAGTATAAAGTACTCCGAGGAATGGTTCAAAGGTAGCAAAATATTACTTACCACGAAGCCTCCGACAAATTCTCCGGTACGTGGATCAATTCCTTGAGCCGCTAAACCTGGTAGTGGAGCCGGCTAACATAACAAATAGTAAATTGGGACGACGTGAATAAATCTCCACATAATCGAATAGGGATATACACTTACCAATTGAGCAATATGAGCAAGAGCACCAATGGTTAAATCGGCATATGTTCGGTTTCCAGTATGTTTACTGAGCGTCTCCCACTCCAAAGCAAGCTTTGATAAATTCGGAATAATGTCAATAAAAACCACCAAATTCAATATATATAAAAGCGAACTCACAGTTCCCGCTTCAGCAATATTTGACTACATAAATAGAACTTTTGATTAGCCCCTGCCATTTTCTCAATTAATAAACCCGAACCGAGAAAAGTCCTTACATTTGCACTAACGACGCTATTGGTCGAAAAATCCAAGAATCCGAAAGGAATCGTGTTATCCTAAGAGAGAGAGAGAGAGAGAGAGAGAGAGAGAGAGAGAGAGAGAGAGAAAGAAAGAAGAAATAAAATCAGCTTCCAAAAGAAAAATTGAGAATCATTCTCGACATATCATCGGAATTAGAATTCTCGGAGATTCCAAACTTACCAACGACCATGCAAAAGCCATTTTGTCCGCAACTTCTTTAGCTTTCTGAAGCAAAATTGGATGCTTCTGATCACTGAGTTCATATGCACTCAATAACGCTCCAAGGTAGCGGATTGTCGTCTCGAAAACGCTGTTCCATGGATATTATCAACAGCCAAAGAAAGAGCACCCAAGAAAATTCAAATACCTAACAGTCGAGGGTGTCTGGGATTTACTGAAATCGATCTTTCCTGAGAATTCAACAGCTTCATCGAACAAATCCTATAGGCATTTGTTAATTTTTCTGAGTAGCATGACGCGTACACCAGCTCACATCCAAGCCCATTATGTGCTAGACAAAAAAAGTAAGATGACATATTCCAGAAAATCCGAATATTCCCCATACCATAGTAGCCATAGCATCAACGATAGTGGCACCTAGTAAGACCAAAATATTCAGAGCCGTCCCAACCTCCATAACATCGAGGAATAGTGTCTCACCCCATCCGTTTCTACCATCCGAGAAGCTTTTAGTCAATGGTGAAAGATCATCATGACCAAACGCAAATTCTCTGAAATAACCACATTTGTTTTGTATCAGGTTTCGAGAAATATTTACACATTTACTCACTTATATGCATCATAACTGCGCTGAAAGATATCAACGACAGCAGCCTTATTATCAGCAGCACTCCTCGGTAATCTTATATTTGCTTTCTGAACCTTAGCAAGCACAGGTGTTGAAAAGGCCAAAGCTAGAGTCACGAAAGATGGAATGATCATCTTTTCAAGCGTAAGGGGAGAAAGAGAAGCAGTGCAAGGAAAGTGTAAAGCTCCGAGTTTTAAGCAAACCAAGGATTCAAGAAGCAATGACGAGATAAGCGAGTTTGAAAGCTCTCAATTTCATATATGCACAGTTACGTAGCATCGTAAACTTCGATTCATAGTTTGAGCTAGCCGAGCTTCGATCCCATGCGAACGACTGTAAGAAATTGGTGTGAGTTTGATCACAACGATCGGTCCTTGCGCTTTTACTGATTGAAGAGGTATCATTATACTGTGTTAGATGAGCACACGCACACGCTCGCTACGTGTCCAGCCCAGGAAAATCCGCATGTACTTCCAAAACAAGACAAGACAAGACAAGACAAGAACACCGGAGATGAACAAGCCTCGAAAATAAGGAAACAGTGACATGAGAGCTAGTTGTGTAAAGTCATGCTTTCATTCGTGATTGAAACACATGGCTCGCGTCACTCGTGATATCAATCTTGTGCAACGAGAACTCGCAGAGTCGGGGGTGAAGAACCCTCATTTACACACGCGGCAATAGTGCTGAAGAGTTTGATATTATGGGGTCTGTCATTATACTCAAAATCGGTGCGGGGGATCCAATAAGAAGGGCGGGGATTCACAGTGTGCGATCCGTTTTATTGAAAGTGTCAGAAATTGGTAAACAAAATACCAAATGTATACCCACGAGATCACCTAGGGCAACACAAGGTCTAGCAACTCGTTGATATGAAGGGGAGGGAGTACGGGGCTAGAACTAAATGTTGGTACCTCGCCACTCGTGGTCGAGAATGGTGTTGGGTTTGCTGATTGCATATGACCGCTAGGAGTGCCGTAGGAATTCTTTGCGGCCGGGGCCTTGAAAGGATGGGCTTCTGTATTGAAGATATCTATACCAAGTTATCTCACAATGTCAGCCGCGTGGTGGGAAACACTCACATTGATCCAAGTTGTATGTGTTAGGGTCATCGAATGTCAAGTATCTATTTTTTGTCATGACCAGCGAGACTCAAGATTAAGTTTCAACGACATACAAGTACTTCAAAACTTCCGCGAACCAGAAGCTTTCCATATCGTCGACTTGTCTTGAGTTGACATCGTCAACATTCTCCAATCCCGCATAGCCAACAATTGCGGGAAGATGTTGATTGAAGCTTCGAATCGCCTCAGCAGCGCGGTCCAAGTATTTTGTATCTCCGGTAACTCTCCATGCGTAGAAATTGGATTCCAAAACCTCCGGACGAAGAATGTAATAGCCCGATGTAATGTAGAACCCATGTTCAGAGTAGAAGGAGAACTGTTCGGAGCTGGGTGCAGGACCTCCAGTATAATCACCATCAGCAGAGACAAATGCAAAAGCCTCCGGGCCAATACTAGTGCTAATGAGAGGGTGAGCCACATTTCGAATTGGTACATGATTATCGTATTGTGCTTGCCTGGTACTCGCGTACGTGTTCCAACATGCATCAACCAGCCTCAGGGCGATGTCGACAATCGTTTGGTTGTTAAGCAGTTGACCACCTGAGTTGTGTGAGTTTTACTACTAAACCTTACGTTTCCTCAACGTACCAAGTAGCCAGTTTCCACCATGGAAGCAAGCAAGATGGGAGCTAACGTGGCGAATACGTTTATTGGAATCATAGTCCGCTAGGTAGGTATGCCCTCCGACAGTTGACTCCTGTCAGTTACTCCGTGAGTGTGGATGACCTAACAGAAGTATAAATACTGACTTTGAGGAGCGTACGAATCGAAGAATCTATTGCTAACTTCCAAGAGTCTGCCCAAAAAGGATCAGCAGTGTTGTTCAAACGGGCATACTTGATGAGATATTCAAAGTAGCTGTCGGAACCTCCTCCCCATGTCTAACCTCGGATAAGCGATTAACAGACGCCGTTGACATTAACCGTACTCACAACATATCCTCCAACTGGTGATCCGGTAGCGGGATCTATACCTTGTGCAGGAAGGCCTAATATGTAGGAAGCATAATGCATAACTTCAGACAAAAACACATTGACAGGACTTTTGGTCAAAACGAATACCCACCAGATAATGGAGCGCCCTTCAAAAAACATTGAGCTACAGCCTTTAATTAAAATTCTTTACTTACGTTGGTAGCGATGCGGCGGAATGACTTCTCTGCAAGTTGGCGATAGGTATCGTTACCTGTATATTTCGACAATGTGCTCCATTCAAGAACAAGCTTATAGGATATAATCAGCGAAGGACACAGAAGCTGTCAGTCTCTTTACCGTTCCCGCTTCTGCAATATTGCTCTAAATAAAAGTTCAATTCACCGAAATACCAGGCTACCAAAGATGATTTACAGTTTGAATTTCTGGAGTGTTATTATCGAAGTTGATATGACCGAAGGGAACATCGTTTGACTATGGATTTGAATGAGAATGTAGAGCTCGTTAGAATGGGATAGAAAAGCCTACCCCAACCCAAGCAAATGCCAACTTATCAGCTACTTCCTTAGCCTTGTCAAGAAGAACTGAATGTTGTCGATCGCTGAGTTCATAAGCACTTAAGAAGCCTCCAAGATAACGAATAGTGGTTTCAAAGACGCTGCGAAGATATATGAGTGTAGCGTCCTCACTGGGACAAGTTCAATGATATGTACCTGACTGTGCTTGGTGTTTTCGACCTGCTGAAGTCGATCTTAGATGCATAATCAACAGCTTCTTGGAACAAGTCCTAAGAATGAAATTATTACGGTTTGCTTAATGATAAGAAAAAGTTGTGTTCTCACATTGAGTCCCATCATTTTCTGAAGACCCGTAAGTAATGAAACAAGTTGCCGCAGGAAGGCTGGTTAACTTACCATGGTCGACATCGCGTCAATGATAGTAGCGCCTTGTAAAATATATACATAAGCCACATTTTCTAAGGTCAACTGTCCATTATTAAGTCGCTCACCCCAGCCATTTCTACTATCAATAAAGCCTAGAAAATCATATTAGACACGCTTTTTTGACGGGCCATAGATAATTTACTTACTTTGGCTCAAAGGAGCAAGATCATCATGACCCCAAGCATGTTGCCTGTGCAAAGTCAATGGGTAGAATATAACTATCTGCGCCTTGAACATACTTGTATGCATCATAGCTTTTCGAGAAAATCTGTTTGACAGCGTCACATTGTAATCCTGCTTCAGGTGGCAATGTAAGGCCATCTTTCTGTACTGGACCAGCTGATGCTTGAGATATATAAACGAGAGTGGTAAGGAGAGTGGTAAATGAGCGTGAAAGCAACATTATGAAGCCGGATTAGTTAGCGGTGAAATACGCGCAACGGGCCAGCAGAAAGCAGTGAGAGCGAGAAAAGACAGGAAGGAGACGGAAGGGGACAGGTAGAATTCGTCACTTCTTTATAGATCCTGCCGCATGTCATTCATAGCGCGTCCTAGAAGTGGAGAGAACCCTTAGTCGACCTTTAGTGCATTAAGGGTCTGTTAAGGGTTATTCGTCGGACGTGATGCAATGTAAAAATAAATTGACCCGAACAACCACCTCCAAGTAAATGGACTGGAGAATGAACACCTACACAATACTTATATTCATTCAAGATCGACAGAGTTGGTCATATATACGACGAAACCCCGACTATTGTCAAAAGACATTAGAAGAATCATTTGTTATCAAATCACTTTGATTTTGAATCCACACAATCGTAACGAAAGGAGGTAATCCGAGGTATAATAGGTACTTCTATTAGAAAACGATAAATTTTACATGCATACTTGTGAACAAAAAAATGAATAAAACAATGGTTTCAACATTCGACATAATCCAAAACGAAAAGAAACTCGAAAAGAAACAATTTGTCAATGCAACGCGTCTATATCACAATCTCATGTCAAGCTCAAGCTTTAAACCCGTTCTTCCTCGCATCTTTCAACAACACAGTCAGATTGGGATCCGATTCCAAATCCAGTCCTTCCTCTTTAGCAGCTTCATTAAAAGTCTCAATCAATTGTTTAGGATCTCCCATAGATTTTTCCTTTTCCCATGTAGCGTCCGAAGTAGGATATCTATTACTCACAATGCCCAGTTAGAAAAAAAAAAAGATGGTGTGTCAATGATAACGGAATTTGAACTTACCCGTCCCAATCCACTAACCATTCAAAAACTCGGACTCTCCCTACAAGCTTACCTTTCCTACCAATAATTCGTTTAACAAAATACTCATTTCGTTCAGTCTTTTTATGACCACAATCCGTTCGATTACAGGTGGTTTCTGGGGATGGTTTCTTCTCACCCGTTTGACCCCAGGATGCTGTTAAGAATAATAATAATATGTAAGTATGATTGGACAATAACAATTTCATTCGTGTCACCTTTAGATCTAAATAGAAGACCAGTCAATGAAAAGAACTTTGAAATGAAATAGTAAAATAGACTTACCCCCCAGTGGTGCATATTGGACAAATAAAAATCTCAGTTGCGTTCAAGCGGGTATCGTTTTTTTGGATTCCAACGCAACCGTGATGGAACCACAGCTTACACCTATCGACGACAAGAATTTGGTGGATTACTCTTCACAAGTACTGTAACTACTTACATATCACATCCAATAAACTTTTGATGAAATGCGGAACTCATGTCTTTAGCAGGCCATTTCACTCTGACAGGTGACACTGGCGGAGGTCCCCCCAATCCCTGAATCTCTCTTGAGACTTCCTTCCCTTTCCCTTTGGATTTCGTCGGTGTTTCTGTTTCTGTACCCCATGTAGCACCATGAGAGGAGCTCCGTGAACCAGTACTTTGTCTATTCCTTGCCCTTTTCAGAGGTCGTTCATTGTCAGAGCCAGAGCCATCTCTGTTACTTCCCTGGTAACTACTGCTAGGTCGATCACTCCCGTGTTTCCTCTTCTTGACCCTAGTTGAGGCTTTGCTTCCCTCCGCAATTGCATCCCGTTTCGCCATCATACTCCTTAAATCTATCTTCTTTGTCTTTGTACGCCCAGATGAACTTGACGCCAAATTGGCACTACTGTGTCCCTCCGATTCAGCGTCTTCATCTCCCGATAGTACTACTGGAGGTCTGAACTTATTAGCAGGTATAACGTCTGCATCATCACTATCCTCAGCACCATCCGGTAACATTTTCTTTTCCATTTCTTTCTTCTTTGCAGCTTCCAATTCTTTTCGTTCTCGCTCTTGTTTTTCCTCCGCCAATTTCTTCTCCCTCTCTTTCTCCTTTGCTATCATCCTTTCCTTTTTTACATTTATTCTTTTCTTCTCCTTCAATTTTACTGGATCAACTCCCCCAGTAGATATAGGCGCCATCTTTTTAACAGGTGGGGCTTTCTTCTCAGGACTCTCTGTCAAATCAATACAATCCATAAGAACACGACTTCCTCTTCTCGAAGAAGGACCCTGAGTCTGAGCTTGGGCCCGAGCCCGAGCTTGAGTAGGAGTAGGAGCTGGAAGCACAACTTCATCCTCAGACGAAGAAATATAAATCGGTTCCGCCGCTGCCTTCGAGTTTGATTTTTGTACCTCTTTTGAAGGTCTCCTACTACTTCCAGCAATAGAAGCAGATAAAGGTGTTAACGAACTAAGAGCCGCCGACGCTGTCCTTACACGATTTCCTTGAGGATCGGTTGGCGTCGCTGTTTTTGACAGTTTTTTGCTTGTGCTTTGACTTTGACTTTGACTCCGACTTGTATCCAAAGATAAACGTGATCGAATTGGGGGTTGGGATTGATTTTGCGCACCCTCAAGCTCCAATTTCCTTTTTCTAGCTTTGACTTGATTAGGTATGGGAGTAGCTACAGGAGAATTGACTGGTGATAAGTAATCGGGGAGTGCAGCAGGAGTAACTGGTAATTGCGGCTGTGGTCGATTTATCGGAGTTGGGGTTTTGAGTCTAGTAGTAGTAGGTAGGCACAGAAGGTGATTTGGAAGCCTGTAATGGAACAGAAGGTGATCAATTTCTTCCGTTGCTTCATGATTAGACAACTCTCCAAAACTAGTGAAAGATTGAATTGGTGATCCGGAACTCGGAGCATTCAAAGAACGTGTCATTGTTGAGAAAGACTGTATTGATTCTGAGGCTTCTGGTCCTGGTTCAGGTGTTGGCAATCTCTCTTGTTCTATGCTCTCCATTTCATTCTCCACTTCCATTGGCGTCTCTTCAACATCTTGTTCAACAGGTTCAGGTTGAAGCTCAAGACCATCTGAGGCTAACTCGTCGAACTGTTCTTCCTCCTCTTCATCGGCCTGTTCATCATCATCATCCGAAGACTCCGGTTCAGAAAGTGTCGTTAGTTCTGCAAGAACTTGTGCCGCCTCTGCCGATGAAGTAGAGTCCGTTCTCGAGCCTGATGCCTTAATCGTCGGTCTTTTCCCGTTGTCACCTGTAATCACACTATCCTGCATCCGCTTCTCCTGTGATGACGAGACGACTGTAGTTTGAGAGGCAGTAAATTGAGTAAATTGGGAAACGTCGACAACGGGACGAGGTTGGCTCATAGAATCCGAAGTGAGATCGAGTGAAGTTATTTCTAGACTATTTCCAGACTCCTGCAGTGGATTCGACACAGGTATAGCCTCCTCTTCCTCTTGATTATCGTCTTCAGTTTCTAACACGTCCTTGGATGGAGTAGGACTGCGTGTAGGAAAGCTACTCCCGAATTCAGGTAAGAACAAGGGCGACTCCCCCCGAGCACCCCGAGCATCAAGCATCGTAACCACGACCGGCGAGCTCTTTCCATCTTGATCGTCGTCTTCACTCTCTTCAACTTCTTCTTGATATCCATTGGAATCGTCGTTGTCACTCTTGTCAAAATTATCCCGTTCAGCGTGAGCGTCCACGGGTGACAATTCACGAATAACAATTCGAGTCCTGTCTTCTCGTGATTCTCCAGTGCCTGTATCTTTCACCCTCTCATCTTTATCCTGCTCTGTAACCCCGGGATCATCCAACTGTTGTTCCTTTTGTTGTTCCTCTTGAACCGCCTCTACCTTTTCTGGTTGTTGCTCCTCGTGTTCCTCTCTCTGTTCCTCCCCGTGTTCCTCTTTCTGTTCCTCCTCGTGTTCCTCCTCCCGCATGTTCCGATCTTCTTGCTCCATTCGCTGGGCTTCTTCAACACTACTTTCCTGTACTACCTCAGACTCAAGGGGTAATCCAGCAGTTTCTTCAACTTCCATATTCCCACTCGCATCAGCTTCCACAGCAGCAACCATTTCAGCATTATTATGAGTAACATACATCGGCCCAACATCTTTCTCCTTTTCCTCTCCGTATTCTTCATCGTCATCACTATACTCTTCCTCGTCGTCTATACTCGACACAGAAGCACTTTGTCCAACACCCATATAATTATCACCGCCAAAATTATTCACAGGTATATCAACTGCACTCATAGGGTATTGCAACTCGCCCATACTCAGGCTTCCAACACTTGACGGCGATGAACAAGGTTTTTCTGCATCGAGTCGAAGAACTTCTTCAGGGACCTCCTGCAAACCTATGGAAGGCTGGAAAGGATGCGTGCTGGTTGAATTATTAGATGATGAAGGAAGTTGCTGCATAGGTCGATTCTCGTTAACACTGTCTTTGCCCTGGGCCTCCTGGTTTGTCTTGGCGTCTTCATGATAAGTACAGTGGTTAGATTGTCACAAATCGAGAGATCAAACGGGCAAAAGACAACGCAATAATATATTAGTAACCCAGCTCATCAAAGAGTTGACTGGAATGAAACTCACTTCGGGCTTTTTCTTTTTCAGCTGAATACACACACGACGATTTACATCCATTATTAATCACTATTATTCATGAATATATGCAGGACAAACTAACCTTCTTTTCTATTATATTCCTCTTGTTCACGTAATAAATGGGGAGGCCAATCAATGTTGGCAACATTTATCTTTGGAACTAGATTCTCAGTCTGAATTCTTAATTGAGGTCGTGATTTCCCTGGAGATGCGTTGACCAAGGGTACTGCTGGACCTACAGGATGAGATGTAATTGACTTGAACGGAGTCGATGTTAACGGTTGTTCTGAGGGTTGTGCAATATCTTCCTCTTCTTCTTCATCGTCATCATAATCATCAGTATCCGCTTATCATTGAATGAATAAAAACAAGATATAAAAATTTGTGTGGTAAAAGGATACTGACCTACAGATTGTGGAGTTTGTAATTTCGTACGGCTTGGACCTGGTATCGCGTTAGCTACAATTTGTTGAGCTTCTACACATTCAAAGGGTAACTGAAGGGAAGACCTTGAACGCCAGAGAGATTTAAGGACTGATGGTTATCTCTTGGAATGCTATGATTCTTCGGCTCAGGTCGGAGGTCTAAGAAGGAGCAAAAGTTGAAATTTAAACCCACATGGCAATGGGAGAGAAAAATACGGTAGGGCACACCTTCTGCTTCATCATCGGCCATCTTCTCAAAAACATCACCTATTCCATAATAAATATCATTTAATCTTCCCATTATCGTATCCTTCGCGTCCTTGTCTGTCCTATGCGCACTCCCGATAACATTCTCAAGTTCTTTCGTCTTTGTTTGAAAAGCATCAATCATCTTGAGTTGCAAAGTCTTATGCGCTAGAGCAGTTTTGGACATTTCTTCTTTCATATCTGAAAGCTCATCTTTGAAAGATTTGAGACCTGTCTTTACCGCGTCGATCTCTGAACGAAGAGAATCAAAACACGGCGCGAGCCGGGTCTCAAGACCATCCAAGATTTCGCGAGGATGGTTCCTTAAACCATTGAGTACCACTGCAGCGATTCCCTGCGACATTTGTACTAGGCCATTGGTCACTGTAGAAGGTTGGGGTGGTGGTGGCGGTTGGTTGATGGAGACTCCAGGTTGTTGTACAGGTGGTGGGCCGGCGACCGCGGCATTGGCAGGTGTTATATCAGAAGGAGGATAACGAAGCTGGGAATCACCAAGAAGTGCACGCGACTGTAAAACAGCAGCCTGCACAGAGTTAAATGGCTGTATTAGTTGAACATTATGAATATTTGCGAAAGAAAAAGGAGAAAACCCGAGAGATAAATCAATCTCGCGCACCTTATTCTGATGCTGGTACGAAGTGTGTGCAGAAGGAAAACGCGATGCACCAGAAGGTGTAGAGCTGCTAGCCATCGTTCGTACTCTGTCTACAACCTTATATGTTTTCTGATCCGGTTGCTTGTGCTTGCCACCAGGTGGGTGGGAGCTCATAGTAAAAGAGATAGCGTGAGTAGACGCCCCTGGATCCTTCGAATGTTCTCAGGCACATCACCTAATTTGGCCATCACAGATTTAAGGTTTTTTAGACGGTACAGTAGGGTAGTATAGTATGTAGTCACTCTAAAATAATGCCCAGTGTTCAGTAAATAATGAGATTGATCCGCAATTCTTTAAATCATCTGCAAAATGACGTCTGGCGGACACAGCAAACAGCAACGATCATAATATCTCCATAATTAAAACCGTAAGAAATAAAATTTATTCTTCCTCATCTTCACCCTCCGAACGTCTACCACTTCCAAACCGCAAAGCCGACAACTTTGTTTGCTGTGGTATCATAGAATCATTTAATTTACAATCAGCATGGCGAATATTAAGTATCAAACGTGATCCCTAATTATAAGATTTTACAAGTCAGCCTCTTCACAATGTGAAATTGAAATTTGACTTACACAGATCTGATAGGTCAGCAATAGCCAGCTGTGTATAATAAAAGCGAAAAAAGTTAGCTGCTATTTTGTTTTGAGATGAACAAGTAATCATTCACATATTCCAATCAATTGCAGCCAAAGGCGTTCTCCATTGAAACACCATCGTCATTCCAAAAGAACTAAAAACTACATATACCAAGATTAGCCATAATCTTCCCGAAACCGTACCATTATATAAAACTACTCACTGAATATGCTAAACAAAATATAGTCCAAATAGTAGAATGATCAGAGACGAGAGAGACATAACTTGTTAAAGGAAAAATAGCTTACGGAATAAAAAACAGCATCCCATCACGATAAAAAACGTAAAACACAGGTCTCAAAGTCTTCATCCTGATCATTGAAACCCAAAACCCATCTTCGCTAAGCTGAACTTGATCCCTTAAAGCTTCTACCAATTTGTACAACATAAGCAAAAGGTCCATCCCTAAAAATATAAATCAACGAAATTCCAAGTTCATAAAGAGTGTTAGTGTACTCACCAATAATAATAGCCCTCGTAGTCCTAATCGTATTAAAGTCAGATATGCACAAGTTGGGCCAAGTAAGATGGAACAAAACATACCAGTTACCGATACTAACTTTAATAAGTAATCCTACTAATTTATCTTCAACGTCAGGTGGTAAAGGTGCTGCCCAACACCCTGGTAATCCCATCAGAGGAATAACTGCTCTACTGTATCGAAGTTCATGTAAAACAGCGATAACCGTAAATACAATGCTAAACTGTAGAATGTGAATTATCAGGTTCAAGGTGATATTCCAAATAAAATAACCAAAATGCATACCCCAATTTCAACTGTATTTACGGTTCAATAGTTTGATGATATTTGGATGTGAGTTCTGATATTGATAAGCCCAAACCAAAGGAAATATACTGACCGATCATTGACGTATATAATATTACGGTAACTTGATAACAGAAAGGCATCAGATTATTACTAACACTCAATTGGAGAACCCGTTAAAAACATACCTAAGAGTTCACGTTTATACAACGCTCTTAACCTTAGAATAAGTAATGTTCTAATCAAAATAGAATACCCAATTCCTGTCCCGCTATATTCAAATAAAAAGGTCGAGTTATCATGAGCTGAATTTCGACAATCGACATTGTAAGTACTCACAAATATATCCAGGAATTCGTCACATGGCATCTATATTCGAGCATTTGTATGAGTATTTACAAGAAATAAAATCGTGAACTCGTCTACGTACCCCTATTAAAAAGAAAACAAAGAATTAGACCCAATTCACCATACTTCACCTCCGAAGTTGAAGTGACTCACCATTAATGTAACATTCGGAGACATTCTCACTACCACATAAAAAGTCCACACATCAATAACACAATAATGGAGTGACGGTGCGCAGACCACAGAACCTTAGACTTACTATATAAAATAGACCTATGATATACATATTCAACATTTAGCCAAATTGGACTGGGTCAGTTGGGTCAAAAATCACGTACACAAAATGAAAGACACAAAACAATTTCATAATCGAGTAAATAGATGTTGCAGCTTGTGGTCGATTTGGTGTCCTATTTTCGAATATTTAAAGTTAGTACATATGGTCTAAATGATTAACCAATTTATTTTTGCTACTCACCAATAGATTTTGGTTCTGATCTAAAGAACACAAAGAAAAGAAGTGATAAGTTACTCATCCCCACACACGCGCGTGCAGTCCAACCATACTAATTCAACATACCTCAGTACCAAAGAGGAGCACAGAATCATAAAGAAACAAAGTGAGTCCAGCCACTACACACAAAACAATATAAATATCAGCAAATGCCCATATTGGATATTATTACTGCAGATAAAACAATATTTTTAAAAAGACAATGAACTTACTATCGAAATAACTCGCAAACACAGTCATAGAATATAACTCGATGAGTGGTGCAAAATCAGGAGCCTGAACCGTTGGGTCTGACATTGGTGAATTCTGATGCTGTCTCAACTTCCAAAAAAAAGTTCAACGTAGACAGTGTCGTTTGTGGTCGAATCAATAGTAAGGAGTACAGAATCGATTATCCCGACGTTTGAGAACGAAGGGTTGAAATGCTGTTATGAAAGTTTGTAAACTTAACAACACCCTCAGTGAAGTCCCTGTTTTTAAACCCCTAAAACCGTCATCGGAAATCATAAACATCAACGCACCCTCCGGAGTGGTGTGGGAGAGAGAACATACCATGAAGATCCATTGATGTGATGTACAACTAACTTTAGGCCCCCTCTATTCTGATCTACCCAGGCACGACTCGGGACCCCTTCAATCTTCTTGAGCTTCATTGACAGTAAGGATGTAGTATTTTTGGACCTTGAAGCATGCAGGAATGTATGAGCATCAATGACTTACATCCTCGTTAAATTTTTGACGCACACAGGTGTCAAGCACACAACTTGGACAGTCTTCCGAATCTGATGCATGAGGCCTAAGCCTGGCCTGCCAGTAGTTTTTTTTATATACTGTTGACTCGGAGATTCCTGGGAAGATTTGGATCCATTTCATTGAGGCTGTTTTTTTTGTATGTCAGATGGATAACGAAAGGAAGTTTTAGTATGATAGATCAATCGATGAACAGTGGATCATCATAGTATGATGGTTCTAATGGTACTTTTGGCGTTTTGTGGGAATACGAACGTGTCCATTGTCCAGCGTCCAACTTCCCTTCCCTCGAGAGGCTTGTAAAAACACAAGAAAGTAGGTGTTTTTTTTAATGAATTTATTTTGTTATGTTCTTTTTGTGAACCGCGAACGACAGAAAGTTAAATGGAGACAGAGTGAAAAGTGGAGTGATCACTGATTGAAACATAAAGTGTTGTAATACGTAACTTGACGCCACCGTGGTTCGTAGAATCGTACTTTGGTTGAACACCCCAAAAAACAAGAGACTAGCCTTGGGCACCCATACGATTAACGAACTCCTAAAGGCTATGTCAGCTAATTTCTAAAAATAACAATCTGAGAGACCCACATTAAATGTCTCTCGACTCCCGAGATTAATGAATGTCGTCGGAGGAGTTGTAGCCTTAGTAGTAAGTACGTAAGATGGAACCTTTTGTTTTTGGCTGATGATAATTGATGAAGTTTGAAGTATTTATCGTACTTTTTTTTTTTTTTTTTTTTCCAGGCTAGGTTTTGGAATGAAGATAATAACAGTAATAGAATGATAGAATGATAATGTCAAGAAACAATAACAACAACCGTTGGTGGGTGGGTGGATGCTCCGATGATCGATGCAAAGACACAGCCCCTTTCACGGCGTACTTGAGTACCTATATGCTATGTGCAGTTACTCATCCGCATTTACTTACTGACCGTCATATCTATTTAGGTCTACTATTTTACATGTCAATGGGGCTGTTCCACCGCCAAGGAAGTTTAACCATTTAAACTTTATGAATTATGATATGTGTCAGTACAATACACATATGCTGATAAGAGAGTCATAATGACATAAAGCATCAACACATATCAATCATCCCTTTAACGTTGATTCTATCGTGTTGTATGTTTCTGATTGTTAATTTGTTATGAGAGGGAGCTGCAGATCTCATACCTCGTGTAGTCCATATTCAATCCAACAAATATCCAGTACTTTGGCAGTATTATAAAGCTTAGGAGTCTGGGATACAGTAGAATGCAACTGCTTTCGCATCTTGTTTCCAGGCTCCGGGTTATATATACTTGGGTTATACATATAAGAATGTCTCATAACTGGGGATTTTGTACTCTGTATCTATATACTGCAACAAGTAACTACTATACTAAGACGCGGTGGGCCTACACTATATAGCGAAGAGAAACTATAAAGGCAAACTATCTACTTGAAATTCTCGTGAATAAGAGCCTGGGACAGGTAACAAACCGCTCACATGACAACAAGCCCCTGAATCCCACCACCTCACGCTGGTTATTCTTTGTACTAATGTGTCATGAATATCTGCTTTGCCATTCAATCCATTTATCATCGAGCTTACCAGTGCTATTTGCGACTACCCCTAAATGGAAGGAGTGGACTTCACTGGACACAACTCACCTGGATTTTGATACTCGCTTCTCGCACTTCGCCATGTATTTGGACCTTGTATGCGAAACATTTGTTCCAGAAACATGTAACAGAGAGGGTAAAGCTCCTTGACTTGCCTACTGAGATTTTACACGAAATCTTGAAATATCTCAACTGCAAGGAACTTCTCTCGATTAGAATGGTACGTCAAACCCACTCTGATGGTTGAAATGATCTGAGGAACGAGTTTTTTATTATTAAGATTTGTCGTAAAATGTGTTCTGTCACAAAATCTCGTCACCTGTGGAGGGTTTTGGCTCGGGAAATACAAGCTTTACCTGGCGCGTCGCCAACAGAAGAACCATTAGATGCGTACTCAGACTCGGAACTAGAAGAATGGGTCATTAGACGTTGCAGAGTACAATATCTCTGGAAGAATCTAGAACACATAAAAGTGCGCAAAAGGATACTAGAGACACGATTCTCCTCTGCTCGGTTACTACCAGGTGGACGATGAGTTCTTGGTCTCAATAAGTGTGGCCAAGTGTATGCAGTGGACCTCGAAGACTTACATCCTATTCCTCAACTTTTGATCGACGCTGGTCCTATTGACGAGCAGACGGGGTTAGACAATGATGATTGTTTAGATAGATTGTCATTATGGGAAGATCCTGACCGGTCCCGTCTGTCTCTTCGGGTGGTGTTATACAATTGTATCAATAGTAAGATGTGTATTCTGGAGTCCCAGTGCTTACTTACAACCCACAACAGACCCAGGAAAGGAGCATCACTTCTACTTTTATGAGGTGCAATCTCAAGGGTATGGTTCTGGAGCAACGTTAGTTGCCCGTCTAATCAATACCCTGCGACGTCGGTTTCGGCCAAGATTAGCGATCGCGGTTGCTTTGCACAAGGAATACATGGTTATTGCACAAGTTCAAGCTACGTTCACGTCTGACGACCACCCTCATCTTTTGTCAATTTGCAAATATGCTCCTGGGACCGAAAATGATGAGTCGTTGATAACCAATGACATGTGTCAAGACATCGTAAGTGTATTGTAATGGCAACACTTGGAGACTACTACTACATGAACTAATTTAAGCACCATAGAAGTCTGCTCAAATTCTTTGTGGAAAAGGCCTAGCCATTGTTGGCACCGTGGCAATGAATATCTTTAGCCTCGAACAAATTCTACATGGTGATATCGAGATGCATCGTCCTTTACATCGAATACCATTGCACAAGCGTGAGGTCTTCCGACCCATGCTAATCCCCTCAATTGACGGAAAACCTCGACTGACATGCATTTCCCCATCTTCAGTTCGAGGACTTTCATTTCCCCAGGATTTCACTGACTCTTCAGCGGAGATCACGACCCTAGGTGTTCTTCCACATAATGAAATACTTCCGCGTACGTCTTTGGATGAATTTATACCTAATAGACCCCCCTACACTATACCGTTACCTGGGCATTCTCATTCGATCGTCATAGTTGAGCGGTACCAGACCGTCACAGCGATTGACATCATCAGTCATTCACCGTACCTCAAGTCTGGTGGATTCGGTCGGCATAGAATTCATTTGCCATACGAATTCGAGCTCATATGGTTCGCATCGCGATCAATTGGGCTTTGTGAAGATTTAGGTCGGGGGGTTCTTATTGGTTCCTTCCTCCCAGATGATTATTTTCGTGAGGATGGTGATACTTTGATGATAATTGATTTGCTATGATATTGGTTCTTTCATCTATTACCACTCTGAAATCTTATAGAATACATGAAACAAGTTTGAATGTTGGCAATCACCCCCGAATAGCAAGATTCAATCATTCCTTTAGTTGAACGTGCGCATAGTTAAGTGGCTGAGCAATAGGCTACATACATACGTTGGTTGGCCTTAAGCCCCTATTCCTCATCTACGTATGCTTCCTGTTAATTTCTATTTTCCCGCTACCTTCCAGCTTATATTGGATATTCATGTCACATTCCAGAACAAACAAAATTATATTCTTGTTGACGCATAGTAGATTGTATCTTTCAGGCTCCTGCGGGTCAATGAAACAAATGTCGAAGCTCAAAAACAAATTCTAAAAAAGTAAAAATATATTCTACGACACAGCAATTACACAGGCACTACACACACCCAATGTGGTTTGACGTTAATCAGTTAATCACTATGTAGTACTTATCGATGAGCCTGTAGGATTTTAGCTCAGGCTTGTGTAGACATTCTTATTTGAACTCCCCTTCATTACAACGTAACAGTTAATGCCAACTCATTTAATGTTCGGAGCCGGAGAGTCAGTATTGAAAGGGCGTTTCTACTTCATTCGTGTCAGAGTTATCAAGATTTCGAATCTAAAGGCGGATTGGCGTCTCAGTCGAAAATGAATAAAAAGACTGAGGTTGTACAAATTCTAACAACTCTTACTCAAAAACCATGCGTAGACCCATGGCCTCGACAAATTTCCAATGCTTGCTGATTTTGGAAATTCTGACTCTGGACTTAGTTTGATATTCCTATAGATACAGTGATGCATGAGTGAATGTAAGCAGAAGAGGTGTGTATCTTCTTGTAAGTGTGAGATGATTTGGTCTAGTAATTCTGGTTGTTAATTGGTCTCAAAATTCGTGTTTCTGAGGTATCTGAAGTCCTTTTTATGTTTTTTGAACCAAGGACGAGCAAGGGAGAGGAGATATATGGAGGATTGAAGCTCCCCCCTGAAGTGATGGTAAAAATATCACGTGACAGGCGCGTAAAATTTGGAAATGTATACGAGTTTTCACTTTCCAAAGCCAAGACTCTAACGGTCACTCAGCCTCAACTCTTTTCCCCAACCCACAACAAACCAAAAGTAAGTTTCTCTTCATAGCATAACGCACCTCCTATTCTCTATCTGCAATGCATGAGACCATTCTGCACAACATACCAACAAATACTCATTTACTCATTTCTCCTTTCTTCCCACAGACATACCCCTTCTTCTCCCTTTTAACCAACTCAAAAAAAAAAAAATGTCTGCCATTCGCGCTCTTCGTCAAGTCACTGCTCCTCTCGTTGCTCGTCGTACTTTCACGATAGCGACTGCAGTTCCACGTGTCGCTGGTATGCGTGTTGCTGCTCTAGCTTCAACATCTAGAAATACCGTCGCTAGAAGCTTCATGACCTCTACTACTAGATTCGGTCAGGGTTCCAGTGAGTTTTTTCTTTCTTTTCTTTTGGTATAGTGATGTGTGGAAAGTGTACTAAAGCATTGACTTTTCTTCGCTTCGTTAGCCGATGTCGTTCTCTCACAAAAGCTTCAAGAAGAATTGAATTATGAGAAGGAGACTGGTGGTGCTGATAATGAAGTTCCTCAGTTCTTGAAAGATTTCAAGGACCAAGGTGTTTGGTCTGTGAGTATATATGCATTCTTTCTTTCTTTTATTTGTTATTACGTTCGCCTGTTATATGGCTCCCTTTGCCGTTTCCGTTCTACGCGAGTTGATGCGTATTTATTTACGTGTGACTTCGGTTATTTGCACCCAACAAATGCTGACTACTCGCTTTTTAGATTGAGGATGTTGCCGGAAATGACGAAATCACGCTCAGCAGACAATTCGGCACTGAGAAGTATGTATTTTTGTCTTTGTCCGAGAACTCGAGTTTCTCGCTTAGCGGTTGACCATGTGTTCTGACAATACAATTTTTGTAGTATTCGTTTGATCTTTTCTATTGCTGACATTGCACCAACGGAGGAAGAATTGGCTGAGGAGGAGGAAGCAGATAATGCCGAGCCTGAGGAATCTTCGTACCCTATCCGTGCTTCTTTGAGCATTACCAAGGTATGCTATTTGTTCTCGCTAATTTAGGGTCTATTCTGACAGTAGTTGATTAGAGCAATGGACCTGGTGCTCTCAATGTCGACATGATTAGTCAGGATGGACACTTTATCATTGACAACATCTCTTTCTACGACGACGCCAAGGTTGCGACTGAGCTGACTGCGGATGCTGACTGGAAGAGGCGTGGACTGTACATTGGCCCCCAATTTGAAACGTTGGACGTTGCTGTGCAGATGAATTTGAAGCATTCTTGCAGGAGCGTGGCATCAATGATTCCATTGCGCTGTTCATTCCTCAATATGCTGAGTTTAAGGAACAAAAGGTGAGAATGATGAAATTGGTGGGAGATGACAATTCTGACGATTTGCATAGGAGTACGTCAAGTGGTTGGGCAAGGTCAAGACCTTTGTCGACCTGTAGATGACCACGCTATGACATCATATATAACTAGAGCCTAATTACTAGCCACTGCTCGCCTGCGTAATACACCCCATGATATGTTTTTTTGATGACACTGCCTTTAGAAGTCTTAGACCCACTGCGGACATCATGACACGGAAGTGCCACGCAATTGGACACCACTGCTTACCTCATTAGGTAAGCATGGATGATTCGGGAATATTCCACCATTGTCCACAACATTCTCCGTCATCCTCTGTCGTCCACTATTTAACTCAGATGTCATCTCCGAGTCATTCAGTATTCTGCCCTCTCCCGTCCCAGTCTCACCAACAATAGAAATGTCTTCCACAACTTCTTACGCTACTGTTGCAAGGGCTACTTCCCCTACTCCTCAGAAATACGTACCTGTTCATAGGCGTACTCCTAGCGAAGGTGGTTCTTCCGTTGGTAGAAGATCACCCTCTCCTACTCCTTCTGACGCTTCAACTTCAACTTCCTTCAGGTATGTTTTTATCACATCTATTACGTCATTTCCATCTAACTTCATTCCAAGTTTCAAACTCAAGAGTGTATAGCATAGCTTCACTTCTTCAACTTGCTCATCAACCTGAAGTTAAAGTTATCGCATTGGAACAAAAGGAAAAACTACGAGAAGTTTTACCTGAGATTGTGATCAGTAGGAGAATGAGAAAGGCAATGGAATATCATGCTATTCAAGAGAAAGTTTCTCTTGGAAAGTCTTCTCCTGTTCATGTTCATGTTCCTGTTCCTGTATTACAAGTCACTCCCACCCCAACTCCAACTTCAACACAGAGATCAAGACCTGGACAGAGGAGAACTGCTGGAGGTGTTGATAGGAGAAGAAATGCTGTAAAGGTTGTTGATGAAGTTGGTTGGAGAGCTCTTAGACCTGTTACTAGAGTCGTTTCACCAACGGCTTGAAGTTTCAACAAACCCTCTCTCTCTCCACACATCCACGTATCCACGCTCATATCCGTATCCATATCCACGCACCCACACCCCTCTTCTCTTTTCTTATTGTAACTTGTTTATACCCCGCGTTGGGATTTCACAGCATCCCTTACATATAACGCGCACCACACATATTCCTTCAATCATTTCAAAAAAAAAGAATTCATCACATTAAACACTTCTATTTTCGTTTCCTTTTTTCATAAAACTGGGATTATAATCAATGTAATATTTAAATACATAGACCAAATGATATGATGAATTTGTTTCATATAACCTTGAGTAATCTTGAGTTTCATGAAGAAGACATCGAAAGTGTTTGTAAATAAGATCGAAGTTTCTCCAATGCTTTTCCACGATGTGATAATTTGTTTTTTCGTTCCGAAGGCATTTCTGCGTATCTATTGTTGTTGTTGTGTTTTTTTTGTAAGCGTTGTTAATGAAGGAATTAATATAATGAGGATATTACTTACGTTAATCCAGTGTTTAGTGGTTCGAAAACTGCATCCCAACCGAATACACCTGGACCTCGAGCTTGAACTATTGTTCCTGTTGTACGTCCTTCGAATATAATAGGTTCGGTACCTATGAAAACAATGAGTTAGTTAAGTTTGTTGGTTAAGGAGAAGTTGTTTGTTTGGAGTGGATAGTGGACAACTAACTGGTCATGTGTAACCCATCGACCGATAGGTACAAAAAAAAAAAAAATGGAAACAATGACCAAAAAGTAAAAACTCGAAAACAATCAAGAGATCATAAGCGCAGAAACAGAAACAGAAACAAAAACAAAAATAGAAGAGAGAAAAGAGAGAAGATGAGAAGAAGATGAGAACCGTACCAGGACCAGCAGAATAAGCAAAAGTACAAATAGCATCGGCTTCTTTTATATTAAATCCAACAAGTAGATTGTTTAATCCTTCATGACCTAATTCTTCCAAGAAATATTTGATATAAGGACCTGGGAGGTAGTTTAAAGCTTTGAAACCTAATGCTGTGTCTTCTGTTATACATGGTCCATTTATCTGTTTTTTAGTTTTTAGTTTTAGTTTTAGTTTTAGTTTTAGTTTTAATTTTGTTGGAATGAGTTAGGTAGTAGAATGGGATAGGGAAGATTCCATTGAAAGGAAGAAGAAAGGAGAAAGAAGAAGAAAACGTACAAGTTCGGCTGCACGTTTACATTTTGCAATGGCTACTTCTTTAGTTGATCCTTGAACTTCAGGAACTAAACATTTTATTTAGTAACAGTCCAACCAATATTTATATGTGTATGTATGTGTGTGTGTGTACGAAATTGCGAGTGGGATGGGACGTACTATCAAGACTTTTAGAAACAATTTCAATAGGATGATCTCCTCCTGATAAGATTTCTTTGACTTCACGAAGTTTATTGGCGTTTCCTGTGACGAATGCTGTTTATGATTCAAAGATTGCCAATGGAGAGTGTTAGAAAATAAGTATACGTGTGTGTGTTTCGGAAGATGGATGGAACGTACTGATAGGATTTTGGTTTTGTGATGCCATTTCTTCTTCTCTTTTTTTTTTTTGCTGTTGGAGAGAAGATCAAGGTGTATGTTGATATGCTCTTTAACAAAACTATATTCTCTTTTTAAATAAATAATTAATGCAAGGGTCGTTTTCAACAGAGTCAATTCGAGTCAGGTTTTTTTGTTTACCCGACACTAAATTATGACTCACCGAAATGTATGTATTAGAAATCCCCCCCCTCACAATTGAATTATTTGTCTGAGCTTAGAGTTTAAGGAGTTTCTCCGATTTGTATGGAAGATGAGATGAGTCGCAAGGAGGATCTCTTGGAGTTTTGGAGTCACGAAAAAGATTGATGGGAAGTTGATTAATCTGATCTCATGTGTCTGTGATCGTTATAAATAGGTTGGCCTGCCTACAGTCAATTACCGGCCAATGGGACAGTTGAGTTGAGTCGCCTCGGAGAAATACTTAATGTTGCTTAAAATATATGAAAATATTGTTTTTGGCTATTGCATTGACCAAGTTCTAGTCTATCGGAATTATTTGAGGTAGTACTTGTTTTTACAATCTATAAGGTCAGTGTTTATCACGATTCACAATCTACACCAGCCATTGGGACAGTCGCACTACCACTCTATAACCTCATCTTTTCATGAGATGAGCTCTATAAACATCAAGCCAAGGTATATGCATATAATTCATGTTGGTGGGAGTAAAAGAAGGAATTTTAGTAGAAAACCGGGATTTGGTGTATTTCTTGGACATAAAACTGATGTTGGTAGTAACAGGAAGCAACATAAACACTCCATATTTAAAGTATAGATAGGTTTATATATGAGAAAGATATTATATTAAAGTCTGAGGTTAAGAAATGTGGTGGGACTTTAAAAAAAATTCCTTTGTCCCATTGGCTAGTGGTGTCCCATTGGCTAGTGATTGACTGTACATAATTAGAGGCTGACGAATATGTGTGCTGAGAAAATGATGTAAAGTATAAACTGAACTGGCTATATCCTGTCAAGAAAAAAAAAAGATTTCAACCCCCTTCCATAGTCAATCAAAATTGAAAGGGGGTACTTTTAATTTATAGGTCTTCTTGTACGTAGGATCAAGTCCGAACATTTGATTTCCGTTTCTCGGTGCTTATGATTGGCAGCCACGGCAACGAAGTTGTGGGTGGGATAAATTGTTCGCACTCATTGCTCGATATTTCAGCCATCTGTTTTTTCCAGCCAAGTCTCAAGGTCTGAGATGCCTTACTTGTATTAAAGTTCGAGTACAGGTTGTTGATATGATGGTATAATGAACAAATAGCAGTTCGGAAGAAAAGCTTTTCGCCGGCAACGAACACGTGATGTAGTGCCATAGATTAATCGATTACGTATGGGAAAAAACCGCATCTTTTGAAGCGTCTTAGCCGTGCTAATCTTCGCCTTCAACAACGCTAGCGCAATCTCATCATGTTATTTCTGGATTCGTGACTTCTGGAAGAAATGCTTTACGGTCCTTATCTCAGGAAGAATATGTAATCTCAGGAACTCGTGTGGAAGAATGAAGAAAGAACTTGACTCCACACGTTCAACATTGAATTGAAGAACATCGACTTTTCCTTCCGAGCAACTACGGTGACAAGGATTAAAGCAGCCGACTAACCGCGATGTACACGATTCACAACAAGGTCTTCCTCAAATGGATACAAGGGTGAGGCAAGCACATAACTTATGGGTTTAAGCTCAGAGATTGGAAGACATTAGTACCCTTTCAAAAGCATAACTATTTTCCACTTTTCCAATCGCGAGTCCCCAAAACCCGGACAATGAACATAAATCGCATTTAACTGGTTTGAAGACGGTCTATAGATTCCGGTGAGAACGGCTAATTGTATTCATCTCCAATCTTACAAATACGAGAAGCTTGTCACACGTGTGTGTCGAAGAAAAAAGAAAAATTCGCGTTCTTTATAAAGCCTGCATTATCTTTACGGATTCCCGCAATTCTTATGTCTGACGCTACATCCGTTCTGGGAGGTTTAAATGCCAAAAGTCTCTTCAATCTACAAGGCGTTGTGGCTGTTGTCACTGGAGGGGGCTCGGTATGTACTGACAATATTTCTTTGTTTATGTATCACATAATATATTATTATTACCATTTTTGTAGGGTATCGGCTTGATGATCAGCTCGACGCTGATGGCAAACGGTGCGAAGGTGTATTTCATTGATATCAATAAAGAACGCGTCGAAAGGTTCGCATCACATTCTTCTAATTCGGTCTTTCCAAACTTTGTCTTTACAGAATCACGAAGGCCTACAATGACAATGCTGGATCACAGCCGGGTAGTTTACATGGTATACAGGGAGACATAAGCAACAAGGTCAGTCCACATACCTTCTCGGCCACACTATATATAACCAATGATATTCCAGTCAGAAGCTGCCCGACTTGCAGCGCATATAGCATCACTTGAACCCAATGGAATTACGGTCCTATTTAATAATGCAGGCACCTTTAGTGGCGCTTTCAAACGTCCTGGACTAACGAACCCTAATGCAACTGCACAAGATTTTGTGAAAGCATTGTTTGAAGACGTTCCTGAAGAAAGCTTCACTAATGTTTACAAAGTTAATGCCGTGGGGCCATATTGGCTGACATTTGCATTCCTTCCTTTACTGGAAAAATGGAAACTATCCGGGAATAAGGGACTTCAAGCAAACGGAGGAAGAGGATTTGCTCCACAGGTTATAATGACAAGTAGTATGAATGGATGGACTAAGGTGAGCGAGTGACTTACCTGCGCTTGTAGTTTCATTTTCTCAGGTATGTTCGACTTGAATTATATTAGGATGTGACAACGTCTGCGTTCTCTTTCCCATACACATTTTCAAAATCTGCCATTGGATTGGGGACGGCTTCCCTTGCACACGAGCTACTTCCACTTGGAATAAGGGTGAATGGAATTGCCCCTGGTCTATTTCCCACCGACGTTAGTAAATAAGCTCGCATTAATCCGACTAAGATTGTTTCTGACTCCTACCAAAGATGACGGTCCCTGGAGCAACAAACCCGATGGGTATAACAAATACTACGTCACAGTTTAATGCCGGTTTCGAAACACCTGCAAGTACAAGCGGTGGTTCTAGGTTTGATATGGCCGCACTTGTTTTATCCCTTGTATCGAACTGGAATATAAACGGGGAAACTGTCTTAATTGATGGTGGGGTAAGCTTTATCGATTCCTGGAATTCTTCGAAGTAGAACTTGATCTGACTTAAACTCTAGACATTGCTTTGCCGGCCATCTTCTTATTGATTGTATCAAAGTGCCAAGTGGGTAGAGTGGTTTCAGTCCATCCAAGTTAACATTCTCTATAGTTTATTTTCATAACAGAAGAGCTGAAAATATAGATTATTACTGGGCATACGGATTAACTCCGCCATATTACGACCAGCGCGATAATCACGAATGAGAAGGTACACACGATTCATTGACCAATTACTCCCGCTCACCACATCTAACGCAAACATTCTGTTTGTCTCGCCTAATAATTGGAAAATTATGCTACCTCAAAAAAATGAACTTCGTTAGCCGAAGATAAGAAACACATACCAAAAACAGATCAAACCACACGGGAATAGTGCCTGTTTGGCTCAGAGTTAATACAGAAAACAAATGCACAGTAATAATTGATTAGGTATACTCACGACCGCCATGATGATACCCATAACTCCATGTCGAGTTTCGTACTTGTGTCCTCCTTGTTGACATTGAATCAGTTCCGTTTCTGCAGTCACCGTTTTCAGCATATCACTTAACCTCCCCCCGATGAAAATAACGAAATATCACAAAAGTCAGACCTACCTCTCGTATTCTCGTTGTTTTTCTCTGTATTTTTATCATATGTCACATCACCTTCAACCTCACTTGTAGTAATTCCAGACATATCCGCTGTAACGGGACTTTGTAGTTCACCATCTCCCGTACTCCTCATACTTTGACGATTTGGGTTTGTGTCAGAGGTCGGATAAGGTCCCTGAAGTTCTTCAAATGGTGTTGGAGGTCGTACTAATTGCATTTTTTCCGTAGTTGTTGCCATACCGTCAATAGGACTGTTACCATTATTCTCGCTAGGTGATTGGATAACAACAGTAGGAATAGGAATGGGAGCCTGGCCAGAAGAGTTTGCGATAGTGGAGGACATAATTGAGCCTTGTAAGGATTTGTAAAGTGGATATGCAAGAATGTGGTAGGTGGCAGGCGAGAAATTGAAGGTTCAATGGTAGGTGGTTTTTTGGAAGTTCAACGTTATTTGTACTCGGAAGACTCGGTAGTACAAGGCAAGCTGCGGTGCCCTGAGCAGCTGGTCAATATATGTACGCAATGGGTAAGAACTTGGTGAAACGTGGTGGGCATGCATTGTCTTATCAAATTCATTTCGTTCTTCTCACTGTTTTGGGGCCAGTTTTATTATGGCATGAGCTTAAATGTTTGAACTTGGTGCTTCATTATGATGTCAATGGAAGATTTCCGAGGCAAAGTCATTGTACATACAACTTGTTGGTGTCTTGACAACTGTTATTGTTGAACTTTGAACGTTCAGAAAATCACCATTCAAGGTTACCTTGTCGCATAGAACTGACGCAAATTCCCCAAACGTTGCCGACAGAAATGTAGAGAATAGAACTCGTTTACTGTGGTAATAGTGCGGAACACGTTCAATTAACATTTTGTAAATCAGGGCCCAGTCCTAGTCTCCTATCAAAATGGAATCATTGGACAGACTCACTGTTAGAGAATTAATATTACTATTCAGAATTTGAAACACTTCGCATCACATCCAATTTGTGATTAATGCTTCACCGCACTTTCACTGGTAATACTGGTCCTGTCCTGTTGTTCATGCAACTTACTTTAATGACGTTTTCGATGCTGATGCACATACTGTAAATTTGTACTTGGTGTGAAGTTGTGAACGTTGCAACCGGTTGATTGGAGACGTATGATGTAACATGATAACCATTAGCAGGCAATGGGTTCGAACCTCGAGCGAGTTCGCTTTTTTCATTGAAGCTAATGGAAATCGTATTTTTCTTTCAATCAACCATTACATTCATGTATCTACCGTAACATCGTGTCTGGTTTTGATATCTGATCAACGATTATTTGCATCTACAGAGCTAGTAAGAAGGTGAGAGAAAAAATGTATCCAGTTTTATGGATAGAGCATATTTTCGTGTACGATCAGCATCAGGCCCGTCGATTGCCACATCTCGTACAAAAATCTTCCTTATCAATGCTACATGAGATTATTTTGTTAATAACGCATATATATTGTAACAGGAACAGATAATAATAATACCTACCAAAGGCCAATCAAACCACAGGGAAAGCAGACCTAATGGTGTTAGAAAAAAAAATGAAACGTGAACCTCTTGAAAAAAGAATAAAGTCAAGCAAATTTGAAGAACTCACAATAGCACAAATGATACCAAAGATTCCATAGTTCGTACGATAAATATGATTCCCTTGTTCACAATGTTTCAAGCCTTTATGACAGCGTCCGGTTAAGCACCTGGCTTCGAGTGATAAGTACGAACAAACGTACCTGTGTTATCAGAAACATAAACAATTCGGGTCCCTGGTTCTTGTTGCTGCTGTTGTTGCCCGTGTCCGCTAACTCCTCTATCACTATTACCCAATAGTCCAGGAGCAGATATTCCAGCAATACCATTAGGTGTGTCACTGACTACGCTTGAAGTAGTATGAGGTTGCCGTTATGGTTGGTTTCCCATACTAGGCGAAAGGTAGGACACTTGTGCTGGATTCTTGGGCTCACTACTATATTGTTGGTTACCTGCACCAACAGGGCGAGCAGGAGGAATGGGTATTTGACCCTGTTGACCTGGAGAGCTCCTCTGAGCCTGAGGATCATTCGTTGGCCTTTCGTGCATTGGTGCCGGTGCCGGTACTGGTATGGTTAGGTTTTGAGTTGAAAATGGCTCGTCTTGGGTTCGTAGAGGGGAATCATGGTTTGGTTGTGATGCATATGGTGGAAGACTATCCCGAGACTTAATCTGAGTGTCCGGAGAAGCAGCTTGTTCTTCTATCCGCTTTGACATATTCCTTAGTAGTAGCGAGTTTGTGTTTTTCTTGTATGATAGGCAGGGGCGCACAACAATGATGGGGGTTTGATAGTGTTGGGTAGATATTTCTCAGATGGCCACGTACTGTTTTAGGAGATCTACGAGTAGTTTTATAACATACCAGGTATATTCTAATTTTGTCAGGCTGATTTATTTTGAGTAGGTCTCCATGATCCCTGGGCGCTGTGTCAGAGCCTACAACTCAGAGGTGGAGCTTCTTGTTTCCGGCTATCAAATACAAAAGGCAACCTTCATCTTGTAAGTACTATGAGATGTAGTTATAGGAGATGATGACTCTCTGAGCGCTGGTTTTTTTCTGGAGCTTGGGAGCCAGTGGTATCATGGTCACTAACTTCATCTTCAAGAAAATTCACTATTTGTCGAAACTTAAGGCTGAATGATACTAATGAATATTGTATACCATCGGATTCGAAGTTCTGATAGTAATCACACTATGTATAGTTTGGAGCGGTGCCCCCACCTTCTAGGAGCTCGATGGAGGCGGAGTGTTACACGCAACAGCATAATTATCTATATTTAGAAACGAGCTAGTATGGGCACACATTGGGTCCATACAGGAACGATTCCACACGCATGGCTGGATGCCTTGATAGTGGTATTTGTTACAGCTTTGGCATCATAGGCACCAGAAACGATGCACCGATAAGGTCCGTCGGAACGTCCGAAGTGCGCAGCGAGGGCTGGGAAGGAGCCTGATAACATAGATAGATAATGAAGACACTCTACTCGATAACATTTCTCAAGAAAAAAATCTCAGAAAAAAAAAATCGAAATTGTCAAAGAACAAATCAAAACATAAGAATTAAAGATAAAAAGGTATGCCATAAACGACAGGTGCAGCTCCAGTGAGATACTTAAGTTTACAAGCATTTCTAGCTTGAGCAACTGCCTCAACCACCGAAATCGTACTATCACCTTCTCCTTCTTCCCCAATACCCGAACCTTTCCAGTTCTTGACGTCTTCCGGTGTCAATTTGATTTTATCAAACACAGATTGAGAAAACTTGTCAATATCTCGATCCGTAACGTCCCATAGATTAGCTACAAGAGTAGGACTTTTTGTTATATTACGATGACAATCAGTATTCATTTCCAAACGTATCGAAAAAATAAACTTACCATCCTGCTAACATATATGCATTGGCTGTACCAGTCCTATCAAAGTCACCCATTTCTCTTAGGGCACCCGATGAACATCCCCAAAGCATAGTAGCAGCACATTTCTGTAAACGTCGAATCTTATACGACCTGAGGTATTGTTCACCACCTCCATGCCCAAAGTATCTAAATAAAATAAAATGAATCACATTAGATCATTTGTTAAAGACTGATACAAAAAAGAAGGCACTTACACCACAAGATCCCTTTGACTCAAAGCATTCTCGAATTGTTGTTCACTAACAGGTTTACCAACGACGCCATCCCATCCAACTCTCTTCATACCCTCCGTCCACTCTCTGAATCGTCCTTCCGTACCTACTAAATCACCACTAGGATTAAGGATAAAATAACCTTTACGAGGGTCAACAACCGCTCCCGTAGATTTTTGTTGCGTTGGTTGTCGTTGTGGTAATATCGATGAATTTCTCCTAACCTTGGCATATTCCAAACGATCAATGATAAAATCCAAATTCGGAACCCTACTAACACTCCTTCCACGTAAAATTGGTATACTCTCCCAAGGCAATCCTTGCACATTTTTATCCAAAATCAAGAAAACATGTTCATCATCGCCACAAACACCACTCTCATTCCTATTACCCTTCTTTTTAATACTCCCCTTCATATTAGGAACTTGATTCTTCGAAGCATGTTCCTCCAATACCATTCTCATATCCACCACCATCTGAGTAATATCCACCTCCGATATCGGTATTGGAACTCCATGGAATTGATATAAATCCAAAATGAAGTAAATCAAATCCTCCAATTCTTCGTCTCTACACTTTGGTGATAAAGTAGAGAAACATTTAAGAAGAGTATCATCAAGTTGGATTTGTTCGAAAAGTGGAGCTTGTGACGCTGATGAAGTTTTCTTATTTCGTCCAGTCGTTCGTTTATCCTGAATTCCAAAACTCTGTTTAAACACTCTTTCAAACTGTTTACGCAAGTCCACAATTGCTTCCGGACTTGATTGACACTTTGGACTTAAGATCGTCTATAACAAGAAAAAAAAACAGTAAACATAAGTAAGAAGTAAAAACAAAAACAAAAACAGACTCACCTTAAAAGCACCAAACCAACAAAACTCAATATTCTCCAACAGATTCTTCATCCTCAAATCCAACTCTCTCCTCTGTTTCCACCAAGCCGCTCTAGCCTCTTCATCTTCTTTAATCTTAACAGCACCTTTAGTACCTTCATCACTCAACCTAACAATTTCCTTCAACTCAACCAAAGCATCACTAAAACTCAAATACTCTTCTTCATCATCCCCACTCCCATTATCCCTTCTGCTTTTCAAAGGTACTGAGAACACCAAATTATCACCACTCAATCCTCCTTCTTGTCTTGAAACAAACAACGTATTCATATCTTCCGTTACATTGATATGAATAACTATCCAATTTGAAGGTAACCTCTCCGTTTGAGATGTAGAAAGTGACTTGGGATCTAGGGTGTATGATTGATACCTTGAACGTACTGATTGCCAATACAATTTCAAAGGTGACGATAATTCCATCATTTCACTATCCTCATCCTCATCATCTTCATCCTCAGAATCAATGGGAACATTAGCTCTTTTTCGAGCTAGGAAGTTGTTATTTATGGGTTGAGGTCGAATAGTACCTTCCTTAGTAATAAGTGGCCACTGTATATCATCTGCGCTGGGTGATCGAGGGAACTTGTGATGAATAGCTTCTATCATCTCACGTCGTAACGTTAAAGCCGAAGAAGCATCTGTAATACACCTAATCAACATCTAAAGCCACGAAAATAAAAATAGAATAGGACATACCGAGTAATCGAGAAACCATAAAATTAACGTTACTATCGTTTCGACCCATAGACGACTGGAATGATTTAATAATAGCCAGAGCCGTCGCAGCTTCTCTTATATTCAAAACATCCCCTCTTCGACCAATCAAAGAAAGACTACTCCAAAATTGCTCTTCAGCTTGATCCAATGCATTCAAAATATCTTGAGCAGAGGCTGAACCCGGAGCTTGTGCTACATGCATACCCATAGGAATAGCGATAGCTGCGGGTGAAAAGTAAGAAAAAGAGTTTATTCAATCAAATTGCAATGAGACTCACGAGATTCTGCTATTGAGTTTAAGAACATATCTCCTTGGAATTGTAGGTAGACGTTATGCAGATTAAGTTTTGCCAGGAAAGCATTCTTTTCCGCCTGATAACATGATTAGAAACATGGTCATGGTCATAACAACCGAAAACGTAGATGAAATCCACCTTGGTCAATGATGATCTCGACAACGAGATAAACCGCTCCAACAACATATTAAACTGCTCATTGTTTTGATCCTTCAACGACCAAACTAAACAAAAAAATCCCATCAGATATCAACCACACAAAGGAAAAGCATACGGAAAAAAACAACAGACTCACTTTGTTGTTTCAACACTGCCATCAACACATCCGGCATAATCACATCCACCCCTTTATTAACCACACCACCATTATTCACAGCTGGTGAAACACCAATACCAACACCCAACGATAATGACAACGACTTCCTTTGTTGTTGTCCCGTCATACCAATTCCAGAAGCCATACCTTCATATTGTTGAAAAGCCTCTTCAATCTCTTCCAACAAATCCACCGATTTCCTATACAACTCCCTCGCACTCTCTTCATTATTCGTCTTAGTATCATACTCCGCACATAATCTATGAACTTCAACAGCATCAATGGTTGAAATATCCTTTGTCAATTCTCCAGCTTTCATTAAACTTTCATAACCATCTATTATATTTCCTTCTCTAATTTGAATTTCTCCTTGTTTTGTAAGAGCACGACAAAGCATAGCAGGAGCATTAAGAGCTCCAGCCAATTCAATTGCTTGTTTAATGAAAAATTCAGATTCCCTAACTGAACCTCTCATAAGATAAGCTTCTGCAAGATCGAAAAGAACTGTAAAAAGTCCTTCAGATATTTGGAGTCCAAGACTATCCAAATGTCGTTGTGGTGCAGTAGACACTTGAGGTGTAGGATCTGCAAGAGGAGGTACTTCACTAGGTTCTAGAGCTTGCTTTAAACTTGTCATATCGAATGGGTTTTCTTCGACAGCTGGTTTAGGTTTCGGAGGTGGAGGGTTAAGTCGCATTAGATTATCCATGGCTCGATTCCATAATCGAAGAGATTGAAGCAAATAATCGATGGATAATGTAGTATCCTCCTATATAATTGTGTTCAATATGATGTAGATGAAAGAATTAGATAGAATAAGTTACTTTAAAATGTTGCATCAACGCCACTGTCCGCGCAGCCATCGCAGCTTTCTCTAACCGTCTAACACGAGCTTGAATCCGTTGAATCGAGCTTCCCGTCTTTTCATCATAATCAATACGTTGTGAGACCGATACCGCTTCACAATACACAGTCGCACTATAAACGAATACTTTGTTAACTAATGGGTCACACTTCATAAAATAGCGTATATACTCACCTCCGCGGCACATTCTCAACAAGAGCCAAAGATTCCGCAAGCCGAAGGAAAAACACAGTAGACATTTCATCCGAAACTTGACCATTCCGAATTGTTTCTAGAGCTTGATTGAAAATCGAAGTCGCCCGTCGTGTTTTTCCAATACGCATATATTCATGAGCGAGATCCAACGACGCAAATATGTAAGCTATAAATATGTCAGTTTCTGTCATTATAAGCAACGAAAATGAATTACCTTCACTTGAAATACCCGCATTTACCTCGGCGAGCTTTCGAGATATGTCTAGAATTTGAACTTTAGGTAGGCTAAGTGAAAGTAAGCCGAGAACTCGTGCAACCGTCTCTACATAGGTATCAGAGAAACATTCAAACACCCATAAGAGGAAACACCCACGGAGTAGTCCTGATAACTTTTCGAAATCGTCAAACAGTATTGTTCGTTTTTGTTGTGTCTTAGTTTTAGTTGGAGTAATGGTATTTGTAGGCAAGGGCTGGAGAGCTATTGCCGAAACATGAGACTGCGGATATATGCAAGAAAAATAAGTTACAAACCTGCGCGTCTGGGATGAGGGGTAACGGGTTCCTTCTTGGTAGCCGATGTTGCCTTTCTTGCCACTGTCGTTCTTGTTGTCGTCGCCGCTCTAGTCGTTTTTGTTGTCGTAGTTTTGGTAGTGGTTGTGGTAATAGCGGCAGCCCTTCTTCGAGTCGTTCTCGAGGGTTGTTGTGGCGTTAGTGATTTTCTGAGTACCTTAGGACTCTGTACAGGTGGGGAGATACTCGAACGTAAGATACAGCAAGCAAGGCCGACGTGCTCAGACGCTAGTGACATTTGATTGTCAATCGCCGTTCGGTGTGCATGTAACAACAACCATAGATGAGTTGATGCACGGTATTGATCCTTGTAAGGAGATAGCTCGGCATCTTTCCCGAAATCCTGTAGGAATATAAGTGAATGATGAAACTCGATGTAATGTGTAACTCACCTCTTTGGAAAGTAGATCTTCGACCTCTTGAACCAGTGTCTGGATACGCGTAAAAGGCGAGACATCTTCTGTGCGATACAAATTTTCCAATAGTCTCAGCAAGACCCGTGTTCTCCGTATTGGCATTCGGCTTTCCGTCGTATAGATCTTCAAGGCCTCTTCCAAAAGATATTTCACTCCTTTTTGTATGGAATCTTTTGAAGAGCGTTGTTCCAAGCACTCTACCTGTTGTTCAATTAGAAGTCCTATTAATGATGGATCCCAGGAAGAACCAGGTAATTTGGCCATTAAATAACCAAGGGAAACCTTTTGAGGCGGAAGAAGTAGCTCGTTAAAGCCAATGTATGTAATTCGTTCCACGATTGCTGCCAATTGCTTGAAAGAAGCGTTTGAGCCAGCGAACATAGAAGATAGTGGGTGTTTGTTCGCAGCGACGGCTAAATCGTGTATTTGATATGGAAATGCTCCAATACATTGAAGAAAAGTGGTATACGCATTCTACATTGCTGTTATTAAAACAATAGTGGGTGAAATCAACTTGGATAGCACACCTTTCTATCGCCGATTTTGACGTGACAAGCTCCTAGTAGCTCCCATCTTCTAAAAAGGGTTTCTTCCAACTGTTTCCAACCATCTTGTTCCCGAGTTTTCTCTTCTGTGTTCCCCTTCTCTTTCATCCGACACTGGAGTGCTTTGGAGCCTATTGTACATGCATCCTTAACGAATGGAATGACGTCGCTATATCTTCCTGCTTGATACAATATACCAGCAAAATTATAATGCGCCCCGGACAAACAACGCAAATAGTTTCCTAGGACAATACCAGTGGAGCTGACATTAGACAAGATAGTATAACCTCTCGATAGTCGTTTGAATGCAATTTCATAGGTTTCTGGGCTTCTAAGTTTTAGATCTAGTTTGGCAAGGATGAATATGGAATCGAGAGTTCGAGTTGTAAAATCAGAAATGAGATTTGTGAGATTTAGACTTCGTTTTAGTGAGGACGTCTGAGAGATAATCAACGATGTGAATGAAAAGCCATACTTATGAACGTACTTGATTTAGAACGTCTTCCATTATTTGTAAGATAACCAAAAGCAAGTTCGTCAAGTCCGGAACTAATGGGTCATTTGCTGTAGAGAGGCGTTCTAGTAGTGTCGTGATTGGTCGTCGAAGTCTTTCCAGAGCTCTTTCCACCTTGCCAGAAATTCGGTGTGATTCAGGGTCCGGTTTATCTGAAGCCAGTAGGCAGAGTAATGAAACTAATGTTGTCGAATCCTGTAGAGCCTGACTGCAAGACCTCAGCTGGCTGGACAATTCCTCTTCTAAGATAAATCATCAGATACTACCTCGATCTAGGGAGGGATGCCTCACCTTTGGCCTTGCTCTTGTCACCACCATCCAACACTTCGTTTAATAAAACAGTGACTTGAGTCAATGGGGTATATAATTTGGTTCCGTCTACAGCAAGCTCATTTACAGGAGGATTGTTGTTTTCTGTGAGTAAATTGGAATTGCTTCTTGACGATGTTGCTCTGGATGAGGTTCTCTTGTGCATGGGTATAGTATTAGAAAGTTGATCACAACTAACTATGGCACGCCCGCTAGAAATGTTCCGTTAGGTCACGTGTAACACGCGTTATTTGGTTATACCTTCAGCCCCAAACACCGGAAGTTATTACATGCATATTTGTACCTGAAGGCCTTTGGTGTCAAGAAAGCTTTTTAGTGAGAAGCTGATGAGAATATTCGCGCAGCATCTTTACAGGTCTACATAGGGTGTATATATACTCTATCTAACTGGCAGTTGAAACTGCAACTCGTCACTGTTTCTTTGTGATTCAAATGCCAGCTTACCCTGCAATGCTGCAACAGCCAACACTCCTTTGTCCTTTGACTTTGATTTTGATAGCATGCTGTTCGACAATTCCGCTGATACCAATTTTTATCCTCGGGTAATCCTTCCAAGTCCTCAAGGTGACGACAATGCTCAATCTAGTAGTGGGAGTACTAGTAGCTAAGGGAACTACTCAACTACGAAAATCCAAACAAATGTGCGTTACTGAATTTGGACCACGTTCCATCGCGTATACTACGGTGACTGCACTGAAAGAGTCATATACTCCTCATGGATAAAAACTAAACTCAATGCAAGATAACAAAGACAAAGTATATAATATGTTGTACACGTTAGGTAATGCAGTGCACTTTAATGAAGTACAATCCGAACGCGCGTAGAAAGAAGAAAATCATCACGACGCCAATGCCTATTAACCGCTAGGGACACAAGAAGTACATCTTTCTCTCGCCTCTTGACCATATCACTGGCACAGTGTCTCTCCATCCAAAGCAGCCAATGGGTGTTGACTTCCTCTTAAAACATTGAAAGATAAAAGAGGAGAACTGGATTCCAATATGGAGTTATAATAATGGCCCTGCAGTTTGACTTTATATATCCATCTCTCAGAGCATTGATGCTCATCCGTAAATGCATAGTTAGTGAATATAGACCACTTCCCTGTATTTGTTTCAACGACACCTTGACTCACTCAGTAAACATCTAGAGAAGACAAGTTGAAAGGCAAGTGTAGGCTGACTTTTGTCCATCCATATTGCTCATATTGAGCTGAAGAATTTGGAATATGTAGTATGTTTAGCATAGCTCTGGAGCATACCAATCCCTAGTAACCTCAACTGGAAATTAGTTGAATCAAGGTCACAAACAATAAACCTCTAAATAGAGAAGGACCGGTGGCCGGTGACCTCCTGGAAGAATCACGGTTGATTCCGACTCATCTTGATGGGGAAAATGATATTAAGAGGACGAAGAGGGCCACGAGTCGTGCGTCCCAAGCATCCTCAGCTCATAGTCCAGCTACAACCCTTCAGTAATATAATCTGACAGAGGTTCTTCTGTACCCGAGATATGAGGCATACTCAGGAGTCTTTGGGCTACTGGCAACCAAGTTGTTTGAGTTTTCGTGATTGAGAAAAATGTCCTACACATCTTGGGTCACGCTAAGCTTGTAGCCGTTCCCAGGACCAACATGATCATTCAGCGACATCAGTCAAAGGGCGGAGGTTTTGTGTAAAAAGCCGATCTTAAGTAGACACTGAATGTTTTTGAACTTTGATGGTGTATCAACCAAGAATCTATTTTTGTAATCAGTATACCAATTAACATTGGATCAATGCAAATGACATAACGTCAACATAATTTCAAGAGGCTCACGTTTCATTTTTTCTCTCTCTAACGCCGTCAGGTTCCTGGTTTGCTTTCCCTGTGGTCTGATTGGCCTTTGGTACATATTATTATTATCTGTGCCTATTACAATATGGATGCGTTACTAACAAAATAATCTCATGTAGCATTGATAAGGAAGATTTTTGTACGAGATGTGGCAATCGACGGGCCTGATCGTACACGAAAATATGCTCTATCCATAAAACTAGACACTCTCTTTTTACTAGCTCTATAGATGTATTAAAACCAGACACACGATGTTATGGTAGATACATGAATGTCATGGTTGACTGAAAGAAAAATTTGTTTTCCATCAACTTCAATGAAAAAAAAAAAGACGAACCCGCTCGAGGTTCGAACCCATTGCCTGCCGATGGCTATCATGTTACATCATACGTCAACCGGTTGCGACGTTCTCACCACGTACAAACTTGCAGATGGTAGTAGAAACAATCCCATTTGATCATATGCGAATGTAGTCCATGGGATACGGACATTCTGTGGAGATCCATCAATGGGGAATATTTGTAGAACTTGAATGCGATTTTGATAATCCGAATGATTGCCGAACCAGATATCTTGAGTATGGACTACTAGAGGAGGCATGGTTTCAATGAAGAAAAAGGGTCATGATGGTAGTCTCTTGGTTGCCATTCAGAGTATAATGCCTATTGGATACCCTATGATACATATTTGAGTAACCGAAAACCATCTTTCAGTAAGAAGATGGGTGTCGAAGCAAAGTCTAGGGCTTGTATCAGATTGGAATCCTTGGATTCTATATCATCAGTAGAATATGCTTACACCGCCATCAATTAAGACAGTCTCTCCGTTCACATCCCAATTTGAGACAAGGAATAAAACAAGTGCACCCATATCAAATCTAGTTCCACCACTCGGATTTGCAGGTGTTTCAAAGACAGCCTTATATTCAGAAGTAGCATTGGTTATTCCGATCGAGTTTGCTGCCCCAGGGATCGACATCTTCAGATAGTCAGCAATGTATGCACGATTAAACAGCCCAATTAGTTTCACTTACTTCGCTAGGGAATAGACCCGGTGCAATCCCATTTACCCTTATTCCCAGTGGAAGCAGTTCGTGTGCAAGAGAAGCAGTTCCCACTCCAACGGCAGATTTTGAAAACGTGTATGGGAAAGAGAATCCAGATGTTGCTGCATCCTGTGCATGATGCATGAGAAAACAAAACTACGAGTGTAACTGGTTGTTCACCTTCGTCCATCCATTCATACTACTTGTCATTATAACCTGTGGAACAAATCCTCTTCTTCCATTTGCTTGAAGCCCCTTATTCCCGAATAGTTTCCATTTTTCTAGTAAAGGAAGGAATGCAAATGTTAGCCAATATGGCCCCACAGCATTAACTTTGTAAATATCAGTAAAGCTTTCTTCAGGGACGTCTTCAAATAGTGCTTTCACGAAATCTTGTGCGGTTGGATGGGGATTAGATAGTCCAGGACGTTTGAAAGTCCCAATCAACAGGCCTGCATTATTGAAAAGAATTGTAACTCCATTAGGCTCAAGTGATGATATATGCGCTGCAAGTCGAGCAGCTTCTGACTACAATATTGTTGTATATCACTAGGATATCTCTGAAGAAGAAAATATTGGGCTAACCTTTCTGCTTATATCTCCTTGGATACCATATAAATGACCCATCGGGGGTCTAGCATTCTCATTGTATGCCTTTGTAATTCTAAGTGCGTAGGCTCATAAACTCAAAAACGACAACAGGATGTAAGTCCCAAAAAAAACGAACCTTTCGATGCGTTCTTGATTGATATCAACAATGTACACCTTCGCACCATTTGCCATCAATGTCGAGCTCATCATCAAGCCAATACCCTGTACAAATGTAGTGATATGTGAAACAGAAGACAGTGTAATATTCTGTACATACAGAAGCCCCACCAGTAACGACAGCCACAACGCCTTGTAGATTGAAGAGATTTTGGGCAGTTAAGCCTTGTAGAACAGATAATGGGTCAGACATAAGAACGGTGGGAATTCATAGAGATGCTAAGTCTAGATATATAAACACTTGGTTCAATATTGCTATAATAATGGTGAGCTTCTGGCTTCTTGGAAAGTTGCGGGGCCTTCGGTGTTTGTCAGGCTCCTTTCCCCTCTAGGCTGCGCCTGGTTGAAGCCAGGCACTGGGGGATCCTGGGTATTTGTTGGACGAGAATGGCTAGCAGCAGGTCTTGCATAGATACTTGCCTTCAGGATGCACATAAAACAAACAAGTTACCATTTTATGGAAATAGACTCGGATCAAGTAGGTAAGTTCTCAAGTATTAAGAATCATCTAGTAGTTTATTACCAAGTACCAGCGTGTGTATTAAGGGGTATACAGTAGGGATTCAATAAGAAGGGTAATTATTCTGAAAGACAGAGAATGTCATAAACCATGAGCTTTTCGTTAGCCCGCATAATAAACAATCTACCTTTCTTCGCTGACACCGATTATCAAGCTCTCTTCTTGCTCCAACAATCCGTATCCAAGATATCTAGTTCGGAATCCATTGGGATTATCCCAATCATGTTCAAACAATTCTACAAACCTTCCGTATTCATGAATCTTTATAGAATGTCTGTAACCCATGGACCACGTTAGAGTGTAGTCAGATGATGGTAATGACATTGCCTCCATATTCTTAAAGTAAGTAATGGCTGGTCGGTGTATAGGGTTATTAGGAATAGCGAGACCAAATATAGTGCCTTCATGTGGAAAATGATTCGCCTCTCAATTTGAACGGAAACTGGATTCAAAGCGGACGGATTAGGATAAGCGAGGTCGACATCCAATCAGTAGGTAGGATAAATTTTGGAATAGGTGTTTGTATCTTGTCTTATTTGCGAGTAATCATAGATTTTGAGTGATTTCCGGGTAATCACAAGAACACGGTCGGATGGAAGTGAAATTGCACCGGTCTAAGTAAAAAAAAAAATAGTTATATTGTATACATTTTATGAAAAAAAAAAAGGGCAACGTTTACTGTAATCTCAGTTGTACCAGGCTCCATATCAAGTTCAAGAGGGTCCAGAGGCATATCATTTTCGACCAAAGAAGTACCACCGCGATAGTGATAAATCGTCAACCATGTCCTATCTTGGTCATGTATATTTCTGCTTTGTTTACGTACGTAGACAACACTCTCTCCATCCAAAAACAGCTACTGGGTGTTGACTTCCTCTTGAAACGTTGAAAGATAAAAGAGGAGAACTGGATTTCAATATGGCGTTATAACAATAGCCCTGCAATTTGACTTCATATATCCATCCCTTAGAGCATTGATGCTCAATCCAACAACGTCCTGGAAGAATTACGGTTGAGGTCGGACTCATCTTGACGGGTGAAACGATATTAAAAGGTCGAAGAGGGGCCATGAGTTGTGCGTCCCCAAGCATCCTCAACTCGTAGTCTAGCTACAACCCAGAACTCAAGTTCTTAGCAGTATAATCTGACAGAGGTTCTTCTGTACGCGAGACATGAGGCATACTCAGGAGTCTTTGGGCTAGTGGAAACCAAGTCTTCTGAGTTTTTGTGATTGAGAAAAATGTCCTACACGTCTTGGGTCACGTTAAGAGAGAGAAATACGTTGAATGGAGAAAAAGAAAAAGAAATACCAGTCGCGCTGCTATGAGCGATTTGTAATTCAGGCTTCCAAATATTTCACATAATAATTCCGTTGGAAGAGATTCAACGGTGGTTGGGTTTTGACACGTTAGCAAATGTATCCAACGTGGCAGCATAAAGAAGTGAGCAATTGGTAGTGAACCTGCAAAGAATTAATATGCATGTGCTGTGCCTGAGCGCTTGAGCGCTTGTAGCCGTTCCCAGGACCGACATGATCATTCAGTGACATCGGTCAAAGGGCGGAGGTTTTGTGCAAAAAGCCGTTCTTGAGTAGACACTGGATGTTTTTGAAATTTGATGTATCAACCAAGAATCTATTTTTGTAATCAGTATACCAATCAACGTTGGATCAACGCAAACGACATGATGTCAACGTAATTCCTCCTTGTGATCTTGCACAAATCACTCATGTAGTTCTTCTTTCCTTTCTTCTCCCCACACAACAGGCACAATTGAGGCGAACGTCATCGACATCTAAAAATAACAGATTCACCTTAATGAATATATATACTGTACGTTTGCGTCTGTCAACCCTCCTTTCTATGAACTTTCCATAGCCCATTCAAACATCGAATAAACCCATATGTCTATATTCAACTCTTCAAATTTAACAACAACAACAACAAAAAAATCAAACCCAATTCAACCCAACATTCCTACCAGATCCAATACAATCACTAACACTAACACCATCAATACTAGCACCTATAACTTCAATTCTACCATCCCAACCATTACCATTAATCTGACCCTGATTCTGACCACCTTTCAAAACTTCTTTCAACTCTCGTACACGTTCACGATGACCTAAAGTATAACTCGGTATACAATCCTTATTTTGCCAAATTCGATAATAAATTGGATCTGGAATGGTCGAGAGAGGTGTTTTGATAAGTTGTTGAGTATGATTCGAATATATGGTGGGATATTGATTGGAATTGGAGTTTGAGGCATTGTTAAATTCGAATTTGAATTCGAAGAGGTAGTCAAAGTAGGATTAGGAGCGGAAGTAGGAGTAGATGGAGCAGAACTTGGAATAAGTAAAGGATAAGGTCCACCTAACATAACAGTAATCTTCGTAAAACCTCCTTTATAATAGAATTCTTCAGAACTCATAGAACCATCATCTTGTTCTGAAAGGCTACAAGAATCAAAAACAGTTCCTAAAATCCCGAGTTGATTTTCATTTGCTTCTGAAGGATAACCCTCTTTTGGTCTTGGAATGAGATAACCAAATCCAGGAGGATGGATTTGACAAGGTGGGACTGGGAATACTAGGTTAACGACTTGAACTGTGGGACTTGGGTTTGTTGTTAAATGGGGGAGGGGGGGAAGTGATGAGATGTATTGAGATTCTAATGAGGGGGTGGAGGAAGAAGGGAATATGTGTCTTTGATAATGTTGTGGAATGTGGGAAGAGGAAGGGCGTTGACTATGTGTGTTGGATTTGCGGTTGATACGGATGAACTAGTTTCATGGGGACTGAGATGGGTTAGCTAAGGAAATATTAGTTTGTGTAATAATAACAACGCAAAAAGAAAAGAACATACCTCGAACGTTTTATCTTTGTTCATTAAAAGTCCAAGAACAGGACTTGATCGGTAAATTTGAACATTCGATCTTTCTTCAAGTTTATTTTCCATAGCACGAACCAAAGTTTCCATACCGGACTTGAAAGAATAAACCGAAACATCTTTCATAACACCAGCCAAATGACCAACATTAGGATGAGGTTCAAGTAAATCCAATTCAAAACTCGAATCCAAATTTGTCAAAACTCGTTTTCCATGATTATGTGGGGTGAAGAAAGGAAGAGTAGAATGAGCACTTATTTGACGTGAATCTGAAGCATAAACACCATGGACTATCGCACTTATTAATACTCTTGCCATATCTTCATCAACCATACGTGTTGCGAATGAATGGATACTTTCGTCATTCCCATCCTTTGTGTTCTTCCGGAATAGAAAACGGAAAGGTGAAAGCATTAGAGGTAATAAAAACCTTCTCATAACAGGTGAAGTGAGGTTTGATCCGACGGTATGAAGACCTTGAAGACCAGGAAGTTGACCAGGAGAAAGGTAAACGTATCGGTTCTTGGATGCGGGTGATGATTTTGGGACCAATATGAGTTCCTTTTCTAGATTCAAGTTCTTCACCTAAAGCACCAGAATGTTCAGAACACATTATAAGATAAATTGGCAACTACAAACCAACTCGAGTAAAGCGGCACCATTCGGTCTGAGTGTACGAGGACCTCCTTCAAGCAACACTCGACCAACAGATAAATCAACAGCTTCGGTGTGTGCCCATCCTCCAAGTCTAGCCGACTTTTCAAACAGAGAAATCTGAGCCTTTGGAAGTCTATACGAAAGACTAAGAGCAGCCGAAAGTCCTGAGAGTCCACCTCCAAGAACGGCGACCTGCATAATGCATGAAGGATCCTAAAGCGGGCCGGAGATACCGGCCGCCATTATTTGTGTGGTATTTGGTTATGCTTGGCTGAAGGCGGGTTTGAGTGTGTTGCTGTGGTTGTTTGATGCTTTGCGCGCGCTTTCAGAAAAAGGACTTGTTAACACTCGACAATGGAAGACCACAAACGAATCAAACTCGCAGTTAATCAGGGTGCAACTCCAGTAGATCCTGATAATGCACCTGGAAAACGCAGTGAACTCGACCCTATCCAATCCGCAGACATTTCAAACCTCACTAATGACTCAGCTGGGACTTCAACTGAACCTGGCAATGCACAGCCAGCAAGAGTTCGTCAATTAAAGGACGGTGACGATGAAGAAACAGGGGACGTGTCAATGGCCGATGGAGGTGAAGACGATGCTGATTCTGGAGACGACGATGAAGAAGACCCAGCTCAGCTGGAAGCTACGCGTCTACGTCTTGAAGAACAAGCTCGCAAATATCTTGCTGCTCAAACTCATGAAGTCATCATTCCAAGCTATTCAGCTTGGTTCGATATGTCAAAAATTCATCCAGTCGAACGAAGAGCTTTGCCAGAGTTCTTCAACTCTCGTAACCGGTCAAAAACACCTTCAATATACAAAGACTACCGCGACTTTATGATCAATACATATCGTCTTCGACCATCAGAATACCTTACTGTTACCGCCTGTAGAAGGAATCTTGCTGGGGATGTTTGTGCTATTATGCGTGTTCACGCTTTCCTTGAACAATGGGGTCTCATCAACTATCAGGTATGTATTATTTCTTTCAATCATGATCATTGAATCTAGTTCACGTTAATTTCATCTAGATCGACCCAGACCAACGACCTGCAGCACTTGTACCACCATTCACAGGTCATTTCCGTGTCATTTTAGACACCCCACGCGGTCTTCAATCCCTTCATCCTGGAACGCGTCCTCAAATTCAATCAGCCACGACTACTAACGGTGCTGGTCAAAACAATACCGTCAATGGCAAAGCTCAATCAGCCACACCAGCTTCACTTGAACTTCGTTCATCCATTTATCAAACCACTTCCAAATCATCTCGACCCCTTTCTACTTCCGAAGCTACCAATCTCATAACAAACGGTACTACTGGAACTATACCAACACAAACACATACTTGTGATACATGTGGAGCCGATTGTTCACTTGTTCGTTATCACAGTCTTAAAGACAAAAAACTTGAAATCTGTGCACCTTGTTACCTAGATGGTCGATTCCCATCAACAATGTTTTCTGGGGATTTTGTTAAATTAACAAGTACACCACCTGGTTTACCTGGTTCTGGTTCTAATGATGATTGGAGTGATCAAGAGGTGTTGTTGTTGTTGGAAGGTGTGGAGATGTATGATGATGATTGGTCTAAAGTTGAAGAACATGTGAGAACGAGAAGTGCTCAACAGTGTATTAGGAAGTTTTTGGAATTACCTATTGAGGACCCTTACCTTCAAACTGAAGCTTCTATGGGTCCTCTTAGGTTTGGTAGGATTCCATTTGAACAAGCGGATAATCCTGTTATGACTGTTGTTGCTTTTTTGGCTGGTGTGGTTAATCCTGGTGTTGCTGCTGAAGCTGCTAAAGTTGCTTTACATGAATTAACGGATGGTGAAAGTGGAAAGAAGGAAAAGGAAGGTAGCGTTGGTGAAAAGAAGAAAGGAGAAGGGAAGGAAGATGAAGATGATAGAATGGAAGAAGATGGTGGTCCTTCGAAGACGAATAATAATAATAATGTTAATAAAGAAGGACATGATTCAATGGTTGTTGATCAACATCATCAAGAAAATATATCGACGGGAACCCAACAAACATCGAACTCGAAATCATCTCATCCAACAATTCCACACAGTAAAGTCCAAAGAGCAGCTTATCTAGCATTAAACGCATCAGCTAGATCAGCGTCTACATTAGCTTCACTCGAAGATAAACAAATCCGAACTTCATTGGCTACTCTCATCAAACTCACACTAACAAAACTCGAAATCAAAATGTCTCAATTCGAAGAATTGGAAGAAATTTTGGAAGACGAGAGAAGAAATTTGGAAAGTGCAAGAGTTGCTCTTGTTAATGAAAGATTGGGCTTAAAGAAAATGTTGGATACCGTTCGTAGTGAAATTTCAAAATATCAGCAAGCTCAACAACAAGCAGCGGCAACCAACTCGACTCCCGTTCCACCTGCTTTCTCCCAAGGTGTAACCGCTTTGGCTTCCAATCCTACCGCCGCTCTTGGTACTTCTGGTCAAGGGGTTGTAATGAATCAAGTACAGCCGAGTCAAATGGAAGGTGATCGTGGTCCTGTTCAGGACGCACAGACATTGGCTCTTAGTTGAACGCTGATTGCTTGAAGTTGGACTTGGGATGCAACAGGGTGTTAATCCTTGTGTAGATTGTTTGTCTTTTGTATTTTCTTTTCGCTTTGTTCTTTTCTTTCTTTTGCTATGGCTACGAGGCGGAGTCGACTGATCTTTTGTGCTATACATACATACGTACTTACTACTCTATATATCTGTCTCGCCTCCGTTTTGTTTGTATCCTTAACTTTGTTACTTGTCACTGAATAAGATCAGAATCTAATTGCATAATTGTTAGATGGTGATAAATCGCATTGACAACCAAGACGCTCGTGTTCTCATTGGCGTAGGTCTACTAGTGATATAGGGTTGTTTATCATTACAGGTGGTATAAATATTTAATCCAAGGAGAGAATAATACGGCCGGCAACTTTGCCCTCTGAGAGATCTTTATAAACACTAGAAACAAAATCAATTAAAAACACGGATATTACACAACAGCGATTTACGCACTTGGCAAGCTCCTTCACGGGTTTCAGCTGGTAGACAACTTTTACTGCGCCAGTCGCCGCAATGTTGACACATTCAATAGCATCCTGTCGGTTTCCGACATATGAACCATGAATGGTGATGCTCTTGAAAACAGTCCAAAAGATGTCTGCATCCAAAGATGCTTTTCCAGGCAGGCCAACAGCCATTAAATGGCCGTTGTCCCTCAAGTAATCAATGGCTTGTGAATAACCACTGGACTACGAAGTGTAAGGCATTTGTAGCATGAAAATAATTTGCGACTCACAGATGCGGTGGTGACAACTGCAGCGTGAGCACCCAAACCGTGAGTAAGGCGTTTGATTTCGGCCGGGATGTCCTTGCATGTTGTGAAGTCGATCCAGTGGTCGGCACCCAGGGACATGACAAGTTGCCGTTTTTCTTCTCCACCATCTAAGCAAAATCAATAAATGCGCGTACATGAGGTAAGGTGAGAAGCATACCGATGGCAATTACTCGACGCCCCATATATTTGGCATATTGAACGGCTGAATTACTTGTCAGACCTCACACGTATGATCCTAAAGTACATACTAACCAAGGTGACCCAAACCTCCTCCAGCACCTGGAAGGACAACCCAATCACCAGGATTGGTTTGGCTGTATTTCAAAGCGCGGTAGACAGTGAGCCCCTGGAAGTGTGGTCAATAACGTCATAAACCCGACCAGAAGAGTTCGGCTTACGGCGCAAAGCAAAGACGCAGCAGCAGCACTCTCAATGCCATCAGGGATGGGTGTGACAATGTTGACCCAAGATACCTTCAAAAAAGTGAATATATGCGCATGAATTTGAACGTCATGTCCTTACAACATATTGTTGGAAAGTTCCATCAACTGTGTAACCGCTGAGTTGGACGTGGACACAATCTGAATCTTTTATCAATAGAAGGTTTGCGGGAGATACTGATATTTCTTACTTTGCTCATGGGAGTTGCGACATTGTTCGCATTGTAGGCACCTGACAGGGTTAGTGAAACAATAAATTGAGTATATGACCTATGTACGTACGAATATGCAATCCACTTAATACCAACTCGATCTCCGATTTTTACAGGACTGTTGACGGTGTGCTTCCCAATGGCAACGATATCACCAACACCTTCATGGCCACCAATAAGGGGAGTCTTGGGAGGGACAGGCCAATCTCCTTTTGCAGCGTGGAAGTCAGTGTGACAAACGCCAGTGCAGTGCATCCTGATGAGACATTCTCCGGGTTGAAGGTCTTCGGGCTGTTTAACGGGTACCGACTTGATCTCGGCGGTTGCGCCAGACGTGGAGACAATGGCGGCTGTTTGGGTCTTGGGAATCTGAACAGATTGCGTGGCAGAAGTTGTTTGGGACATTGTTGTAGGGATTGGGTGTATGTGGAGTTGCAGTGATAAGAAGGGTGTTTATATATCCCCCAGAACTTAGAAGCCATGACGCACATCATTCCGTCAGAGCAATGACTGAGACATCATCCACAAGACATCGACACAGCTTTTTTCAAGTCGATTATTTGATTTCTCCGCCAACAAATGAGCCTAGATCTTGAATGCTTGAATGCTTGAATATGAGATGCTATTCTGTCAGATTAGGTCCTATTTCTGGAACATTAGAGCTATTTATAGCTGTAGACCAGAACGCAGGCCAGTGCACTTTCGCCTGTCTTCACAGGGGTCTAGGCCACTAGTGAACGTTGTAGTGTCCGATGCCCTAGGATGCCCTCTCGCGACAACGTCAACAGGAGATGGAGAACTTGATGGTGTGTCATAGATTATGCGGGTCTATGGGGGCCTAGGTTTGCGAGAAAAACGCCGGACAAGGCCATACATATATAGTAGGTGTTCGACGAACGCAACACTCGAAGAAGAGAAGGGAGGCAATTGGGTGTTTTCTGAGAACCGTGGGGAAGCATTGTCCAGGACTCCACGTGGGAATGTATTGTGGGCTGGAGGAGGACGAGGATCAGATGAAGCGCTACTTTCCTCCTAATACACTGTGCCAGTGACTTGGTAATCCGCACAGATTATCAAGTACTAGCGAGTATTTATCCAAGCTTTACTTTACTCGTGAGCGTGGGTCTCAGAGTAAAGTTTAGCTATGTCCTCGATAATCCAGTTAGATTATTGAGTCACCCACGCAGTGAATAGGTGATGCCGGCGGTTTGACGTGCATTCATCGCCACTGGCTTAAGAAGGGATGCAGATAGCCAGAGTTGAACGCGATCGAGCTGGATTACATGAATTGTCACTGGTATTGATTGGCTGGGGCACTTGGAGCGAAGAGAACTATACAACATACTATGACGTAGAGGGTCTAGACCGCTGATGGATAGGAGTTAGCGAAGTGTCTGGGACCAATGTGTGATATGAGGACAGTAGAAGGCAGCCAGGGGGGGCCATCGGAATCGGAGGTACGGTAGTCCCCTTGATCATCTTGATCATCAAACCTCCATAGCAATTTCGGCCGGCGCGGGGCGGCAGTTTTCGGCATCTGGCTAGGCAGTGATTATGACGTCACTTTCAGGCGAGACCGGTGTGAGTTGGGGGAATGCTCGGGGCTGCGCTCGGACAAGAGGCGGCAGGTAATTGTAACTTGTGGGTAACAGATTGCGGGTCAAGGGCGGGATGTTTGTGGAGAAATGGGCGACATGGGGCGGGTGGCGCAGGGAAGAGCGCCGGATATGGATATCGGCGAGGAGAGTTTTTGACCCGTGCTCGCCGCGTTCATCTTGACCGAGTTGGAGCTCTTTACTTGTTAGTTGCTCACCGTTGCAGACATCCTGGAACACCCAAAGACCAGACCCGTGCTGTATCTGACAACGTGCTGGAGTCGGTGTTGTTCATTTAGGGCTTGGGCTAAGCTCAATTTTTAATCTCGACTATTGGTGACTATATATGGATCCACTGCGTACGGTGTGTTCTCTTTCATGCATCACACTCACGAGAACTCTCCCTCACAGACAGCTTATCTCTACCAGGCCATCGTCTCCAGGCCCACCTCTGTCCACAAGACGTCCCCAAGTCCCCCACCACAGCCCTCCAACGATGACATCGAGGCAGTCATCCAAATGGCCACATCTGCCCGCCAGGCAGACGGTCGTTCGGTCCCAATCAAGGACACAAGAACACAGCTCTTTGTAGGAAACGTTCGTATCTTTCTCTTCCGATCCTCTCTGCCTCTTCTAACATACAAACAGCTCCCCTACCGCGTACGGTGGCAAGACCTCAAAGATCTTTTCAGGCGAGCAGGCACCGTCCTCCGTGCTGACGTTTCCCTTGGCCCAGACAATAGATCTCGTGGTTATGGTACTGTCTTACTTGCTACCGCTGAAGATGCCGGTCGGGCAATAGATATGTTCAATGGCTACTCGTGGCAGACCAGAATACTCGAAGTACGCCCGGACAGGCTTCCCATGGATTTCGACGGCTCGTTACTCAATCCGCTCCCCAACACTATCCCGGTTCAGCCCTCTTTCACCTTGCCCTCTTCCACTCCCATAGCTTCACCCATTCAGTCGGCCTCTCTTGTTACTAGTCCCTCCAGGAGCGTTCGTACATTGTCCGATGAATTCGACTTGATACATTGGTTTGGTTCCGAAGCAGCAGCAGCGGCCTCGGCGATTGGTCGTAGTCTCTTCGTAGGCAATGTGTGTTTTATTAAGACATCGGTGTAAACGACTTCTCATATATATTTTTTGGTTTAGTTGCCGTTTCATTGCCAGTGGCAAGATCTCAAAGATCTCTTCCGCCAGGCAGGTACAATCATGCGTGCTGATGTGGCACTTGGGCCTGACGGTCGCTCACGAGGCTTTGGAACTGTCGTATTCGCCACAGAACAAGACGCTGAGCGTGCAGTAAAATTATTCAACGGGTACGTTATTTGCGACATCATTCCAAAAGTCGTGTTCATCGTCACCTCGTCTTTTATAGCTATGAGTACAATGGGCGTGCTCTAAAGGTACATTTTGACAAATTCTCGCCCTCCAATCCCTCGTCTACCTCTCCAACGCAGCCTACCTTCCAGCAAGCAATGCTATCTGGTTCCTCAGGTACAAATACGTCGTCCTTCACATTGGCAATGCAAAATAGACAACCACAAATAGGTCATTCTATGGGATACTATCCTGAGTATATGTCACATTCTGACCCTTCATCCCCTTACGACCTTTACCATTCAAATACACCAATGTTCCCACAGACACCACAGCCCCGGCCTGCTCAACCGCACGCCCGCTCCCATGCAGAGTTCTCATCAACGCAATCAGGCGATGATTCATCTTTCCAACTACACGATGTTGATGCGGTGACTAACAAGCTCGCAGCAACAAATTTGTCAAAGGATTCTGGTCCTGCGTCCCCTAAGTCAAACCACACATCTGTTCCATCAGCAGCATGCAAACAAGCATCCTACAATTTTTCAAATGGGTGGTATTCTTATGACTCACAAAACGGGGATGGAGATCTTTCATCAAGGAAACAAAACTCAACTCGTGTGGCATCTGCTTCTAGTTCATCTACACCAAATACTCATCATCTACATCATCCCCATCACCCTGGACCCATTGCACTTCCTCCTCCTCCACTATCATTCCCTCTGTCGCCTCATAATCTGTCACCCATGCACCATCCTGCACTTACAGTCCCTATTTCACCCTTGCAAAACCCGCATTTAGGCTCACCATTGCGCCACCCATCCGTATATCATTCGCCTCACCAACAAATGATGTCAATGACGCCTCACGGCTTACCACCAATTACTCCTTCTATGCCACCTTTCATTTTCCATCCCATGTCTGCTTCGCCGAATTCGGCACATACTCCAGCTGCTCATATCCCTATGTTTAGTCCTTCCTTCTCATCTCCAACCGTTGCGATGTCTCCTGGAGCATTTTGGGGTCGGCCTGGGAATCATCCTAATCCTTTTATTAATCCCGCTGTAGGTGGACCTGTCCATGCACATTCACCTGGAACTATGAGACCAAATGCGGGAGGGAGCGCCTTTTTCTATCCTCCACCAGGTCCCGGTGGCAATTTAGAACCTACAGGATATTTTGATCCGGTTTATTTCCCTCCTGGATCTCAACAAGGTCCGAGTGGTCTTTCAAATGAGATTTTGAATGATAAAAAGGAGGACGACTTAGAGAATCAAACACGAGGGAGAGATGACGTCAAATGTGATGAAAATGAGAATAATGGTGGGAAAGAAGATGAAGGAACGCCAACTTCTGAAGGGAGTGTGAATGAAGGAGAATTTGCTAGGAGTATCTCACAAGGTTCTGCAACTGGTACTACTGTATCGGAAGCTACTTCTTGGTCTGATAGTGATGAGAATTTGGCGTTTGAAGGATCGGAACTAAGAACTAGTGCCTCTGGTGGTGCATCAACCCTAAGGGGAGAGACAGAAGGAAGAAAGGTGATTTCTAGAACACATTCAATGTCGGGTGGTTCAAAACCTTTGGTTATTAATCGGAAGGCGGGGTCGGAATCGGAGTCGGATCCACCAACTAGGCTTACGGGCTCTGGACAAGGCGAACAACACCCGGTGAGGTTTACGGGTATTAATTCGAATTCGACGTTTTCTTGGCCTACGTCACTTGCCTCGTTTTCGAATCGTGTTGATTCTGGAGCTAGGACGAATACGAATCCACAAGTACAAGCACCTGGTCGACCGAGGACCTTACCACCTAAATGAAAAAATCGGAGTCTTCTTTGTTTTCTTTTTTGTAAAACACCAGTCCGTTCTCCCTTAAACTCAAAAATCCATCTGATATTCCCGACATGGAAGTTTCGAAGCTTTCTCAAAATCGAATGATGTCACCAAAAAGGGTCTGATTACACAAACACGTTGGTTTGTGTCAGATTTGCGTTTGCGTGTGCGTAAATGTATTGGATGAGATGGGATGTGATTAGATGTGATGTGATGTTGATGGAATGGAGAATTATTTTGGCTTTTTTACTACTACTATTCCTACTACTGCTTCTTTTTTTTCTTTTTCTTTTTGGAAGGGAGGATTATTGATATGTATTGCTGCTGGCCCGCGAAATTTTCGACTCTTTTGGGAAAATTGATGTATCTCTAATGTGTATTCTTCTCTGTTTATCAATGTGTCTCTGTCTCTCACTCTCACTCTCACTCCTCTGTGTCACTCCTCTCTGTCTTCTTCATTTCCCTTTTTCTCTCATTTTCTATCGTGTTTCCATCTTTTTCTATTGGTTTTTATATATACTTTTTCACTTGCACTTACTCTTACTCTCACTTTTACTTCTCTTGCTACTACTTTTACTTTCACTTTACTTCTTTCCCTTTTCTCTCTTTCTCTCTCTCTCTCTCTCATTTTTCATTATTCCCGTTCCGGTGCGATCATTGGACTAATTAGTTCGTCCTCTTTTTTAAAAATCTGCAGCACCACACACACCACCACATGCACACACACACAGTAACACATAATATTCATTTTTTCTTCTGGCATCTGGGTTCTGGCATTGTTGATCGATCTTGTCCTTCTACTTTATATGTATTCTCCCTCTCTCTCTCTCTCGATTGATAAAGTTTATTTTAACATCTCTTTTTGCATTTGATTTGTTGACTGGAGGTTCTCGATTTTGTATTGAACGCATCCCTATGTTACGTTCTCAGTTTCAAAAGTTCTTGTTTTTGTTTTAACAACCTACATGACATCATTAGCTTGTGTAATTGTACCTTAGTCTCTCGGTTGTTTTTCTTATACCTCCACTACTACTACAATCAACAAGTTACATACAATACTTCAATTTCCAAAATCCCCTCAATCCCCGACCCCTCGACCCCTCGAGTTCTTAACGATTTAAGTTTAAACAAAGTTTAAAAGTTGATTTTCAAGGATGATCAGCGCTCAAAAGCGTCAAAAAAACGTCACCTTAATTTGTAAATGTTGATCTCATTGATCGATGATCAATCGATCACGAGAAGACTGGAGAAGATCATTATCTTGCTCCACATCTGTGTCATTACGTCACGTCATTGATGATGGCATAGCTTTATGATGTAAATACTTGTTTTTGGATGAATGGTTACGAGCTTGGAGTACTGAGTACCCTGTGCTATCTTGTCGTTTTTTTGTTGTTGAATATACGTAGTACGTGTGCCTGGAAAAGCATGTACGTGCGCCGTAGATTGGATGCTGAAACGTGAACAACTTGATATATATGAACTGTCAAATGCTTCTGTGAGCTATTTAAAATTTATTGGGGCATTTAAATTGTATGTGCCATGTGGTAGGTTTTGTATTAGTTATTGGAATCACAGACATAAAACGATTTTTGTTCCAGCTGTGAAAGATTTGTTATCCCATACGACCCGAATCGATACACGAAAAAAAAACGGGGGAAAAATATCGTCTTATGTACAGGAGTATTTTTTTTTTTTTTTTTCACGCGGGCATACAGCCGGCGGCGTGTTTTTGTTTTATTTCCAAAAAAAAAAAAAAAAAAACAATGGCAGCCCGGTGGGGGTCTCACACAAGTTTAATTAAATTTTAAATTGATTAACCGTTTGTGTTCCGGAGATTCGTCCGTACCTCGGCAATTTATATAATATATACGCACGACGACTTGCCCAAAATGTAATGAAGATCCGAATATTTCAATCTCATTATCCAAATGACGAAGGATCATCGCCATTGATGATCGTTGAATAGGAATATCTATCTACTCACTTATGTTCCTTTTAAAGCCTTATTGTTTGATTATTCTCGTGTGGGTCTAGACTTTAATTCTGTGGATCATCATGTTATTGAGTGTAATCATGATCTGAGTCATATTAGTGTAGTTCTGTATCATACTGATATGTATAGAGCGATAATTTGATATACTAAATTACGTAGGGTATATGAGTGAAATGTCGAGTAACCATCGTCAAGACATATATCATATGTAGCTGTGGTGTACGAATGTGTACACTCAACCGTTCATCTTTCTCGGGAGGTTTCTTTAGGGACCGGGTACGTTCGAAGAGATGTACTATATAAAAATAAAAATAAAGGGTTAGAATGAAGAGGGAATGTCAATGAAGTTCTTTTCCATAATAGATTATAAATGAAGACATGAATTTAAAACTAACCGTTTGATTTGCAAATTGAATTTCATGTTCAATAGGAAATAGGCTTGTGAAATAAATTGGATTTTCGGTGTTGTGTAAATCCATAGTTGTGAAATTGTTTAGGTTCAGCACTAATCTGTATCCCTAAGGGTGAAAGAGGAACAATAAGTAAGAAGTTGGTAGAGAGACAGGAATCAGTCCATAGGGGGATGATCATCTGTTCGTATTCGAATAGTAATAAAACATACACAAAATGAGAAGGCAGTAAGTAGCCATCTTTCAAGTCAAGGTAGTCAGTCTCCAAGAATACATCCGGTGTTTAACATGACAGTAGAGCGCTCACCCGAATAGAATACTAGAATATTCAGGAGCAGTTACTAATAGCATTGCATAGGAGAAGTAGATCACTAGAAACGAGTAAGTGGATGACATTACTAGTAACTGGTGCCGCTCGGGAGTTGGGACAAGTTAATAACAAAGTTATACCAACCGAAGAGGACTAAGAATACCCAAGCGCCATCTCGGGCAATCATCGAGAGGAAAGGAACTGTTCTCCAACCACAATCCCAGATAGTGCCTATGTATCGGTAAAGAGTGAGGCCGAATAGTAACGCTTGGAAGATCAATGATACACCCCTAGTGTCATGACATTGGTGAGGTGTAACTACTGAGGTGGAATATGGCACTCACCATATGACTAGTTGCCTCGGTGTATGGGTGACTAGACAAACCTCATTGAGCTCGATATCGGGCACTGCCAAGAATAAAGCCAATATCATTGCTGCTACTTCTATACAAAAACCCAAGTGGAGAGTATATTTGACCACAGGATTTGACATATAAAGAACTTTAACTATTTTATAATGATACATCAGCATTGTCATCGGGTCAGAGGCGATATCGCATACCTCTCATTATCAGCAGAATATCTGTTGCAATGAGTACGGCGGACATTGCTACCGCCTGGTATACTAGCCAGATGAAGCAGTCTTTTTGAGTGAAGCCGACCAGCAAAGTCAATTCATTTCCAACTGGGACAATAGATCTGCAAGAAATGTGCTTAACATGCGTAGTATCTGTGTGGAGATATTTGACCGCTTACATCTGGACCATAAGTGGTACGTATCTGACAAAAAAGTAAAGAATTTTGGTGAAATTCCACTTTCGCCTATTTTAATATTTGATCACTACTAGAGGATCACGATGGAAAGTTACTGACGGCCATATGGCTTTGACCTAATATTTGGCGATGAGGGTTTGAAAGATATAATATTATAGTTGAGCCTTTGTGTACAAACCTCATCGCGACTGGTGATGAGAATATCCCATAATAAAAAGGTTAATGCGGAAACTATGCGGCGTCGATTTTAGTGAAGAAAAAGAAGAAAAACCGGTCAAATATTTGAACACTTTACCAAAGCTATAGTTGACTGGAATGCCCAGTTTAGCTTCCTCCACCGTTTTGTATGGACTATAGTGTGGCATAAGTCGGGGGTGATGCATAGGAGGGAGAGTGACCTTAGGTACAGTGTTCGAGTTCAAAGAAGCTATTTACCCCTCATATAAGATATGTTTTCTAATGATCTGAACCTGTTAGTTCCAATATTAGTATCAGAGAAGTCCCATGTCCATGTCATGTCAGTCCAAAATACCACTTCCGTGTGATGCCGATGGTAACCGGGCGTTGGATGTGACAATATGACGGTGTTTAAAACATATAAACTGTCTGCCATGCTGCTGTTATGTAAAGCGCTCAAGTTGAATAATGTCGGATTAAGTTGCGCGATTTGCTTGCCGCGCGTACTGAGTTCGTTTTCCGTCCGCAGTCTAATTGAAAGTCAAGCGGAGATGGATAGGCTTTATTCTTGTGATGTTGATGAAGCAGCAACAACGTTCTTTGATAGGTGTGGTAGGTTCCTACGCTGATCTTTATAATAAAAAAAAGGCTGGGCATACCTTACCTTTAGTAGCTTTTGCAGTCATTTTCGAGTTCTGAAGATACCCATATATACCCGCCATATAGTACCAACATATCCTACTTGTTCCACATTGTCTTTAGGATGTACCTTATCAATTTACAATTTCAGTCGTTTTAAATTTTGTAATCCCATAGGGCCACCAGGAATAAGTCAGAGTGTACCACCACCGCCTTTGAGACTAGGTATCACAGTACGCAAGGAGACCTTGATGATCTGTGTCGATGAAAGTTTAGCTCAGAATAACTTCGTAGATGATACGTCGGGTCGTAGGAGATGTCATTAAGGTGAATCAGCAGATGAGTCATTGTCGGAGGGTAATGAAAGATGACATTAACAGATACTTGTGAGAATCAGGAAAACAGTTGGTACCGCACACAGCACTACGGAGACAGTAGACGTCCTCCTGATGATGATTTATGTGATGCGCGAAGTATTGCCGGAGAGAGGGGCCGTGATAGGTGAACTAGTTAGTGCTGTAAAGCATGTGAATTTGACAACAACCAGTTTAGATCCAAGGAAGTGATTTGAATATAGTTTACATGTGCAAAAGAATAGAGAAAGACGGACGAAGAAAGACAAATTCGTCAGTATAGCATGTGCAAAGGGCACGAATCGGGTATCTCCGGGAGTGGGAGTTATATATAGCCAACCAGCTATTATGCACTACGAACTTGAAGCTTGAAGCTTGGGCACTGATCTCCTTGTAGCGGAATTGGTGAACAGACTCAAATGGTGTACTGTCAGCAATCAGTTAGAGAAAATGGATTTTCGCCTCCATTTCTGCCTACAAGGTATAACTTGGTCTGCGTGCTGATCCGTCCGCGGTGCACACATTTTGAATCGTAGCCGCTGATGCAATAAGGGACATGGGACCTGTTGATGAAACAACGTTGATATTGTTGCTCTTCAAGCTACAAGGGATATAGAGACGAATATCCTTATTTGGCACTGTTCGGAGAACGTTTGGTGGCAGTAACTAAACAGATGGTCTTCTGCGGACTTCTTTATATTCGCTTAAGCTTCCACGTTCTCACAGTGGAGTTCCATACCACATGGACTATCGATTGTGATCAACGTTGTTCTGCAGTAGGTTAAGCCAAGAAGACGATGAAGCATCTGTTAATGGAAAACCATACGATCCTTCAATGGTGGCCGCTCAACAACATCACACGTTCTCTCGTACAAGGAATGCATGTACAAGGTTAAGAAGGCAATGATCAATTTCTTCTACTTTACTACGAAGCGCTTTTCCCTTCACCATAAACCTCCAGGATGCGTGCCCGACTTCTCTGGGTGTGGCCTCTACTCGCTAGCAATGCTCTCGTAGCCCGTGCCGATCTTATTGACGACATAGTGGATGCAATTGTCAATGGTGCCAGCTGTACAGGTTGCCATGCCCTCCTTCTTCCTTTGAAAGGACTTGCAGCTATCGGTGACTCTGCGTTCTCTGGAACGATCGTTGCCGTTTGTAAAGCACTTGGTGTAAGAGAAAGAGTTTCCAATACTTTCTCTTTCGTGTTACTCACAATATTGTATTCAGGTGGTCGACGATGATGTTTGCGATGGCGCCGTTAGCTCACAAGGTCCTATTCTTGCCCATGGTCTGCGCTCGATTTCGCCATTCAAACAAACTTCGACCAAATTGTGCGAGGCTGTTTTCGGATTGTGCCAATCTCCTGCCGTAAACTCGTTCACGGTCCCCGTCCCCGCCGCGCCGACTAATCCGAAGCAATGGGTCAGTCAAGGGCGACAACCATTCCAGGTCGTGCACTTCAGTGACGTCCATGTTGATAGGTCTTATACAGTAAGTCCTCCGAATTTGAACATGTCAGCAGGATACTTATAATTACTAGCCCGGTTCCGAAGCTAACTGCACAAAACCAATCTGCTGCAGAAAGTATGCCGATCAAGCTGGAGAACCTGTTACAATTGCCGCAGGAGTTGTTGGAAGTCGCAATTGTGATACTTCGACAATCCTCGCCCAAAGCATGCTTCGTGCTACTTCGATCACTAAGAACTCATTTTCCATTTTCACTGGTGATGTTGTTGAAGGTGAGACCGACAAATATATGAAGTTAGTTCGACGAAACTGAACTTTACTGGCAGGTGTCATTTGGGACCTCACTCAACAAGGCGTCACCAATGATTTGCAGCAATTCAATCAGGAGATGCAAACTCTACTGGTGGACCTGTTTTCCCAGTTATCGGTACGTAACCCCTTTTGTGTCATGACCAAATCTCATTCACTGTACTAGGTAATCAGTAAGATCTCTTATATCCTTCTTCTTCGTACATGTATACTGACTAGGATTGAAGTGAGGCTGCCCCGGTCAATAGTTTCCCGCGTAACACCACTTCCGGAGCCTCGTCTCAATGGATATTCGACACTCAGGCCGCTGGCTGGTCGGTAAGTTCTAAAATACCGATACCTCACTCAAGTGCTTCCTCTAACTGAAGAATCCAGAAATGGCTTAACGCAGCTGCAACTGATTCGGTACAACACATGTCGGGAAGTTACTCCGTTGTAGCACCTGGTACAAACCTTAGGTTGGTTCAACTCGGGTTTCATAAACGTTGGAGCTCATTCTCTTCCAGGGTTATTTCGCTCAATACCATTTATTGGTATAAAGCCAAGTAAGTATTCCTTGGACGATACATAATCGTGGACAAGAAATTGATGCCTCTCTTTTCCAAAGCTTCTGGCTTTATGATAGTGATACCAACCAGTAAGTTTTGATTCTTATCTGATCCCTATCACAGTCATTGAAATAAAAAACTTTAGGCCCGATCCAAATGGAATCCTAGCATTCTTAGTCGCACAGTTGGCAGCAGCGGAAAGTTCAGGTCAAAGAGCTTGGATTATTGCTCATATGCCACCAAGTAGTGGCGACGCTATGTTTGATCAAGTGAGTTCTCAAAATCAACATATGTCATATCTGCTAGGAAGAATAACACCCCTGATGCAATATGTGATTGTTTTTGTAGTCCAATTACTTTGATCAGATCGTTCAACGATTCAAGAACACGATCGCAGCTCAGTTCTATGGACACAGCCATGTTGTGGGTCTTTTTTTGTGCTACATCCCATCTATCATATTGTTGACATGGGATAACTATGTTATTCAAGGATGAATTTGCGATTTCGTATTCGGATTATAATAATCGTAATGCCAATACAGCTGTTAGCACTATGTATATTGGTCCTTCGCTTACTCCCAGAAGTGAGTTGGGGCTTCTCTCCCCCTCCAAGTTTTGAGAGAATGGTGTTTTTCTGATATGCTTGTTTTTTTGTGTAGATGGAAATCCTGCATTCAAGGTGTACGACGTTGATCCAGATACCTACGAGATTATGGATGCCAAGGTGTTTAGAAGTACGTCTAACAACAATAAAAACGTCTCTTCAATAGTTCAATTAATAACTTTTACATTCATTAATTAAGGTGACTTGGCTGATCCATCTTTCCAAACAACTCGTATGTATTCACCATATTCTAATTTATAATATACTTACACACCTCAACTCACTTCCTATCTCACCAAAATCAAAATAGCTCAATGGAATCAATATTATTCCGCAAGAGAAGTTTACGGACCTGCTATAGGTGGTTGGCCAGCTACTACTCCATTAACACCTGCATTCTGGCATAAAGTTACAGAAGCTTTCGAAAGAGATGATTCAGTATTTAAGAAGTATTTGGACTTTAAGAAGAGAGGGTTTAGCCCTGATGTATGTGAAGGTGATTGTAAGACCAATACGCTGTGTGCTATTAGAGCCGGAAGAGTTGAGAATGGTTGCGTGAGTGTTCTTCCCACTGTGATTATATTATATGTTGTTTTTATTTATGAATTTTTTTGGGAATAGCATAAAGCGGAGCCTGGATTACATTTCAGAAAGAGAGGAATTATAGCTAGGGGTGAAGAGAATAGCCTTGTTGAACATTGTGAAGGAACGGATTTGGGAATGATATTTTCTCAAATGCCTCGTTTGATGGTACGTTGTCGTTCTCTCTGAAGGTTTAACTCGTACCCTAACTATATTCTTTCTCATAGAATAATGTTGTTGATGTCGAAGAGTTGAAGAAGAAGATTAAAGCTATGGTTCCTCCAGAAGTCTTAGCTTAATCATGGATTTTATCCGTATTTATGAGAATGAAATGACCTTGTTGTTTAGTAGTGTGCCGAATCCGATTTGGTGTCTAGTTGCAGCAGTGCATGTAGTTTGCGTCGTTTCATAGGTTTGCTTCAAGGTTACTATCTGCGGCTTACTAGTTGATTGAAATTAGATTCAGTACATACACCCACCGAAATTTGTGTTCACCCCACGAGTGAATCTCCGTGGACCAGCATGAATGGTTTTTGAAAGTGTACTAGAAAGGACCCAGTGACTATCATGTGAGATATGTCAACGTATTTTTGGCACAACACTTCCTAGCGCCTATAGCCTCATTGTAGCCTCGTTAAAATATATGCTTGTTCAACTTTACACATCCCCACCATCTCTGTTACTTGTAATAACCAAGGTAGAACAGGTCCATAGTCCATATACTAACAATACCCTCTACCAACATAATGCCAGTATCACCGTCCCTTCACGATATTATAGAACAATGTGAAGAGTCACTCACTGTTATAAGACTATCAGATCCAACCCTGCCAATCGAGCTCTGAAGTTGTTCGCAAAGGTATATTTATTTCCTGTAGGCCACGACGGAACTCGAAATATTTACAGGTGAGATAGATCACCGCGGTGATGTGCATTGTGAGGGTCCCAAAATCACTACAAATCACTACCGATCAACACGACACAGCACCCACTACTAGACCAACAGATACTACCATCTCGAGCCAGCTGGCCCGAGCTCAAAGTAGGCGATCAATTGACATACAAACTCACATCATTATACCAATACCTGTGAAGTTTCAAACGGGGGGAAAACCACTGGCCCATTCTTCAATCACGCCTGACTTCGTAGTCAATAATCCCATCATAGTATCCAAGGATTACTATCATGTCAAGCCCGATTAGAAGACCTGTGAGTATTCTAAATACACGGGTACTGCCTATTTGGTTGTCCTTAATTTCCCCAGTGAAAATCCTTCTTAAATACACAGTACTTAGCGATTTCGACTCCTCAGAACGTGATCCTCCTCCACGATGTCATCCTGGGACTAGAGTTGCACTCAGAGAACGATTAAAAAATGGATTGTCGATCTTGAAGCAAGAGAGACGACATTTATATAGTTGAAAGGTCCAGCAGGAGTTAAAAAATCTGCCGTTACCTGCAAACCATATCAGAATTCCTCTTTGAAAATGAGGACATGGATCAGGTTGCACCAGGTGCTTCATTCTTCTTTTGGCGAAATGATTCATCAGGAGGTCGCAGCGACCCTAGTCGTCTCTTCACCACCATTGCATACCAGCTCGCTACACGTTGCAACCCTTACCGCGATTACCTACTCCCTGAGTTGGCTCATGATCCCAAACTTCCCGAGCGTGCGATGAAAACCCAATTTACTCGTCTCATCACCCGACCCTTTGTTAACAAGAACATATACTTAGAAATACAACCAATCACCATGATCATAGATGGACTCGACGAGTACAAGGGTGAGTGGGAGCAATGCGAAATAATCCAACTCATTGCCTCTTTCGTCACTAATCATCCAACCGCTCCTTTACTTTGGCTTGTTAGTAGTCAACCTGAATCTCACCTGGAAGCCATGTTTGTAAGGCCTGAGATTGTGACAACTTACAAGACAGAAGAAATCTTGATTAGTTTAAATGAATCTTGTGCTGATGCCGAGCGGTATCTACGATCAGAATTCACCGACATTCGTCTCAAAAATCGTCTTTCTATCCCTACATTATATCGATGGCCAATCGAGAGCCAGTTTCTCACTGTTGCTGGTGGTCCCGGTGGACTTTTTACTTTTGCTACCACTGGTATTAGGTCCATTGACAACCCGGACTACAAGGATCCTCGGACACTTTTGGATCAGGTTGTTGGTGTTATTGAAAACGTAAACACCTTTGGTCTTTTCACAGACATAGACGGCATTGTCTCCATTTAAACCAGCTTTTGCAGTGTGTTACTCTCGCACAGGACATAAGTGGAGTACCAGGTTTCAACACATCATTACACCAATGTCCCTTCAACCAGACCTTGAATATCCATGTTTTTGTCCATCCATGACAGGTTGAAAAAATTCTACGACCGAGTCTTTGGTACTATTGATATACTCTTGTGGGACTTTGAAGTAGCAACTCCAACTGGAATTTTGATGGATCAAAGTCACAGTAATAAACCATTCTGTGGAAGTATACAAGTAGCCAGCGACTTCCTGGAAGAATTAGGGTCGAAGTCGGGCGCACGGGCGTCTTGAAAGGATGTATGATATCAAGAGAATGAAGAGGTGCTGTGATCCATGAAAGCCATGCATCTTCAACTCGTAGTCACGTCAAAGCCCAAGATTCAAGTTCTTCAGTTGTATGTTCTGACAGAGGTTCTTCCATACGCACCACATGAGGCATGTCAAGTAGCCATTGAGCGTTAGTCAGCCAAACTGCTGGAGCCTTCGTGATAGAGAAGAATGTCCTACACGTCTGGGTAACATAAGAGATGTATGAAAGGATACGTTACAAATAAAGAGTACAACATACCAGTCGGAAGGCTATGAGGGATTTTCTGTCTTGGTTTCCCGGTATTTCATATATAATAGTTCTGACGGAAGAGCCAAAATGGTGATAGGATTTCGGTGAGTTAGGTGACTCGCCGACGTAGCCAATGTGGACTCATTCACGAAATAAAAGAGAAAGACATCAGACACACTGTAGGGTCAGCGTTTATTTCCTCTCATATTACATAGTCTTGATTAATAGTGATGTGAATCCGGTGTGTGCGTATGTGTATGTGTATGTAAGTCTACTGTACAAGCAAAGCCTCTGCGAAGTTTATTTTTATGGTACGAAGTAAGGACCTTTTTAACCTTGGGGTGACCAGCCTGTAATTCATAGACTGTGGTTACTCACTACTCGATTGAAAATTAGAACCTCTCTCCCTTTCTCTCTCGTTCAACTCACACACAGTCTGAGATATCTGAGAAAGTGTCACCAACGAAACAAAAAAATATGTATTGGTTTTTTTTTTCCAATTTTTTGGAAGTACGTACTAAGTAATTGGAGGTAAAAAAAATATCGATAAAAGAGAAAAGACGTAGGTAATCAATTTGTAGTAAGTAATACAACAAAATCCCAATCCCCAATTCCCAATTCCAGATTCTAACCCCAATCCCAATCCCAATTTCCGACCCGAAGTTCTATACATCTCCCCCCCCAGAAAAAAAAAAAGGTTCCCCAAATCTAGAGGGTAGAGGGTGTCGGATCCAAAAATCTAAGTTTTGTTCGTCTTCGATCCTCTGCTTCTTTCCTGAAACAAAAGAGTGGAGGGGTGGTTGTTTGGGAATTCGGTTTTTTTTTGGTTTTGGTTTTGGTTTTGGTATATGGGATTTAGATGTAGGAAGAGTTAAAAAGTAAGAGGGACGAGGAAAGGAAAGGAAAGATCAGAGAAGAGAAGAAAAGAAAAGAGGAGAAAGGAGAAAAAAAAAAGAAAAGAACGAGTTTTTATTTTATTTTATATTTTTATTCGTTTTGAGCAAGTAAAAGAAGAAAAGAAACGCGGCGACTCAAAAAAAAGAGAATAAAATTTTCGAAAAATATAATCAACCCAGTTGATAGAAAAACAAAAGACACGAGTTTCAATTTCGGAAGTAAGTAAATGGAAACGAAAAAGATTACAAGTCAGAATTTTTTTTTCAGAAGTTTAACGCAATGTGTAACATTGGTCTCAAACCATTCAATCAACCAAAATAAAAAACAAAAAAAATAAAAAAATTAGAAAGGAAAGACACATAGACGTACACAAAAACTCGAAACCAGAAAAAGAACATTGAGGAGAAAATGAGACGGAGAAGTGAATGAGGACGACGAGGAGTTATAATAATAAAGAAAGAAAGAAAAAAACAAAAAACAATATCAAGCAAGCAAGTAAGGAGTAAGTAGTCACAAATGGCAATGACAGTGCCAGTGACGGTGGTAGTAGCAGTAGAATGTACAAAGAAACGAAGTAAATGAATATGTGGGTAAACATAGATAGACTTGACTTTTTTCTTTCTTTAATTGATAAAATTTTTGAATAGTGAATAGTGAATAGTGAAAATGGTGATGTTGAACATTTGATAATTGATGGTTAGAACAATGTCAACGAGGGTAGTACCATGGGGAAGCCAGGGAGAGCGGGGAACGGAAAGACGACGAGGGAGGGAGGAGTTGTATAGTGAAGACGAGAACAAAGAGGGTGAGGCAAAAATGACGAAGGGAAAGTAGGGTGTGTGTGTGGAGGAGGTAAGTGAATAACTAACAATGAATAGAATAAGAGAAGGTTAGATTTTGGAATAGATACAAGGCACAAGGGGATGACGATTTGAGGATGTTGAACGTTAAGCGTATGTGTGTATTGAACATTCTTCATCCTTCGTTGTTCCACAAATAAATAAATAAAATACAATTTAATTGTGGATTGTGGATTGTGGATTGATTCTATAAAAAAAACGGCAAAAAATGGTGACATTGATGAGTATATATATAAACCTCTCTCTCTCAAAATAAAATAAAATAGGGGAAGATGGGAAGATGGGAAGATGGGATCATAGTCAAAACAAGACTCACCCTAAGGCCTTTATCTTTCTTTGATTAATACCATTCTCTTCCCTATACTAATATAAAAGTTTTTCCCCCATTCACCCTTTCTTGTATCTCCTCATGACGTACCTCCCTCAAGCCCCAAAAACCCAAACCCACCATAAAACAGAAACCCATTCCAAAAACAAACGAAAACGAAACATCAAGAAGAAAAGAAAAAAAAAAACCAGGTCCGAACATTCGATAAAATCTCATACAACGTCCAAAAAAGGTCAAGGTCAAGGTCAAGGGTATTTCATCAAAAAAAAAGTCAAGGTCAAGGTCAAGGTTAAGTCAAGTCAAGTCTACCACCATCATTGTCACCAACTACCAACCACCACCACCACCAACCACCAACCACTACAAAACCACCAGCACCGCCAACTGCCAACACCGCCAAAAAAACAAAAAAAAAAAAAAACGAAAAAAAAAAAAGATTATAACTCCAAGAAAATTTTAACGCAGGCCTCAATCACTACTCTCATTCCCACTTCCACTTCCACTTCCACTTCCACTTCCATTAATAAAACTACTTTCACTCCTACTCTACTCCTACCCTTCCTATTATTTTCCTTACCCCACTCCTACTCCTACTCCTACTCGTACTCCTACTAGGACTCCTATTGTTTTCCTTACTTCTGCTCCTACTCCTACTCCTACTCCTACTCTGGTCCTACTCATACTCATACGCAATGCATATATTTTTCATTCCCACTTTTCCCATTACTGTTGCTGTTTCTGTTACCATTACCATTACCAATCCTATTACCATTCCTGCTGTTTATACTTCCACCTGTACTACTTGAAGAATCCGAACTAGTACTAACACTTGAATTATTTCCTTCATCATGTTTCAATAATTCATCATCTATAACTTGTTGTACTTCTTGTTGTTGTTGGGATTGGGATTGGGCGGTAATAGGAAGTAGTACAGGTACCGTTTGTTGTTGAGGAGTTACTGGTGAAGGCGTAGTCGGTAAAGGTAAAGGTGTTTGAGATTGAGATTGCGGTTGTGGTTGTGCAGTAACAGGTAACGGTATTAATGTAGGAACCGGTACCGTAGTCGTAGCCGCAATCGTAGTGGCAGTCGTATTCGCAGTAGTAACCATACTTGAAGTTGAAGCCATAGTTCCCTCTTTCTCCTTCTCCTTCTCCTTTTCCTTCTCTTTCTCCTTCCCAATTCGCGTCTTAACCTTTTTAGGTTTAGGTTCACCAGTTCCATTAGCTTTATTACCACCTCCCGTTCCTCTTGTTCGTTTCCTAGTTGTAGTTATCGTTGTCTCTCCCGAATTAGGATTAGGAATAGGAATAGGATTATTGTTATCATTCGCGTTAACACCAGCAGAACTTGTTGAACTATCACTCGAAACCGGTGGTCTATTCGAACTTTCTCCATTTTTCGTAGGAGATAACGAAACAGAAACAGATTGAGTTTCATGTTGCTGCTGTGGTTGAGTTTGGATTTGTTGTGGTGGTTGATGAGAATGAGGAGGTGGTTGAGTACCAGGAGGAGGAGGACCAGGTGGAAACATTGCAGGATAATGAGGAAATGGTGGATAAGTAGTATAAAAATAAGGTGGTAACATCGGTTGTCCATTTACATGTGGATGATGAGATAAAGGTGGTGGTTGTGGAGGCTGCTGTTGTTGTTGTTGAGATCCATCAGGTCCAGTTGGTGGTGGTGGAGGACCAGGTTGAGCATCAGATGGATGTGGCATAAATGGACCAGGTGGACCGTAATAGACTTGATAGAAACCTTCTGGTGGAAATTGATGAGGTACCGGCATTGATGTTGGTGGTGCTGCTTGTGGTGGTTGACCTGTTGGCCATTCGGCTAATTATTATTATTATTATTAGTAGTAGTAGTATGAAAAGTGAGATTGATAAGAGACTACTTACGAGCGTAGGAAGAAGGAGAATCACCAGATTTATTCTTACGTTTGTAAGGACCACGTTTAATACCTTTCTTTCGTTCTTTACGTTGACCATCTACACAACTGGTAGACATTCCATATTTGATGCAACGTTCACATGGTCTGTTTTCATCACATCGCTTACAAGCTGCTGCGCAATTTGTACACTAGGAAATAAGTGTTAGAGTTTATATATATATATAGAAGAAGAGATGAGACGTACGGCCATTTTAACCTGTTTGCGCTTGGGTTTTACAAGAGCGGGAGGAACAGAAGTAGCAGGAGGAGGAAAGGCTGGGTAGTTTAGATTGTGGTGAGTCGACAGAGAGCCGAAAGACTCACCTGCGCCCTGGGGGGTGGGGTAGGCGTAGACCATGCCAGAGGGAAAGGCCATCATGTAGGGAGGACTGGCTACTGGTGGTTGGTTGTTCTCTGGATGAGCAGCATCTGTGGGAGGAGGGTAAGAGAAGAAGGGAGGATAGCCTGGTGGAGGAGGGAATGGGTTGTTGTATGGGGGAGGATATGGGACTACGTTTTGTGGGTAAGGATGGTCCTGTTGTTGGGGTTGTTTTGGCTGGTCTGAGATTGTGGCCATGTATGCCAAAAGACTGTGGTCGTTGTTGAGAACGATGAGGAAGAGGGAGAGGAGAGGATGCTTACTGTTTGTGTCGGGGGTCGTATTAATTGATTGGCAGAGGGAGAGGAAGAGAGTGCAGGTCGTGCGAACAAAAGCTCAAGTAGGCATGGGCCCGTGCGCAGCTGTCCATCATTACGATTCATGGTCCAGAGAGCAAGTACGACGACGACGACGGCTGAGAGCTGGACGAGAGAGGCAGTGAGGAGTAGGATTGTAGGAGAGTGAAGAATTCAAGTAGCGCTGAGTGGATCTGTTCTCCGCCCAAAGTACACACTCCGCTTCTCTCTACTTAATCTCTTCCAAAATGCTGATTATTATTAATGCTGCCCTCAGAACTCCTCAACATTGTCTTCCGTCTGCTCTCCACCCCTGACCTGCAGTCCTGTGCCCTTGTCTGCTCAGACTTCACTGGCCCAGCACAGCTTCTTCTCTTCAGCCATCTATTTCTGCTTCCCCAGCCCTCCAGGCCATTGATCGCACGTTCCCTCTCAGTTACCCCTGCTCAGAGGGCCTTCTCTCCAGCTGCTAGCTACGAATGTCCTCGCTCAGAGTCTCAGCCTCCTCTCCAGCCCCATCTCACCCATCCCAATCACTGTGCAAAACTTCTTGCCATCCTTCAACATTCTCCCCATCTCGCACAGTATATTAGGACCCTTACTGTCGTCGAAGGAAGGCTCTTTCCCCACTCCGCAGCTTCTAAGCCTACTCTTTTACACGACCCCGTTCTCTCACATCTCCACAACCACGCTGCCATCAATGGTCCTCAATGGTTGGCTTCCACTCCTCCTCAAGTCCTTTACTCCCTCTTTGAACTCATCAAACGAGGCAGACTCCGTCAGGTCAATATTCTCTACCCAGACGGTCCAAAGACTTCTTGGTCTCTCATTCCAAGAGACGTCCGTAATGCATTTCGTTTTCTCTTCACTCACACCGACGATCACGACTCTGTTCCTGAGCGCGTCGAAATCCGTAACCTTTCATTTGACAATCCTTCTGCATTCTCAGAATTCACTAGTACCCTTTCAAATCCTACTATACGACATCTTACTCTTCGTGGTATAAAACTCCTTAATGCCCCAGACTCTCAGATCCGCTCCCGAGGAAGGTCAACAACTCGTAGGGATTTCGGTTCTTCTCCACTTGTTCCATTGACTCACAGCCGCACACCCTTAAGAGGTCGTCAAAGGGGTAAAGGAAGAACTCTATTACATAGTGACTTGAACTCAAACTCAACTTCAACGCTCGTGGGGAACTTTCATAATAATAATAAAGTCTTGGCAGATTCTACTTTCCCCATATTGAATACTCTTTGCCTTTCGTCCTCATCTTTTGATCCGAGTATGGCATCACAAGCTCCGGAAACTGTTCTTCTATTACGTGTTCTTCTTCTTGGCGTGGGTTCTCAAGGACAGGAATTGGCATCTCCGCTTATTGATGTTCCGAGTTTGAAGAATTTACTTATTCCTGGGATTCCGATTACGAATGTTCAAGAGATTATTGAGGTTTTGAAAGAGAGTAAGATTTGTGATACGCTTGATACTCTTGAATTTACGAATCTCAATTTACGTACGTGTATCAACATCTGTTTCTTATGATGTTTTTTTATGATTTTTTTTTTGGCATTTATTATAGAAACTGCAAGTCTTTATCCACCTAAAGCCGTTGACCTTAACATTCTTTCAAATATCAAAAAATTGGTTATAGGGATAAGGTTGAATTATAATGGAACGATTTGTTACTGTCTTTCACCTTTGCGGAATTCACCAATTGGAGGAGTTGGAGTTGGAGTTGTTTATGATAAAAATCATTTGGTTTCTTGGCTTATGGATTCTCTTACTTCACTTCTTCATCCTCCTTTTCCTATTCCTCATCAAAATTCAATGTCAACACCAATGTCGAAGATAAATTCTACTGGCAGTACGAATGAAATAAAAATCAAGTTGTCTTGTGATCCTACTACACCTGGTATCATACAACCTCAACCTCAATTTCAATCCCAATCCCAATCTCAATCTCGAACCCAATCTCGAACCCAATCCCAAACAAACCAGTATCGATATCAACATCAACGTCAATTAATAGGACTTTCCGAAATAATTAATGATTTAAGGAAACATAGAGGAAATTCAAATTCAAATGGGAATGGGGATGGGGGTGTAGTGGTTGACGTTGAAATGGATTCACTTTTTCTTCTTAATAATAAAATAGTGATACTAATTGTTATAATAGTTTGGGAGGATTTAGAGGGAGGTTTGGTGGAAGAGGAAAACCGCATAATCATGTTGAGTTGGATTATGATTACGACTACGACTACAATAACGCCAACGACAACAATAACACCAACAATAACATCAACAATAACATCAACATCAACGACAATACCAACGACAATGGTAATGGTAACAGAGGAAGAGGAAGGAGAAGAGAAAGAATTGAATATTTTGGAGAAGGTTTAGAAGAATTAGCGAAAATGTGGCTTGAAAAGTTGTTTCTCTCGTAAACTTGAAAAGTGAATGAGGGGTATGGTATTTATTAGTACTGGTAACTAATACTTGTATAGTTTTTTTGTAGCATTATAATATGTGTATTAAATCATGTGTATGTTTTTTTTTTAAAATTATCAAAAAATCTTTTTTCCTGAGTTTTACATATACGTTGAGAAACTCGTTATTTTACTATATAGGAAGGGTTCATTAATACTCAAATGATCCAATTCGGGGGGGAAGTAAGGTCGGAGTTGTTGTTGACTTGAAAAGAGAAATTGGAATGAAATTTTCGATTTTTCTAGATTTATTGAGATTGGATTATTTCGATGTGTTGAGTAATGAATATTAATGAGCTCGTGCATGGATGTTGACTAAAATATTTATTTATTTACTTACTTAATTAATTAATCGGAGCTTGAATTTATGTACCTAATACCAACGAAAAAGGTTTCTCATCAAAGACTTGTCACATTTCTTACCCATCAACCACCACCTCAAACACCCAACTTCCAAAAAAAAACGATTCACCCACTTCAAACATGGATATCGATATGAAGATAAAGGATGACGGTGAGGATAAGAGTATTGCTCCTTCTCTTGGAGGAGGAGGTGGTAGAGATCGTAGTGATAGAGACAGAGACCGTGAAAGAGAACGTGAGAGGGAACGTGAAAGAGATAGGGATAGAGATAGAGATTATAAGGATAGACCGAGGGATCATGATAGAGAACGTGAACGCGACCGCGACCGCGATTATGATAGGAGAGGAGGAGGAGATAGAGAAAAGGAGAGAGAAAGGGAACGTGACCGTGAAAGGAGGGAAAGGGATACCCGTATGCTTTGCGTTTTTTTTCGGTCTTTTTGACACGATTTGTTTTTGTGTGTGGCTAACTTCTTTTGCCTTTCTCTCTCCTTATAGTTCGTTCAGGAAGACGCGCAGGTGATCATTGGGAACCTGAAAGACGCAATACCAACAATGGTAGTGGCGGTGGTGGTGGCGATGTAAGCGCATGGCCTTTTTAAAGTAATTATTACTAATATGTAGGTTTTTAGCGCCGAAGACGTTCCAGAAGCCGTACACGTTCTCGTTCTGCTCGTAGACGTTCAGCTTCACCGCGTCGTTCACGTCGATCAAGGTCAAGAACTCGTTCTCGTTCTCCTCGTTCACATTCTAGATCTCGTAGTCGTGAGAATACTATCACTAACAAGAAAGGTGGAGATGCCTTTGCTCGTTCCCTTGGTGGACCTATGAATGCAGATCATGAAGAGGCTGTGGAATTTGCCAAGATTAGCAAGAGAGAAAATCGCGTTTATGTTGGAAATCTCAGCTACGACGTCAAGTACCGAGATTTGATTGAATTCATGAGGGGAGGTGGGTTGGGAGAATTAGTTTTCTTGTCTATTTTTCAAAAACAAAGTTGTTGGGGGGAGGTGTTTTCAAAGAGGGGGTGGCTCGTCTTGGGCGGGTGACTTTTTTTTATGGGCATCCGACTCTTTTGCGTACGATAATACGCATAGACGTTTACGTCTTTCCGATGAACTGGAGCTTGGAGAATGAGCTTGTGGGGAGGAAGAGATGATTGATTTTTGAATATGATCATTTTATTATTGATCATATCGATGGTTTCTCTTTGTTCTTCTGAGTCGTCGAGAGGAGACGTCTTTGCCTTTTTTAAAACTTTTCTTTGGAATTCGGTTAGAGTTGTGTTGGCAGGATATTGATGGGAGTTTTTTCTTTTGGGGTTGGCAGCTGGTGAGGTGCTCTTCGCCGAAGTACTCGTTACGCCTACCGGTGTATCCAAAGGATGCGGGTAAGCCTTTATATATCATTCCTTTATTTAAATTCTTTTTAAACTCCCCCTCTTATAGCATTGTCGAATTCGCCTCACAAGAAGATGCTCAACGTGCTGTTCGTGAGCTTTCGGAGCAACCGCTCCTTGGTCGACCTGTTTTCATTCGAGAAGTATGTGAATCGTTTGAGGATGGGTTATAGAATCTAATGATTGTATGTCTCTATTTAGGATCGAGAGACTGAAGCTCGCTTCGGTGCTACTCCTGTTCCAGGTAAAATTGGAATGGCTATGGCCGGACAGGGATTAAACGCTGCTCCTCCTCCTCGTCCTCCTTCTCACAACTATTTTGGGGCCAATCAACAAAACCCTGGAAATCAACTCTATGTTGGAAATGTAAGCTTTTAATACGTCCCGAGGGCTGGTTTTCATTTTTATGCTTATGATGTGCCTTTTTTGTTAGCTTCCTTATCAAGCCGGGTGGCAAGACCTTAAGGATCTGTTCCGGAATGCTGGTAATATTATCCGTGCTGATATTAATATTGGAGCGGATGGTAGGCCGAAAGGATCTGGTACTGTCGTCTTTGAAACTACCAAAGATGCTCAACAAGCAATTTGTAGGGATTCTTTTATTTTTCATTTATTTATTGATGTTTTTGGTTTAACTGAAAAACCTTTTTGTGTAGCTATGTACAATGGATACGAATGGTACGGACGTACGCTTGAAGTCCGCGAAGTAAGTTCCTATTCATAAAATCCGTTTTATATAATTAAGATGCTGATGACTGGGGATTTCCTTTCCTTTTTTTGTAAAAGGATCGATATGCAGGGTTATCTGGTAATGTAGGATTCCGTGGAGGATTCCGCGGTGCACCTCGTGGTGGTCTACGTGGGTTCCGTGGTGGTCCAGGTGGATTTAGAGGAGGACCTGGTGGTTATCGTGGTGGATTTGCTGGTGGTGCTGGTGCTGGTGGTGCTGGTGCTGCTGGTGCTGGCCGTGATTTTTCAAATCAAGATATTTATGCTGATTATAATGGACCTGACTCGGCAGGTGCTGCTGGTGCTGCTGGAGCGACTGGTGGCGCCGGTGGTCCAGGTGGTGGTGGATTGAGGATGGACCAGTATAGTGGTTATCCGACTGGTCCAGCTGCTGGAACCGGTCATGGGTATCATGGTCATGGACATGGACACGGACATGGATTTGAACCGGAACCTAGTCAACAGATTATGGTTAGAAACGTAAGTGGATTTCTTTTTCTCCTATCTCAAAAGAGAGCTAGCACTGATTGATTATTTTCCTTTTTGGGAATTGTAGTTGCCTTGGTCGACAGCCAATGAAGATCTTGTGGAATTGTTTGAAACTACTGGACAAGTTGAATTGGCAGAGATTTTGTTTGATGGTACACGTTCGAAAGGATGTGGAGTTGTTCAGTTTGGACAGATTACGGAGGCTGAAACTGCTATTGCCAAGTTCCAGAGTTATGTTTATGGCGGTAGACCCCTTGGTGAATCAAGCCCCTCTGTTTAAAGAAAGAAAGAATTTTCAACTGACTGTTTTTTTTTTTGTAGATGTGAGGTTTAATGATAGGTGGCATACGTTTACTCCTACAGCTGCGAAAGGTGGACAAGTTGCTCCTATGCAGGCTGATGCTGTTTGAGAGGGCGTTGATGACGATGATGATGATGAAGATGAGCATGAGCATGAATAGTTTTTTTTTTCACTATAAAAATTCTTGGAACTTTGTTAGGCGTAGGCTTAGGTAGCGTGTTGGCGTAGCCCTGTATGTTCGCCCTCTTTCTTTAGCCATAGTTACTAAGTAAGCCGCCTAAGTTGATGCAGATTGTGTCGTGATTCCTTTTTCTTATCCTTTTTTTTCTGATTTTGTTTCTCTCAGTGACTCCAGTTTCAGCTTCATTCTATGTTCCGTTATGTTTGGTCATTGGCCTCCTCTCCCTTTTTTGTAATAGTATTATTTTTTTTAGCTTTAGCTTCGAAAAAAATAAATTATAGGTCGGTGATATGTGTTGTATGTACTACTAAGTTGAACGTGTGTGATTCAATGGCTTCGGAAAGAAGGGAACATTTTCGGAAGTTGATGAAGGGTCTGGACTTCGAGTTTGACACATGGCAGTGACAGAGAAGTTTCAATGATATGTGTTTTGACTGGTTGACTAGTTTGCAACGTTGGCATAAGTATATATAGCGAAGGTCCCCGAAGGAATTCCGTCTCCGATCATGATCAATATGTTCTATGACACAGATCAGTGTATACTTGCTAGTTTTTGGGATTGAATATTCGTGGTGGGTTGGAGTAGCCAGGATGATGATCGATGATTGAGAGTTTTATGTAATGATGTCATAGGTTTTGTCGAGGTAAATTGATTATATATATTCACCACACCTACCTTTGTTTCTTATGTACTGAATCACCAGCTGGTCTAGGTCAAACGTTTCATTACAGAAACGTTGACGTTCATCGAATCAAATATCGAATATTCTGGATCCGGGACTTTCCATTTGGGTTTTAGGAGGATCCATCCCCCTACCAGATACGGCCGTTCGTTTCCGAGTTTTAGTTTTTTTTATTCGTTTTAAAAAATGGTTATCTTTCCGGTAATTCTCCATGGCTTCCTTAACCGAGGATTACTGAGCTTCTTATGGGAGAGTTAGGAAATCGAATAGTATGGTTATTGTTACAGTATACCCTTTAATTTTGATGGGAGGGTTATGATGATGATTACAGCTTAGATGGGTCTAATCTTGTGTTGCCGTTTTCGGAAGTATAGGGTGGATTTCTTGGGGGATTGGAGATTATTATTATCATTTATAATTCAGGTCTATCTTTTGCTCTTTCTCTATCCTCCTATCCCTTCCCTTGCTCTCCCTTGTCCTCTTACATTCATCTCACCACTCATATCTTGCGTATTATAGACTACGCTGATAACAACAAGATTCAACGAGAAACAATCAACTTCTACTTTTACTTTATCCCTATCTCGTGTCTTTTGTCGCTTGTCGTCATTGTCTTGTCAACATCCAACATCCAACAATCAAACCCACACCTACAACATCACACCTTATAAACAATGCCTCAAGCTCAAGCATCATTCGATTCATTCTCAGAACCATACACTCGTCAAGCTGATGAAACTTCACTTGATGAAGTTCGAACTCAAATAGGAATACTAGAAGATCAACATAAACGAAGTGGTATTCCTCTTTCAGGAAGGATAATTCATGTTTGTCATTATCTCCCTATTATCGCTACTTTCAAACCTGCTCCTATCAATGGTGTTGCTGTTGGGAATGAAAATGGAATATTGAGCCCTCCACCTACTCCTCCTAGTGCTGTGCTTAATATTGATTCGGATGCTACTCGTACTGGTACTGCTACGGGTACTGCTACGGAACAAATGGAAAATGGTACTGCGGGAGCAGGAACGAAAGGAGTTTGGGGACTTGCTCCTAGATATGGACATGCTGCTATGATTTCTGGAATTAGATCATTATCCGCTACTCATGAACAAGTTATTATTGGGTGGACTGGTGATATTCTTAACGGACCCGGTTCCGGTTCTGGTGGTGAGAAAGAAAAGGAAAAAATGGCAGTGGGAGATATTAGTTTGGAAGATAAAGTCAAGTTTGAAGATGCTTTGAAAGGTTATGTTCCTAAAGAAATTGGAGAATTGGATTCGGAACTTGATGGAGATGTTGGTGGTAAGAAGAAGAGGATATCTTATGTACCGGTTTGGTTGGATGATAAAGTTGCTCATGGTCATTATGATGGGTATTGTAAACATAGTGAGTCGTCTTTTGGTGTTTTATTGGAATTAATTGGGTTTTTTTTCTAATTGTTTATTATTTTTTTTTATTTTATTTTTATATAGCGTTGTGGCCGTTGTTCCATTATCTACTTTGGCAAGATGTTGCTACGGAATATGCTTCTGCAGATGAACATTATCCTCATTATGAATCTGCCAATGCGGCTTTTGCTAGAAGGATTAGTGAGGTTTATAGACCTGGTGATTTGGTTTGGGTACATGATTATCATCTTTTACTCGTCCCAAAGTACGTTTGAACTTGTTTTCAATGATGATGATGATAAAAGTGACTGATGTATGATGTCATGATTTTTCAGGTTGGTCAGGGAGGCTGTTCCGGATGTTGCACTTGGATTGTTCGTTCATACTCCTTTCCCGAGCAGTGAAGTATTCAGATGCTTACCTCGTAAGTTTCTTTCCTTCTTTGAAAAGAATATGGACGAAATTATTGACGTTTTGGAATATAGGTCGCAAAGAGATTTTGGATGGTATGTTAGGTGCAAACCTTGTTTGCTTCCAGGTGGGTTAAAATATTACACACAACTTCCGTGGGGATCTTTTATTTAAAAATCGGGGTCTTTAGACATACTCCTATTCTCGGCACTTCTTGTCAACTTGTATCCGTGTATGTGGATATGAAACGAACTCTAGAGGTATAGATGTTGAAGGACATGTTACTGCCGTTTCACATTGTCCTGTTGGTATTGATGCTGAGAGAGTTGCAAGGGATATGTATGTCGTCATTTTTTCTACAAGGTGACGTCACTAATGATGTATTTATGTTTTTTTTATAGTCAACGTCCGGGTATTCAACCAAAGTTGGAGGCATTGGGAACTTTGTATGAGGGTAAGAAGATTATTGTTGGTCGTGATAAGCTCGATGTTGTCAAGGGTGTTATTCAAAAGGTGTGTGTTTTCTTGTCGGATTATTATCGGATCAAGATTAGAACTGGGACTATTTTTTTAGTTGCGCGCCTTTGAAAAACTCCTCGAAGATTATCCGGAATGGATAGGCAATGTTGTTATGATTCAAGTTACTTCCCCAGCTTTGACGGATTCACCAAAGTTAGAAAGACAAGTTAGTGAACTTGTGTCACATATCAATGGAGAGTATGGAAGTCTTGATTTCATTCCTGTTCACCACTAGTAAGCTATTCGTTGTGGGTGTTATTGGCATGATTTGATTTAGAGGGTTTATTTTTATTATAGCCATCAAACTTTGAAGAAGGATGAGTTTTATGCTCTCCTGAGTGTAGCTGACCTTGCGGTCATTACCCCTCTTCGTGATGGGATGAATACGACAAGTATGGAGTTTGTTATTGCTCAAGAGAAGACGAATAAAAGCCCGAGCGTGCTTAGTGAGTTTATGGGTATTAGCAAGAATATGGAAGATGCTCTTCTTGTTAATCCTTGGAATTTGGGTGTAAGTGTCCTCTCTTGTTTTTTTTTCGGTGGAATTAGAGGCTGATAATCAAAAACGGCTTTCCTTTTTTCCCATTTTTCCCCAATCGGTCATCATACCCCGAAAAAAAAAAACACAACGAAATGGAAAACTCTTAACCCATTATAGGAAGTGGCCAGCGCAATCAATAAAGGACTTTTGATGTCCCCGGCCGAAAAAGCAACTAGGCACGCGAAATTGTACAAGGTTGTTACTACCCATACTTCACATACTTGGGCATCCGTACTTGTTAAACAACTACTTGGACAACTTGGAAGGCAAGGAATGGCAAGAAAAACTCCGTATATTCCGAAGGAATTGTTACAGAATCATTATGCGAAGGCGAATAAGAGGTTGTTTTTGTTTGATTATGATGTAAGCAAAATCTCTTATCGCTTTGATGATTTTGTAAAATGTGTTCTCCCCCCCTTCTCCCTCTCCTCTTCCGTTCCTGTTCTCTCTCTCTCTCTATCCTCTGGTTCCTTTATTGATTCTGGATACTCTAACCCCCTTGGATTTTGATTGTCGAAAAAAAATGAAAATAAATTGGATTGATATATAGGGAACGTTGGCACCAATTGTGAAAACACCATCTATGGCTATTCCTTCAGAATCAACTTTGGAAGCTTTACAATTACTATCGAACGATCCTCAGAATATTGTTTATATCATTTCAGGTCGTGATCAAGCTTTCCTTGAACAACATTTAGGTCATTTGAATAATATTGGATTTTCGGCTGAACATGGTGGATTTGTTAAGGAACCTGGGAGTGGTGAATGGAGAAATTTCACAAAGAATTTGGATATGAGTTGGATGGTGGAGGTTGAGGAGATTTTTAGGTATTATACTGAGGTGAGTTTTTTGTTTGTTTCATTATATGTTTGCGCTACGAGACAAAGGGGTGATTGTGATTGTGATTGTGGTTTTTGTGTATAGAGAACTCAAGGAAGTCATGTTGAAACTAAGAAGAGTTCTATTACGTGGCATTATCGTTCGTGTGATCCGGAATGGGGGTACGTGCTTCTTTTGTTTTTGTTTTTTTAGTTGGTAATTGATCATTATCATCGTTCTTTGTGTAGTCAATTCCAATGCCGCCAATGTCAGGACTTGCTCGAGAATAACTTGGCTAACAAGAGGCCTATTGAGGGTATGTTTCTTTCATATTCATATATTGGAAATGGTTGATAATGAGGGGTATTGGTTTTTTTTTTTAGTTATGGTTGGTAAGAAGAACCTCGAAGTGAGACCGATTGCTGTGAATAAAGGAGAAATTGTTAAGAGGATTCTTTATTTGCATCCTGATGCCGAATTTATCTTTTGTGCTGGTGATGACAAGGTACGTCTTTTTTTTCGAGTCAATCCTGGTATTATTGTAGAAAAAAAAAAGTTCTTACCAACGACATTTCCTTTTCCTCCTTCTCCCTTTATTCTCCTTTAGACCGATGAAGACATGTTCAGAGCTCTTCTACTTTTCTCACCTGGTCAAAAAAGCGTTCGTTTCGATGCTCCATTATCAGTTACACTTGTGGATGATAAAGACGCTCAACCTGTTGATCTTAAAATTCAACCTGAAGCTATATTTACAACTGCTGTTGGACATAGTAGTAAGAGGACTTTGGCAGTTTGGCATGTTACGACACCTCAGGAAATTGTGGATCATATGTTGGAGTTGGTTAAGAATCCTTCGGTTGTTGATGATGTTGTTGTGAGAGTGGTTGGGGAAGATGAGGGGTCTAAATTGTGAAATTGAAATTGAAATGCTGGGAATTCCGAATGTTCAAGAAAGATCTTTTGTTGTTGTTGTTGTTGTTGTTGTTATGATTTATGATATGATATGATATGATAGATTTGTTACGGTTACGGTTACTATTTTTCTTTTTCTTTTTCTTTCTTCTCTTTAGTGTTTTGTTTTTGTCTTTTTCCCGATTGGTTTGGTTCTATTCTTTTTCTTTTTTTTCTTACTAGTGTTTCTCGCTCTATAAAGTCGTCGTCGTTGTAGTATGATTTTTCTCTCTCTTTTATACTTGTTTGCGTTTTTGGTTGTTGGACAGTTGATACGTATACAGTGAATTGTTGACCTCATGTTTGATTTATTGGTTTCGATGAGCTGTCCCAAGTGACTAGAACGATCAGGGTAGGGCAATGTATCTGTCTCCGTTCTCTCTCTCTCTCTCTCTCTCTAAATATTCACCTCTCCCTCGAGATAGTACATTAACGTGTATTTGTTTTCATTTTCATGTGTCATCTCAGAAGAAGTAATTGACCTATGCTAAAAACTTATACACACTTATACAAGCTGGGGTTCTAATGAAATGACTGGGTGAGAAAGGTGCCGCGGCGCTCGTACCCCAATAGTCTCATCTTTAATGACCTATGGTTTAGATCCAGATGTAGCAGAACTTTACTAAGTAACGAAAGCATGATGTAGGTTCAAGAGATTGTGGAATGCATAACATACTTGTCGTTTACCAGGAGGGGGAACGCCGGACTTCTGGGAAGGGACGAGGAGGGGCAATAATATATGGATATGAGGAGATGAAAGTTGGTATGGAGAGACACATGAAGGAATAGTAAGTTGTCCCGTCTCGATTTTATGTTGAAACTTTTACCCCCTTTCACTTGTGCCACCTCTTTGGCTAGTTACTAGTAGTAGGCAGTCCTGGGGCTGTACCGTTTTATATTTCGAACCCCTCCGTATAGTGATTTTTTTGTATACGTAGTCAGAAATAAAGATAGAAACTATTACTTGTTAACAGCCGGCCTTTCTTTTGTGTCACTGTAGCAAGTGGGCTTTTTTCTTTCTTTCTTTCCATCTCCGTAGAAGGCTGAGTTACCACACATACTCGGCATCATTATAAGACATGCACTATATCGGCAACAAATGTATTTATTCTATTGAGTGTGAAGGTATGTAATGAGGAGATCCCACGAAAGACTTTCCCCCTTACAATCTTCCATTGTGATGTAGTTGCGAATTATGAAATCTTTTGTGGCCGACCCGTGCGGAATCTCAAACTCAAGCTTTAAAACTGATTGATGAGGTTCTACCAGTCTCCTTCTTTCTCCCAATTTCTGCCGAAATGCATCAAAATGTTCTGTTGTCGGGACAGGTTCAGAAATATTGATAACTGGTATATAGATATTGTCATATTTTTCATCATACCACACCATATTGCCCCAGCTGCTGAAACACTAGAAAGGAGATTTTACAAGTCCAATCACATACAGTTTAGTAGTAGTAGCACACACCTTGTGTAATATGTCACAAGTAGCGTCGGTGGTAGTGAGGACTTCGCCTGAGACAGAAGAGACAACCAGTAAGTCATAAGTTTGTAATTGAATGTCTTCAATACAAAGCTCATAGACATGCTCTGGCATAGGGTCAATACTTTGGCTTTCAATTATAACACAAATACATCGAAATAGTATTAATAGAATTAGCTAATACTGAGTAGCGCATGTCAACTTTGTTCACACTCACCAGCTCCAATACTCTAGGAAAGAAGGCAAAGTCTGGATGGATTTTCCAATCAATGAACAAAGATTCAGATTCGATGTAGTGTTCCCTCCGGGACGAGAGTGCATTAACGGTGTTAACCCTGGGATGCCAAAACCGAGTGACGCATCTGAGCATAAGTGCTAGCATATTCAGTCGGATAAACCGATTGTTTATGGTTGAAAATTCCGTTTCATCAGGAGACGTCAATGGAATACTCTCGATTTTGTAATGTCCTATCATTGTAGAAATAGGCATGAAGCAAACAAGATCATGAAGAAGTGCGGACACACCATTTATCACCTCACACTGGATGCGCCGAATATTCAACCTGTATTCCCCTTTCATGTCATCCAGCTCATAAAATATGTAGCAGAACGAGACTCGTCTTCCAAAAAGTCGGCAAAGGACTTATGCCAAAAAGAAGGTAGTCACTTGAGATCGATATCATAACGAAGCACAGAGTTCAATTTGTGAAGAGCACCCAGTGCTTGATGGGTGGTAATTTGCAAGAAATTAGCCACAACCGCGAAAGTTGCTGCCACCCTGCCTCCGTCAAGGACTACGAGAAGCAATTTCTTTGTGATAGGAAAGATATCTTCCGGAACTGTCGATAGAACGAAGGAGTATAGAGCATCCAAGTATGCAAAGGGATTCCGTTGGATTGCAGGGTACACGAGGTTCTGTTTTCCCTTTCGCCCTTCTTTACGTTTTCAATAACACCCACAACTTGATCCAAAAGTGTCCGAGGGTCTTTGTAGTCTGGATCGTCAATGAACCTAATAACTGTGGTAGCAAAAGCGAAAAGACCACCGGCACCACCAGCAACAGTCATAAACTGATTCTCAGTTGGCCACTGATATGACGTGGGGATGGTAAATGGATTTTTGAGGCGGATTTCGATGAATTCCGATCGTAAGTACCTCTCGACATCAGCATAGGATTCGTTTGAGTTAATCAAGATTTCTTCTGTCTGTGTAAGTTGTCACAATCTCAGGCCTTACAAACATGGCTTCCAAGTGAGATTCAGGTCGACTGCTGAGAAGCCAAAGAAAAGGAGCGGTTGGATGATTAGTGACGAAAGAGGCAATGAGTTGGATTATTTCGCATTGCTCCCGCTCACCTTTGCACTCGTCGAGCCCATCTATGATGATCGTGATTGGTTGTGTTTTAGAGTATACGTTCTTGTTAACAAAGGGTTGGGTGATGAAACGAGAAAATTGGGTTTTCATCGCACGCTCGGGAAGTTTGGGATCATGAGCCAACTCAGAGAGTAGGTAATCGCGGTAAGGGTTGCAACGTGTAGCGAGCTGGTATGCAATGGTGGTGAAGAGACGACTAGGGTCGCTGCGATCTCCCGATGAATATTCCGCCAAAAGAAGAATGAAGCACCTGGTGCAACCTGATCCATGTCCTCATTTCCAAAGAGGAATTCAGATATGGTTTGCATAACGGCAGATTTCCCAACTCCTGCTGGACCTTTCAACCATATAAATGACTTCTCTCTTGCTTCAGGATTGACAATCCATTTTTTTAATCGTTCTCTGAGTGCAACTCTAGTCTCAGGATGACGTCGTGGAGGTGGATCACGTTCTGAGGAGTCGAAGTCGGCGCCAAGTACTGTGTATTTAAGAAGGATTTTCACTGGGGATGTTAGGGTCAACCAAAAAGGCAGTAGCCGTGTGAATAGTTAACACTCACGGGCATTCTTATCAGTCTCGACATGATGGTGAGTGTTGGATACCATGATGGGATAATTGAGAACAAAGTCAGAGGCGTGATTGAAAAACGGGCTATTGGTACTTTCCCCCTCGTTTGTATTCAATGAAACATCAAAGGAAAACTTGGTACAATGATGTAGGTCGTATATCAATTAATCGCTTACCTTGAACTCGAGCCACCTGGCTCGAGATGGTACTCTCCGTAGCTGATTCAGTAGTGGAGGCTGTGTCGCGATCGTCTATCCCACTTGTAAATATTCCGAGTTCCAATGTGTATTACCGATGTACCTTTGCGAACAACCTCGGGGTTCGATTGTGCTCGTATTCCAAGAGTCAGGTCTGCTGGTCTTGTACCAGAGACAGACTCTTCACATTGTTCTATAGTATCGGGAAGGGACGGTGATACTGGCATTATGTTGGTAGAGGGTGTTGTTAATATAGGGACTTGATATGCATTTGGTAATAGAGATGCTGGGGATGTATAAGCTTGAAGCTTGAAGAAAGATGGATTATAGCGAGGCTATAAGCACTTGAGCCTACGAGGAAATGAATCATGATGTGCCAAATATAACGTCGAGATATCTCTCATGCACAGCGTGGACATACATAATAAACTTTCTATTCCTTCAGTGTCGATGATTAATGATCGATGATCGTTGGCCCGAATTCTTTCTTGCATCTTACTAAAGCCTGGGGACTGGCACAATAATCAACTAAGCATCTTTTTACTTCCTTATTTCTGCTACACTTTCAAAAACCGTTCATACTAATGCACAGAGTTGCGGACTTATTTTACACACGAAGTGTTTCAATAGTGCTCACACGTGGGATGAATACAAACTTCGGTGGATGGTAATAAATGTACCTCTATAGTGGGCTGTGTAATGGACTCCAACTATCTGCATTGTTCCAAACCGCCATTATTACCAGGCTTGAATAGATTATTCGAACCTAGAGTTTTGATGGTATATGAGATTTAACTTGGGAAGAGATGATATTTTGATATTGATATTGATGTGGGAAAACTCTCCTCCGACGTCTATTTGTGACCATCTGAAGTATTTAACGTCGTAGATAGTATTCTGTGCATGAGCCAAGGACTGGAGCAATTGTCGAGCAGGCAAACAAGAATACTTAAGAGAGAGAAATCCGAGTGGCGCAGCCGAACAATCTGACATCATTATCTCGTCATTCCCTTCAACCAGCTCTACCATCAATATTTTGGCGTCCTCTACCACAACTCATGGACTGGCACTTCGTGTCAGATAAAGTAAGTATTACGATATAGGTGAATATTATACAGTATTTGGGCTGACCATTGTCATAGGACTCAGTTTTTCTTTCGTTCTTATCATTTCTAGTGAGGACTTTGGACAATACAGTTCGGAAATTGGCTATCTACCTAGGTTCACACTTCTATGAACGACAACTCGTGATTCTAGTTTCTATCTGCTTCCTTCTGATACTTTTCGAACGGTATTTTTCTACGCGTCAACGAAGACATGGACATGAAGAGAACGAGGAGACAAACCAGAACGGATCAAGTTCAACAAACTCTGTAACTGCTACTAATGGACTGGCAAGAAAATATCTCGTTGTTTATGGAATCGTTATGGGTGCGTGAAATGGGAGATGAGGTCTGTGTTGATGAGTTTGACGTATCGACCACAGCTGCCGATTGGTTACAAGGACCGTATTTGTACACATTATACAGAGAGCAACATGATATGCCTGAACGATTAGTGGCGCTCCTGTTTGTTACCGGGTTTATCTCTGCAGGTCTGGCCGCACCTATAGTGGGAGTTTGGGCAGACCAATAGTACGTCAAATTTCTTGTTGCTTAAGCCTGACTATTGATGGTGCATGTTTCGTAGCGGAAGAAGAAGATTATGTTTGACCTTTTGTGTCACTTATACCACCACATGTGCCCTAATTCTCTATCCGATTTTCCCTCTTTTGATCATTGGAAGATTGTTTGGAGGATTTTCGACATCTATTCTATTCTCTGCATTCGAATCATGGCTCATTTCATCAGCTTCTGCTCTCGAATTGCCTTCGGCTGAGCTTTCTCTTATTATGGGACGTGCTTCATTTCTTAATGGCCTCATGGCTACTTCTGCGGGTATTATCAGTAATGAATTGGTGGCTAAAACGAAGAATATTGCGTCACCGTATATGGCGAGTGGGGTTTTGTTGATATTGGCTTTTGTTGTGATTAGTGGGACTTGGTCAGAGAATTATGGGAATAGTGGGAGTGGTTCCACTGCTAGAGCGGATGCAGATGTTTTTCAGGTCAAGAGGATACGTGAAGCTTGGAACATTGTTCGACAAGGTATGCTTATTCCATTTCAATATTTAAACCTTGCAAGACTTATTGAATATTTTCTGAAAGATCCCAAACTATTGATCCTCGGGCTCGTGCAAACCTGTTTCGAGGGATCTATGTACCTCTTCGTTTTCGTCTGGGTTCCCTCCCTCCAGGAGGTCACTAGTATAGAAGGACATCTTCCCCTGGGGTATATCTTCTCCTCTTTCATGGTTTCTATGATGATTGGATCCATTATTTATACCACCGTTGTGGCATTTTATACTTCCAAAGGTGTCGCCTCTGCACTTACTATCCACGCCAAATTTAGTAGTGCGATTACTGTGCTAGGTGCTATCGCTCTCCTGGGTTCTATCGTTTCGCAGAAGGAGGCTGTGCGTTTTACAGCGTTTTGTACGTTTGAGGTTTGTGTGGGCATGTATTATCCTGTGCAGGGGATGTTGAGGGGTATACTCATTGCAAATGAGCATCGTGCAACAGTGAGTTCTATATTGGTTTATATACACCGACTAATATTGTTTCAATAGCTTTCATCATTCTTTCGACTGCCATTGAACATTTTTGTTGTTATTTCACTTTTGACCGGTGTTTCGTCTGCGAGGCGAATGGTACTCGGATTTAGCGTTTTTGCTCTTGCTGTCTCCGCTCTTGTAACGAGTTTGGTAATCGTGGAACGTCCAGCAAGCGATCTGTCTCATCAACGGACACCAACACTTGATTGATAGATTTGTACTACTAGTTTCGTGATTGTGATGATTGATCAATTTTCTGTATTGCTTAGTCAGCCTGTGTGTTTGGGCCTAGGGTTGATGACAAATACCGAGCGTAGGTGGAGAATCAAACAAGGCCACTTTACCCAGCATCTCCCATTTTCAGCGTTTCTTGTCCTCAATAACTCTTCCTACTCAGATACTTCACGTCCTTACGACCCATCATTGCTAAATGGTATGTGCTTGCTTTACACTTTACTATAACTGCCACTGACCCTTGTAACTCAGTCGACCAACTGCAGGAGACGTCTTATTCGCGACTTCAAACGCTTGTCCAGCGATCCACCGGGTGGCATCTCTGGAAGCCCATGTCCCGACAACATTATGCTTTGGAATGCTGTCATCTTTGGACCTGGTCAGCTTTCACTTTGCGATTTTCTGAATATAGGAGCGTATTACTAACATTAGACTCCTTCACTGTATTCAGGCGACACGCCATTTGAGGATGGCACATTCAAGTTGTTACTCACCTTTGACGAGTCTTACCCCAATAAACCACCTTCAGTCAAGTTCTTGTCCCGAATGTTCCACCCAAACGTCTACGCGAATGGAGAGCTGTGTTTAGATATCCTGCAAAACCGGTGGTCACCAACTTATGATGTTGCTGCAATCTTGACAAGTATACAGAGTCTGCTACACGATCCAAACCCGAACAGTCCAGCCAATGCGGAGGCGGCCCAATTGTACAGAGAGAATATGAAAGAATATGTGCGGCGGGTGAAGGCGACAGTAGAAGAGAGTTGGCTGGACCCTGAAGACCAAGTAGCTTCAACGAGTGCAGTAGATGGAACAACTAATTCGCCATCGTCATCCCCTTCGATATCAGCCTGAAGAAAACTTTATTCAGGGGGATATGGTTCTCGGATCATGGGATTTACTCATGGGATACATCTACTTCGGTCTTGTGCATAGAGAAGGTTTCTCTATCGCCAGCCGATAGATGGTGATTTTATGGACCATTCTTTTCTATTCCCTTGGTAGTTGTGATCCTTTTTTTCTTCTTTTTCCTCTCATTACCTCCTATTGCTTGATCAACTCGCTTCGCATTTTGTCGAAGTGGTTGACATTTGGGGCCCTTGGAACTACAATTAGCTATTAGTCCGACCAGCGAGCCGCTTTTTCTTTTAACTCCGCTTGGCATCTTCATCGTTTTTTTCTCTCGTTTTCTTCTTACCCTAGTTACTACTCACGTTGTATTTTCTCGTCTACTCGCATCTTCACATTGTAATCTTCCTATCAACTACATCCATACAGGTCGGTGCTGATTAGTAAATTAGGTCATTCAGGGCAAGGCTAGCTTCTAATAATTTTATTATTTGTTAGACATCATGCATTCGTGCGTTATGTGCAAGGTTCAGGCGTGGCCAGTATTGGAAGGTATTATTGGTTTAGCGCTCAGCGCTCTGGTCAATCTAAAAATTGTCGTCGCACTGAAAAGAATCAATTGTATACTTAATAATCGCATATAATCAAATAATCTTTTCAGTAGATTGAAATAGTTTTGATTTATGGATGATTTGAAGTGGCCAAGACGACGCGGACTTCGAGTAAACTGCGGGAATTCTTATTTAAATCCACTCTCAGTTCTTCTCGCCAACGCAACAACATTCTACATGAGAATGCTAGATAACCCCTAGCAACCATAACTGTATATGCGGTGATAAGCTGCGCACTGAGCCCTTGGGCTTTGTTCAGTTGCAAGTCTCACTTCACTTCTAATTGATGCAGGAAAATAAGGTAAATGATCAATCATTCAAGGGTCTACCACAGATACTGCGATTATGTATGATTGCGGAGGATTTAATTTCGGTTAAGCAGGTTAAAACTAACTTCACTATAAGTGAGTATATACTGTAACCTGGTCTACACGTTCAATTATAAGGAACCTTGTTGAACAGGTACCTAATGACAAACCAATGAACCCCAGAACGTATCGCGTGACGTAGACACTATGTACATATATAGTTAATGGTCCGTGCGCAAATTTGACGGGAGTATATAAGGCTCCCATGAGGCTTTTATAATTCTTTACCACTCTGGCCTTTTGGCTTAGATCAAGTGTAGTATCTGTTCTTAATAGTTTAACCACTATTATGGAGGCACCGCCTCCATTATTGGTTATCTAATTTTTGCCGCCCCAGTTCCTTGTCCTCTGCTTGCACGACTTGGACGTGATGACTCTGCCGCTGCATTACTGGCTTATGTTGTCGGGGGATCCCTTGTTTATAGGATCCTTTTCTACTCTCTCTTTGTATGGTTTTGTAGTCTCTTGTCATTTGACAATGTGGACTGCTCCTGCAAAAAGATCAGTGAAAAAAGGTTACATTGTTGCAAAGCTAATGGGGTTTTTATTTTATTTTATTAATGTTGAAATGTTTTACTGATGTAATGATGAAGTGATCTCATCACAACAAATGAAAACATGAGTTCGGACATGCTATTCTTGTGACATTGCTGCTGTGGCTCCGAATCGGTGCGCTTCATTCGTTTTGGAATCTCCATTGAACAACGGTGCGCACAATCTTTCCTCATGGAGTACCGATGATAGATAGCCTTCAAATTCGAATCAGCTGCCATGGCATTAGACTGACCTTTTTGAGGACCCTTGTATGTTCAGGGGCGTCTTCTTCGCTGACTATAAATGACCAACAGGTCCTTGCATCCAACTGGTACATCCTATTGCAAACTATCAACACGATCCCGTATGTCCAAGTCGTGAAAGCCCTTCAGTATAAAAGCTAATTTATGCTTGAAGTATTATGCAGAGTTCAATATACCATTCGTCGACAAGTCGCCCTCTACCCAAAAAATCCCATGTTGTTGCGGAGAGCATAGAACCATCGTTCCTTGAAAAGGGGTTAGGTCTTAGTCTGGACCTTATCGAGGCCTCTCTTCCACCGGTTTATCGACTCCCTCACGAACTCCTCAGCCATATATTTCAGTTCGATGACCTCGACGGTGTAACACTGCCAACGCCCTTCGCATGGGCCATTGCTCATGTGTGTAGAGAATGGCGAGGCGCGGCTTTCGGTACGGCTAGTCTGTGGTCAACGATTATGCTCGACGTTTCACCACCTCGAATAAGCACCAAACGGTTGGACGGACTCCTTGAAATGCTCGATGTTTGCCTCGAGCTTTCGAAAGCTGTACCAATCGACTTCGCAATCTTCTTACGCCACAAGAACACCACTTCTAATGCTGTTCTCGGTCGCCTTTGTAAACATGTACATCGGTGGCGTAAAGTAGTTGTGATTGCGTCGACCGATGCGTTAATCCCTTGGCAACATCAGATTCAAGATAGAACACCACTTCTAGAAAGCCTTAGTGTCGGTAATCTTGACGGTGAAGCCGGAACTGTCGATATCTCCCGAGTGTTTTACGGCTCCACACTATCAACTTTACAGCTCTGTTATCACCAGATGGATGGTCCATTGGCATCAATATCTACACCATGGACGCAGATCAGGTGTCTACGACTTTCAGCATGCGCTTATTCTATCCTGCCATCTGTCCTTAAACAACTACCCAACCTCAAATCATTGGAAATTGAAGGTGTACCCCCTCGGGCCGGTATCGCGTATTCGGGGAGCCCAATAACTTTGCCGACGCTTGAAGTACTCCACATTACAGCTTATATTCATCACATCGCTAACGTCCTTCCATTCATTCACACATCTTCGCTTGCTCAATTGACGATGAAGTTATACACGAACAAAGTCGATTCACCACAAACTACTATTGTGCAACGTACTCCCAAACAGGTTGTTCACGATTTCATCAGCCGCACAAAGGCCAAGAAGACCATCGTGGAATACTTTGATACGTGTTATTATCTGGATTCCGTGCAGGATCATATTTCCCGATTCATTCGGTAAATCAACTCAATGACTCGTGACTGCGGGGTGGGTGTGCCTATTATGGGGAGTTAATGCGGTCCAGACTTGTTCAAAGGTTGTCTCCATATCTCATATCCTCCTTTTAAACTTGGCCGACCCCGTCGGGGGATTTCCCAATTTCATCCTTCTACACGACAACCCTAGCTCTCCCCTTTTGCAATCATGATCGCGATCTCTCCACATTTATATGTACCTTTTCTTTCCTGTCCATCATCAATTTTTTTTATTACAATCGTGCGCCACATCGTGTACAATATTGTTCTACGTCAATACTATTTTGTTTCGAGATATCAGTTGGTTTCGTTTCGAGAGTTCAAGAGTAAGAGTCCTTACAATAATGCGATAAGCCCTATTGGGAAACATAACTATAGTTCGCAAACACTGAGTTTCAATATCAGGTTACACATTGACATTCTTTCAGGACTTACGATGGCAGTAACTATTCCACAAGCACCATATCTCGTTGTTGGTGAATGTCCATTTTGCTGGCAAACCAATAATACTGATAATAAAAAAATCGGTTTCAATATAAATCGACTGGTTGCTAATTGCAACACGGGAAGTGAAGCTAGTGAAGGTGGATGGGGTTTTTTTTTTTTAATGACAACGTACGATTTTGAGGAGGGAGTACTGCTCCTGGAGTCATCATTACATTCATCATCATAGCTGGTTGTTGTTGTCCACCCATTCCTGGACTCATAGAAGCATTCATACCGGTCATTTGAGGATTCATCATCTGTGGTTGTTGTTGACCCATACCCATACCCACGCCTGTACCCGTCTGTGGTAGTTGACCATGACCAGTCATTTGAGGAGACATCATTTGAATCTGTGGTTGCATCGATTGTTGATTCATCATAGGTGATATTGGTGTTGTCGTCTGGAAATTTCCATGAGGTCCACTTTGAGTTGGGTGGGTATAGTTATTATTGTATGTTGATTGTGGTTGAATTGGAGTATTGTAATTGGGTGGGTAATCGAAGTTATTGTTATTCGATTTAACGTCGTTCATTGTTGTTGTTTAACGTTCGATAATTTCACTGAGTAGATAGTTGAGACTGTGGTAGTAGGAGGGAGGTTTACGACGGATGGGAATGGTTGGTTGTTAAGAGCCAGAATACAGTTAAATGGTCGACTCTCAGTAGACTACTATCACTTGACACCTGCGGGCAATTAATTTCCAGGTAACGAAAGGCGTGTACAACTGTGTGACACAGCCAAGTACAGCTTTCATTTCGTAGTCTGTTCCTGCAGGGAGCATCATTTCCGATATTGATATGTATTGATTGACAGATAGATAGGCTTTCGCACGTAAAGAGCGCTCGAACAATGAGTATTAACGTTAAGCATTTTGGTTTTTTTTGCGCAATAATCATTCAGGCTGGTATAGATTGTAATGAGTCCGGACTTCGTAGACTTCTAACCAAGTATGTGCATGTATATAATACAACTATTATCTATTGCATGCAGCCTTCCACGTCAATCATAGATTCCCTTGTCAAACATGTCAAACATCACCTGGTACATATTTTGTTGGCGCTGTTGGCGAGAACTCGGTTATTTGATTTACTATTCGCATCTTTTATTCTGTATGATTTCCATAGTATATCCTGGTATATTACTTGGTCATTGTGCTTTCATACCAATATTCAATATATTTCAGAATTATGCAATTATAATGCAGTACCTCTTCCGTTGACGTTGACGTTGATATTAAAAGGTATAAATAGGTGTGTTGAAGGTACGTTTCTGCACCGCCCCAATATCAATTGTGTTATTTACATCAGGCACAGGATAGATAAAATTAACTCCTTCCTTCAGCGCGCATGCTAAATTTGAAATAAGGAATGCAATTATTCCTAAAGGGACAAGTAACAACATGCAACGTACTTGAGCATGTAGCCAGTAGGAGTCAGTAGGGATCACAACTATTATATATATATATCTACCATCTCGAATGAAAATAGTACTGCCGACCGGGATACCAGCTGACAGTTTGAGCATTCAAGATATCCATGCGGGTTTGAACTTCATGCGAAAATCAAAAAGTAGAAAATTCTTTGAAACGAAACCGGAAACGACCCACGGGGTAAGGAATCATTAAAGCATATGTACTGTAGGTATTATATCTTCAAACTGGAAATTCTCCGCGTGCCGTTGTTGGAATGATAATATATCAGATTCAATTGACACCCCACGTTTTTATCCTTATCCCCAGCGCATGTTGAAGAAGAAACGAGAGTGAACTTCATGTCCGGTGGAATTTGAAGTCGATCTATAGTATGTTCATTGATAGAATGCTGGAGTTTAGGTACTTTTAAAACTCCATAAGCTAGACCACTCGTGAGTTAACATGAATCCTGGACACCAAATCATGGATTTTAACTATTTTCCACCACTCATATGATGTATCTAGATTCCCGAAAAGTGCGGTAGCAAAGATCCATCACATCACCTTTTTCTGTTTGAAGTTTTTCTTTAGGAGGACTCTGGAAAGTTGAAATTACCGTTTATTATATTTACTAGTAATTTGAGTGATGATTGTTGGAGATTGATTGATGATATGTCATTTATATCTGATCCAACACACAAGGCCAATCAATCTCCTAGTGGTATTATTTTCGGGTGTCGGAACACCGCCCGAACGGTCTTTAATTGTTTTACTTATGACCCCCGATGTCCTGCACGTGTTTTAACCTCCTTGAACAAGTTTCTGTGTTCTAGTATACTCATCAGAAACTCCCAAGCTATGAGTGACGACCATGAGAAAACAGGTAAATACTCGGCTGGCGTTATCGCAGCGGTAAATTATATCTAGGGTTGACCTGAGCATCCAAATTGGTTCAAAACCTTCTACGAAGAACTATTAGATAATGCGACCAGCCTCCACTCCTCTGTTGCAGCTAAATAACAGTACCGGATCTGAGACCAAACTCTAAGCTTAGTACTAGCGTGTCGACTACCAAAAAGATTACAGAAACCTGCGTGTACTATTTGCGTTATTGGGTACATATCAATCAAGAATTGTCGCATATTCTAAGTATGCTCACCAACGACCATTAATTATGATTATCGGGAATATCGCCTACCAACAAGTTTGTCAGGTTTTATGACTACGTTGAGGTTTTATGACTACGTTGATTTGTACAGGCGTGGAGATGACTTGGATGATCCGAGGGACACTGAAAAATCAAGAGTAACGTTATGCAGTGCTATACTAGATGGATGATGATCGGATATTGAATGTCGTTACACAAAGTAAAAGAGACGGCTCGGGAGTAGGAGGGGATAATATTAGTATTCCCAACTTGAACATTCCCCGCGGAGCGACAAAAGCTACAACGTCTAGAAATTGGATTGCTCCGTAGAACAATGTTGTGAAGGCGGAGCACTAAGTACTGAGCACTCCTAAGATAAAATTACCTGAAGGATGGGTAACAAGGGTACTAAAACACCTCCCTCTCAATCTGAAGAAAACAAATTGGTTAATTGCATCATAAATAATAATAACCAGCGGCAAATAAGTAGTAGGATCAAAATCAAAGCTCATCTCGAACTTCCTCAACCTTAACCTCTCCCTTTCCACCAGACTCTTCTTCCCCTCCTTTAGTGTTATCCGCATCCTTGATAGCACCGGCACTAGCAAGTACATCCGCACCAGCAGTTGCGAGTCTTGAATGAATTTTACCTTCTTCGGCCAACTCTTTGGAAAACTTAGCAATCTCAGCATCATATTCTTCCCATTCGGGAATTTGACGAGCTCGTGAAAGTTTTGGTTCTTTCTGCAAGTGTGTAAAGTCGGAAAGTAAGAAACATGATATCTATTGCAAGGAGGACCGTACCGTGAGAGGATTTTGACATAGATCGATTGTTTTGGCTCGATGGAGACGATCCTTGCTACACCATGTTTCACACTAAATTAAAGAACCACCAGTTAATAAAATGGTGATAGGTAAGTTAAGAGAAATTCTTACCCATAACCAATCCTCAGGCAAGGAATACTTTACGAGGTTAATGTTGATGAGATCATTGGTTTGAAATAATCCAAGGATATAGTATTACTTACAATGGGAACGTGCTTTTGTAAATTGTTCGGGAGATCTAAATGAGTAGAATTGTTAATAAATGCCTTGGCATAGTTACCAGTAAGAATAACTCGCCTTGATCTAAATTAGCCAATGAATTGGGATCCGCAGATAATTGTTGATAGTGTCCACGCAAGATATCCTAAAACACACCTAAGCCTTCTTTCTCACAAAGTGGATGAATTAACCACTTACACCGGCCGTCATCTATAGTTCCGAAATTCCCAAATCATGATCAGTTTCAATGCACCAACGAAACGAGACTAAACAAAACCAAGAAATTGTTACACACCTGCCTAAACTTAACAAGGTCGATAACATACAAGGCACTATAGATGAAACATGTCAACACCGATTCACAAATAAAAGCAATAAAAACACACCTGATATGATACGGTTTATCCTGCAAAAAGTCCTTCCAATAACCCGTTTTCCAAAACCTGAAACCTTCCATATCCGTATTATCATCACCCATAGGTGTATACGCATAAGGAGCCCCATGAAGATCCAAATCTACAAGTTCTTTCAAATCCGCCCTAACAATTTGATCCGCATCTACGAATATGACTTTTTTCAAATCCATAGGGAAAAGAACGTCCAAGAAAAGAATTTTGTAGGCCCAAATTATGCGTTGTTTTTCGGTTTGAGCGCGTAGCCATGATGGCCATTTGTATGTGACGAGTTCGTATTGGAAGTTATATTTTTCGGCCATGTGGGGAATGAATTCCTATATATGATTACCAGGAAATTATAAAGGGAGCCTGACACTAGAGAACAAATAAATACGTACCAGGAAGGAAGGAGAAAGGAAGTTTTCAATAAACCAGAACTTGACTGTGCTATTTGTGTTACGCAGAACGCTAAGAATCATAATAGACGCAAATCGCTGTTCAAGAAGTCCAAGATTAATAGGAAAATGAATAGATAGACCAACAGATACAGATACGCACTTCATAAAGCAATCCCGAAGCGACAGTGAAAATATTGATATCAGCTTGTTTCTTAACTTCAACCAATCCATTATCCTCTACCACTTGCACTTCATTCTGCTTCTTCGCACCAAAGAAATCCCAAACCTTATCCGTTAAACTCTCCAAAATCCCTTTCTCCCCATTCGAACCATCATGACCATTCATTTCCACATCCAAAACATCCACATCCTCCATTCCAGGTAACCTTTCCAACCTAGGATACAAAACCAATCCTTCAAACCCAACAACAGTAATCTCATCACCACCTTCATCAACATTCGGACTATCCCAACCTTCATTTCCTACACTTTCCATTTTGAAAATATCTCTCCCAGGTCCATCACGAATTCTCAATCTAAAAACACCAGGTTTAGCTTTAAATTGAGTATACCCCAAATTAGCTACTACGAGAGTATCGTCTATAGCCGCCCCATCACTTGTTATTAATTCAAGTTGTACTCCACGTGGTGGTGCTTGAGTTAAAGTTTCACGAACATGTCCTTCGATTACCAGATAATCTAATGCGAAAATGGCGTCAACGCTTGTATCTCCTTCGGATAGTTGATTGAGAAGGATATTGTCGAGATCGTATAAGGCTTCTCGGGGTCGTACGAGCCATGATGATGGAACGTCCATTGCGAGTGTATATATAGGATCAGTTGGGAGATCTTCGAAAATAACTTGAGCGGGAACTTCATTGCTGTTACAATATGAGAATTGCGAATTCTGAGGGCAGAGGGCAACTTACCCAGCTTCGTCGAAGGATAATGAAGAAAGTGCATTATATCGGTAGAAACGTTTCAACGGGATCTATAAACAAAAACATTAGATAAGCGTCAGAAGGGGGTAGCTTAACACTCACATCAGTATAGGTTCTAACGGGGTTCAAGTGGACTTCAATGAATACATCCGGGATATTTGACAACCACTAAATAGATAAATATTCGTCAGTTATGGTTCAAAGTTTTAGAGAGAGAGAAAAAGAGAGAGAGAGAAAGATAAAGGAAGGCTACACTCACCCTCAAAATACTCGACCACTTCTGTGCAGTAGGACTCAACGGATCAAGTACAACTCCAATTTGATACAACGCAGTTGAATTATCACCAAACTCGAAAGCACTAAAGAAAAAAAAATTCCAATATCAATCAGTACCCAATCCAATTGTACCAAAAATAAAAAAAAAAAAAAAAACTAGAAAACACTCACGTATATTCCGATCCCAGAGTCCTATAATTCATAGTTCTAGGTCTAACAGGAGCATCAAACAATCCAATCTCACTTGGATCAGGTTGTTGACTAGCACTAATAACAGCCGTAACCATCGAAACCAATTCCACATAACTATTTCTATCAAGTTCTAAAACTGAAGGCTTGACATTAGTCAAAGCTTCAACAATAGGTACTTGACGTTTTTTGTATTCGTATTCTTCTAATGCTAGGAAATCGGCTGATTGGAATTGAGATTGTTCGATTGGTGTTATGACCTGATAAGGTGAATTAAGCAAAGAATGAAACTGGGAAAACTGAGAACTTACTCGACCATTAATGATAACTCCCACTTCACCGACTTTAACACCCAAAGCTTTAGAAGCCAATCTAGAAGCCTTGACATATTCCTCATATTTACTCCCATCAATGTCGTTCAACTTTATACCAGAAAGAACCTTGATCATAGTAACACCATTACCAAAATCAAAAGACTTCTGTTTCTGTTCCCATTCAGCGGTAACATCGCCGAGATTAAGAACAGCAAGTAACGCTTCTGGTGTTACTTTCGACAAAGTATGAGATGTGATGAGATGTGAAAGAATCCATGAAGTTGATGTTTTAGTTCTGTCAGACGAGGAAAGTGAAGTGTCGATTGGGTTGTGTAGGAACGTTAACCGTTTTCTTGAACCTTTGACCTATTCGAAACAGATACATCAACTTTCTGGTTCTTAGAACAACAACAGAGCGAAAGAAGAACGTACCATTGATCCAATAGCTTCAACAAGGATACCTTGCCCTTTTTCCGAATCGAAATCAGCAACAACATATACACTCGATGTCAAACTCTCCTGGGTGTCTGAATGACCATCATTCATCAATATTTTTTTCACTTTAAGCAGGACTGACTGAATGACTTACCAGGATAAAGATAAGAGCCCCCTTTAATTTCTTTTTCAACCCCAGTTTTACCAAATACTTCCGGAAGATTTACAATTTTAAGCGTATTAGTTGAAGGAACGATGTATATATTCCTTCGTTTACTTGTCGTTGGTAAATCATAGAAGTAGTTCCCCATATCGGGTTTTTTGTCATCTGAGATTGTACCTTCGTAGATCTACAATTTGAGTTAACCAAATTATGCTCGATGTATGCGTCCTACTAGGAGAGGAAAAGATAACATACCTTTTCTTGCAAGTACTGCATTTGTTTACCAGCTTCGATTTGTAAATTTCTAATGAAGTCCTACACGCATGCACAAAAGAATCAGTTCAACCCCTTGTTAACAATGAAACGAAAATACAAATACGCACATCATCCAAAGGCAAATACCTTCCATTAAAGAAAACATGTCCTTTCCCAGAACTACTTTTCACGCCCAATCTGCTCATATACGATTTGATCTTTTCAACCAGCGTACCCTTTCTCACATTAATTTCCTTCCCCTCCTCCTCTTTGACTTCTTCCTCCGTTACTAAGTCATCCGATGTGTCATCTGCTTTAGTAGTACCGTTGAAAATATCATTCAAATCTTCAGCTACATATTCAGGATCTTCTTGTGATTGAAATAAGACAAATGAACCGTATGCTGCTTTGATTTGTTTATTGAGATCAAGTTTCGTTGAGGCTGCGAAACTTGCTGCTGGGGATTCTGATGGTGTTATCTATCATTATGCATGAGTGATTTTATTCTAGTCAACATGGAAACGAGCTTACCATTGATAAAAATGCCAAGGTCTTCTTCCTTCCATACTTCTGAATAAGATGATAGAAAAGTCTAGCCATTTTCAAATCTATTGTTCAATCCAATTAATGGACTATGACCACATGAAAGGAGAGAAAAACACGTACTATTTTCGTCGTCAACAAGAGGTACAACACCAAATCTAAATGGCACTCCTCTATCAACAAGATTAGCCACAGTACCCGCAATGAATTCAACATTAGCAGTATCCAACAAATCAACCACAAGCACAACGTTGAAAAGGTTGGCTTTGACATTCGGTAGTGCACCAGGGTAACTTGGTCGAAGGAGCTATCAATAATAAAAAAAGCGAGCACACGTATGAACAAAGATAATAAGATAATGCGACAGAAGAAACATACTGCATATAACGAAGGACTCCACCGAGCATACCTCGAATCTTTCTCCATATCATTCCACCAAACCACAACACCTCCATTTTCACTTCTATCACTAGCATCAAACAAACCATCTACAACACCACTTTCTTTCTGTTGTCTCCCAATAATAGAGGAAGTCAACAATTGAATGGCATTACCTGCTTCCAGACCAAGATTAACCAAACTCTTCATCAAAACCTTTTCCTTTTTCAATAATCCTAATAATCCAAATATGTTGACGTCATTGGAATCGATTTGTGCTCCATTCAACCAAAAAAGGTTGAATCCGCCTTGGGCTCTCATAGCGTTCGAGGCGAGTTCGGAGGAAATGGAGTCATTGACAACCACGCGACGAGCTAAGGATGTGACGTATTTAGGGAAGTTTTGAGAAAGGTAGGTGAGGGCTGCTAGTGGTTCTGGAGATTCTGCGATTAACTGGACAGCCTTTGAGCCAAGTGCTGATAGATGGAACCATTAGTATTAAGGAGACACAGTGAGAGACCCCATTAAAGAACACATACTCTCTAACTCTTGTTCGGTAAGTTGAGTTTTGGCGTCGGAGGGTGTATTTGATTCTGGGTGAGCTTGAATGAGGGAGATTATTGGGTCAACATCAAGTGTTGATTCTCCGTTTTCAACTTGTTCCCCTTTCTCGCCAGATTCTAAAATAACACAAGTTGAACATATAAATTTAGGGAACATCAGAATAGAATACAAACTTTTGTTTGAGGAGAATCGATCATCTACAGCCAGGTAGTCCATCTTCTTAAGATCCAAAGCAACACCATAGCCAGAAAGGTTGTTCCGGGCAGGTTTGGGTCCTTGAGGCAAGACGTAACGCAAAACATATTCAACGTGGGGAATAGGTCTATTGGCTTGAGCATACAAAAAAGTATGCAATGCACGGAAGTTCTCCGAATCCAAGGTAGCGTAAAGAATGGCTGTCCGGTGAGGTCTATCGAGAGTTGGCTCGGCGGAGGGTATATGTGTCAAACGTAAGTATCTTGGGTCGTACATAGGTGCTTAGGCAAACTGTCAGTTCACGGACCTTCTTGTCTTTGAAAGGATACTCACGATTCGGTATTAGAATTCTCGGATGCGTCTATGGTATCATGTCCAACCAGTTGCACCAACGTCTCGATGTCACAAACAACCTCGCCGTACCAATCTACCCAGGATCCACAAGTTGTGCCTTTGCTATTATTGTGTCTGTCTTCATAATGTTGATAGAATGCTTCCAGTTTTGGTGTAGCGGCATGTAAGGCCAGCTTCATCTGAACTTCAGCGACTTGGCTAGCGCCTTGTATGATACCATTGGATACCGCTGAGGTAATTCCAGACTGGTATAAAGCTTCGGGTGCGACAGATTGAGCAAAGATTAGTGATGTTGGATCTGTAAGTTTGTCTAGAAGGGGGAAGAAACCATCTGGGTTTATTAAAGCAACAGTTTCACTGTACCACAATTCAGTATATGTAATAAGTATGGACATTATGAGGTCCTCACAGAATTTCTGGGACAACGGGTGGTGCTGGCCAGGAGGAAGTAAGGGATATCTTTACTGGAGGACTTGCAGCATTTGACGCGAGAACGGCCAGGCTGAGGCCCAGTATTCTCTTCATGGTGACTGAGTTCAGTCAGAGAGCATTCCCTGGACACGTAGGCTCGTGTAATACCAACTTATAATCTTATCAGATAACTAAGTACACGTGATCCAGATTTCTTTAGAGATTGATCAGCAATTAGCTTCGACTTTTTCCATCTACCACCATGGAATTCATACCCGCCCCTGCTGTCCACAGAGTCCTCTGTGCGATTGCGGTATGTAGTAGCCAGTACTGTAGGAATTACCACTGATAAGAACGATAGGTACACCAATTGTACCCAATTCTGCTAATCTTTGTGTTGCTTGCCTCAGAAATTCGTACGTTCACATCAATCCATCATAGCTTTATCTTATTCTATTTCAGCGTTGACATTACTGAAGGTATCCCAAAACAAGGTAAATATCCAGCAATTACCAATTGTGGCTTTGGATCTCACTTTGTTGATCAGCCGCTGTCTCTTATTGCCGTAATTGCGAACGATTCCTCTCTCCTCCTCAAACCTGGACCATCGCTCGTCCAGAATCCTCAGAACTACTCTCAATATGTCTGAAAAAACTCAAAGGCCTGAATAAAGTTCGCCTGACAGATGCACATTTCATCTGGACAGAACCCCATTCTAAACGATTAAGAGTTGCCATGACCATACAAAAAGAAGTACGACCCATTAACGATATTGTGTCTTTCCACATCCTGACGTCTGCTAGGTTTTAACAAATACAATTCTCGAACAAACATTTGAAATTGAATTTCTCGTTCAATATGGTCAATGCCCGGATTGTACTCGACTAGCAGCTAAGAATACATGGAAAGCCCTTGTGCAAGTTCGCCAAAAAGTTCCCCACAAGCGTACCTTCTTGTACCTCGAACAACTCATCCTGAAATGTAACGCACAAAAAGACACCATATCCATCAAGGAAGTCCGCGATGGTCTTGACTTTTTCTACGCTCATCGTAGTCATGCACTTAAAATGCTCGAGTTCCTCACTAGCGTTGTTCCCGTTCGGTATGTCTTCTAAAACTCCTAGCTTTCGTTTATGTTAATGGTCCCAAAGATCAAAAGCCTCGGAGCAACTCCTCTCTTCCGATACTCACACCAACACCGCCAATTTCAAATACTCTTACTCTGTCGAAATTATTCCCATTTGTAAAGATGACCTCGTCTGCATGCCTCTAAAGCTCGCCCGTAACCTATCCAACATTCATCCTCTCACCATCTGTACTCGAGTTGGTAACTCAATCCAACTCCTCGATGTCGCAACCCTTCAAACGTGCGATATCCCACCTGCCGTTTATTGGAGACAACCTTTCCATTCGCTCGCAAGCATCACTGATCTTGTTGAATTCACGGTTTTGGATATCGAACCTGATTACAAAAAATCTAAAGGTCGTTGGGTTATGGCTGATGCTCAGGTTGCATTAGCCGGAGCTTTCAGATCCTCAAACGGTATTAAGAAGAATAACCATGAAGAAGATGATGCTATGGATAGTTGGGATGCAGATGGTACTGCAACTCAAATTTATCACACTCGTACTCATTTAGGTGCAATTCTTCAACCTGGTGATACATGTTTGGGATACCATCTTACTTCTGCGAATTACAATTCTGATGATTTCGCTTCTTTACCCACTCATTTAATTCCGGACATTATATTGGTGAAGAAGACTTATCCGAATAGGAGAAAGAAGAATAGGAATAGGCAATGGAGATTGAGGTCTATTGCGAAGGAAGCTGGTGAAGAAGGTGAAACTAGTAATGCTAGAGGTGTGGTGGGTAGAATGGGAGGTAGAGATTCAAAGAAGATTGAAGAAGATTATGAATTGTTCTTGAGAGAACTCGAAGAAGATCCGGAATTGAGAGCTGGTGTTAATTTGTATAAGGTTAATAAGGACGTTACAATGGCTGCTCCTGGATCAAGTGAAACGGAGAAGAGGAAGGGTAAAGGTCGTAAAAAGGAGAAGGAGGAAATGGATGTGGATATGGGACAGGTGGAAACGGACGTTGAGGAGGATCCAGAGTTCCCTGGTATTTCTTTGGATGAATTGTTGGAAGACTTTGATGAAATGGCTTTAGGAGATGGGGAAGAGGAGGAAACGGTTGGATAGGTTCAAACTTATGATGAGATTTTACCTTTTACATGTCAAGTGGCACGCAATTATTCCAAATCACTTTCATTTGCGATTTATTATCATCACCCCTTGTCAGTCAAAAAGAAAAATCTGCCCAGACATAGTATAACTATGGTCATTAGATTATTTAGAATCCTGCATCCATCTAGCATGGCACTCTACATACCCCCACTATCTCTATATATATAAAAAGATTCTGAAACGAACCGTAGGTCTTCTGACATTATAAATACTATACACATACCCGCATGACACGATTTAATAGGCTACTTTCAGAAAAAGTATATCAACAATCATGGTGGGAACGGAGTAGAGTGGCTATACCTGGTCTCATGAGACAATGTCCACCTTCGATGGTCATAACTAGGTAAGAAGCTGGATGAGCAATGAGCACTGAGCATCATATGGGGAGGAGATTACAGATCAATTTTGAATGACCCCTGTTTTGCTGCTCCGAAGAGTTAATGTGCTAGAACACCTATACCTCCCCAAGTTGCTTGAAATGAGTCACTATAGTTTCTCAACATTGCGTACATTCAACTTACGGTTCCTTTGAAAATATCATCACTGAGAAAAAAAATATGAAAATTTGTATGTTTTGGACTAGCCTCAACTAGGACAAATTTCAACTTTAGTCGTCGCAGTGTCTCGCCGGTACTTATAACTTATGATGCTATGCCAGGTGTCCTGATTTAATCTTCTCCTAAGTGAAGCACCACTTACTCCCCGATGAGAAGTCGTGCTGGATTGGCCCTTCACAATCAAATTTGGCCTCAGAGTACACCAGATTCCTGGATTCTGGAACCCATTTGACAAAATGGGAATAATGAATATTCTGCCATCCTCAGTTGGGGGGTCATCATCGCGAAACACATTTATCATATGGCCTAGAGAATTTTACAACGAGGCTGTGGGCCTGTGGCAGTAACAGTAGCAGTAGCAGTAGCATGTAAACACCTGACGGAAGAAAAAACGACTTGTACCAAATTACGACTGATTCAAAACCGGAGGAGATACGGAATTCATGGATGTTGTTTATAAAAATATATCAATTCCAATTTTTACTAGCCGAAGTATCCAGAATTCGTAAATCCTACGCACATATGGTCTCAATGACGACAAGGCCCTCTCAGGCACTCACTATTGAAGCTCCTACCAACCATGAAGCTTTGAAGTGTAACATACCACCCCACTCTACGCTACTAAAAAAAACCCAGCAACACTGATCACAAACACGGGAGGTGTTGATCTCGTTGACAAGATTACGGTTCTCAACACTTTAGTATATATATATTAGGCAATCTCATCAATAATTCCATAACTTCAAGGGTCACTTGCTCACAGCTCACCTTTGGTTACATTGTTTGACAGCACAATCATGGGGACTCATTAGGTGCTTTACACTCACTGCGCAAAGCTCTTGGTGGCAATCGACCTTTGAAATGAATAAATAATAGAGGCTACAAAGCGAATGAAACATTGATCACTTTCTGTCTTTTCATCAGCACTTCGTGCTGACAGATATATTGGGTGTGTAGGTGCAATAAGTGGCACATAGTAGTCCAGAGGAAAATCTCTTTAGACGAGAGGAGTGGGGGAGTTTGAGAACGCAGAACTACGTTAGCATGTTTAGTATATGAATGATTGAGAATTTCAAAATCAACTGTTCAAATTATTTATAAACAGCGACTCGGATATTAGATGAATGGAAGACGTAGTTCTAGTTTCATTGTACAAGTTTTTACCCAAGACGAAGCCATTTTCCCAATCAGAAGAGTCAACCAGCAACCTTAAGAACAACATCTGACATACTTATTCCCTTCCAAACACGTTCAAATGGCTCACAGGTAACGGAAATACGTAACAGAACTCACCTCTTTGCTTATCTAGACGCCAGAATTAAGTTTCGGCAAGGGAATATTAGAGAATGATTTGCTTGAGTTTTGGGTTTACAAAGTGCACGAAGCAATAGATGAGACTACGGGGTACCACTGCCCATTGGTTTTATATCAGGGACCTAAATCTCTTTTCAAATTCTCTTCCCAATCTCCATCATACTTCACACTCGCACTCCTCACAGCCCGACTGGTAATAGAACCAAATGGAACAATCTGAACAGCCAAAGGTGGACATTCCACAGAAACAGCAATGATACTACCTCTTCCTCTCTTCTCACTTTCGGTCCTATTCGTCTTTAATTGTTCCATGGCAATTCCCCAACATCTGTCCTTATTCTTCGCCAAATCCTGCTCCAATACTTCCGTCTTTTCCATCACAAAATATTTCCCAACATCTTGAGAGTCGTCTCCAATAGAATCCAAGTTGTTCTTGTTATAACGAAGTTGAATGTTTAAGATATGGGTTTTTGCTCGGGCTATACTTTCAGAAATGTTTAAAGCATTTATACAAGCTACCATTAGATTGTTAGAATGGAACTTTATCCATTTTTCGAGATCAAGATCGAGTTGCCTCCAAGTTACGTTGGGTGGAAGAGGTGCATCGGATGGCAGTGGTTTGCCGAACTTTTGAGCCAAGTCGGCCATTCCGAGTGTTATGTCATGGAGTTGGTTCACTTGACATACTTTTTTATGGATCTACAAGTTATTAAGTCAGAGCCAGGTTTCGTTGAGATCAGAGACGAGTGAAGATGGAAATTTGAGTCACTGAGTAATAGTACCACGAATCTGAGAAGATGAACGTATATAACATACCTTCCAATCACGAACTTGACATTCTCGAGAACAATACCTGTGTATATACGAGCATGGTCAGCTTCATATTTCAGTTTCTTTTTCCTCTAACTTGGCGACATACATGACACATCGACATCCAGAACAGTTTTTCAGTTTATATTCTTTTGATCCAGAAATATGACATCCACCACATTTACGTTGAGGACTTGCACCTTCCAAATCTAACAAATTATTCCGAGTATCATGGGGAACATCTGAGTTTTGGTTGCTTGACGCCATGGTCGGACTCTTTCTCAGCAGAGTTTGAGTACTATAAGATGATGTGTTGGATGTTGGATCTGTAGGATTTCCAATGAGCAGTTGGTTAGAGTCGATAAGTAAGCGGGTGTGGATGATACTAGTGAAGAATTGGATGTAATAAGCCCTCCTCAAGGCCTTGAGGCTGAGTCGAAGCTCCTTCGGTGGCTGCCGAGGTCCGGCCTAAATATGTATGTGCATGCCCCGTTTTGAATTACAACATTCAACTGGAGCAAACGTAAGTATGGCTGAAACTGAGTCCATCGTTTGATGTAAAAGTTAGTAATACTACTCAGGTACTCAACTTTGGTATGTACTCTTCTTTCAAGCTTTAGCCTGTAAATGGGGCGAGTCATCTTGGCTGTGTTATGCAGTACTTAACCTCTCTCATCCACCATCGACTCCCACTGCATCCAACACTAGGGCCTCAAGTAGTACTTTGACGTCCCTCTAAAAGCTAAAATTACCAAAACATAGGCTTGCTAATGAACAAGTTGTGACTTCAACACACGGTATTACTGGTAGAATCCCTTGGCGCCTGGAGACCCTCCACAAACATTGAATACTCTCGCTCCAAGCTTTTAGAAGTTACCATTCAAACCGGAGGTTTATTTGTGACCTCAGATACCCGCGATCGGCGGCTAGGACTAGATCATATTGAACGTATACCATCGCATCACCCAGCACCGTGATGATCACATTGTCACACAACGCTGAACAAAATACATAGGAGGATCATGATGTGATGCAAGGTAAACTTGTGTTTCAACTTCAACAGAACGTAAACTTCTTGGAGCGCCACCCCAATTGTAAGAGGGAGATACATATCATCATTAATTAATTGGTGATGGTGCTAGCTCTATTTAAAAAAGATTGTATGATTCGAACGGTTTATAGTAGTAGCTTCCGGCCAGCTTCGGGCACAGCACTTTTGAATGGTGGTCCTACTTAGTCACCAGTGAACTACTTCGGGTTTGTAGCCGTGCTGCTGACCCAGAGATGAAAAGCGCTCTAAAGATCAATTTTCAACAAAAAAATTCCAAAGTAATGACAATATCGAGGAACTTTTGAGTACTGTCTCTTGACTCTTGTGTAAACTTGGCAACGAAAACACAGTATTCCCTCAATTGGTATGTAACACATTTTGAAGACAATTAACAAGATGCAAGTATACTTACTGAATCATCTGCTTCAACATTCCTGACGTGGGTAAAAAATAAAAAATAGATTCCAAATTAGAAATTTGGGTCATTATCATCCACGACAACATGTTGAAACTTGTTTGCACCATAGAATTCGAAAGAGAACACACGCGCGTTATGGTCGTGGAGCAACATTTGTTTTTAGGCACACGACACAAGCCTCTCAAGAAGAGCGAGCCATGCAGCCATGCTCCCTACGTACCACGCAGCGCCCAGTTTCTCTTCAGATTTACTTGAATTTACCTATGTATATTTACTGAAAGAAGCAGTGTAAGTGTGTACATACATACAGTACTTACGAGAATTGGTAGAAAATAACTCCCTCGGTTTGGTTTGTTCCCGCAATGCTATTTTTGTCTGAGCAACCCCGAAACTGGTGCTTATTCGGATACATGGTCCAAGCATATGTACACCAATGTCAAGCCGATGGCAATGAGAAGTTGAACTTGGTTCGTCAGTCTGATTTTAACGTGTACCAATCTGATGAGTATCATAAATATGGATAAATGTGAATAGGTACAGAAGTTTCAGTTCTTCGATCTTCTCTTCTTTAACTACCATATGTACTATGAGGGAGGCCCTTAATTTCTCAAGCCGATCGGATTGTATAGTTATGAAGAATGCGAGAACTATCCAATAGCATATATCTCGTACTTGTAGTACTAATAGGTTGTGTGGCGGCCCCTGAGTCATCCCCGAAATAATCTCTACATCTAACTGCGTATATGTGTGTACTTGCCTTGGACCTGCCAGTAGGAGAAAGGATGAATATTTTTGAAAGACACCGCCGTCTTTTACGGTCATACCCTGTAAGATATATATAGACGCACTGAAGCCTCAAGTACTATTTTTTCTTCTTTGTATTTAATCGAAATTATTCTTCTCGTATTTACTAATATAACAAAACCAAAGATTTTCTTCAACCAAAAACCGGGTGCGGAGGCCTGAAGGTGTACATCGGTAACATTCGGAGGATAAAAAAAAAAACTAAATACCAATACGATAACGTTTCAAAAATAGAACATGTGGGTTATGTATAAGTGGTATGCGGGATTTTCGCCTGACAAAATAGAACTTCGTACTCCAAAAGCTTCATACATCCCGAGTGTCTGATGTGTTGACATCACCCCACAAAGCTTTCGGAAATATGGAAAAGCTTTTCCGCAAACAATGATTACAATGACACCATCGCCAACGTGAACGGAAAGTCACCCCAAGGTTCAAGCGTTCAGCCCACATACGTGGCACATACAACCATTACGACCCCCTCCCGAGTTCCCACCCAATTTCTCACGTATGGTTCGGAACGGTGAGGGTCAGTGCATAATTGAGTATACCAGGAGTCGTTCCCAATTGAATCCTGTCATGATGAGTATGCGCTGCGTTTCAACTTGTCATTTTTATGCTGTTATAATGCAGTAGCTATTCAAGCCGTCCGAGTACTAAATAGCATATGTACTACATTTTCAATATTTCACTATCTCGAACTCTGATCAGTTATACCAAAAATATCTTGAGAAAAAACGAACTTAAAGTCCGTTCGTTAGTCGAGCGATAGGATTTAATCCGGTTTTTATAGGGTTAGAACTTGGATAGTCGGTGATTAGGGTTACATGAGATCGAGCTTGAAATCAACTCAAGTCCAATACATCATGCCGGGTTGAGCGTATATACGCAAAAGTTCTCACGATCCATGAGGAGAAAAAAAGTGTGGGTTAAACTGATCATTGGCTAAAGCGCTAAATCATAGACGTGGACGTGTGCCAGTGAGGCTTTAGGGGCACGAGGTTTTTAGAAGATCGCTAATGGGTATTGTGGATGGATACACCATGCTGTGCCATTAACGCCGTCGGACATGAGTTGAAGGAATACTTGTACTTGGCATTCCGAGAGGATTCCGACTGGACGCATTGCATCTGAATCATAATCCGTGGAATTATCCGACTGGTTTCTGTGTGTAGTATGTAGTACTAAAAAAAGTTGTAAGTTGATCCATTCATAGTTCATACCGATGTCGATGAGCTTTAGAAGTTGAACTTCAGTGCTTCTTTTCAATGCTGTCTTCCTTTTGGAATGAGAATGTGTTTCCTGTTAAGTTAGTTAGTAGCAATTCGTGTGCGAGTACAAGCCTTGCTCAGTGGTATTATTTTGGCTCGAGTTCGAACTTTCGAACCAGTTGAATGTCTGACATGTGTGTATTACATTTGTGAGTTCTACGTCATGATTTGGTTTTTTGACATTTGACTGCGCAGATAATGTAACAATACGAAATTTCCGTCTCCTCAAAGTCAACATTTTTGAAATTGAAATTACAATAAAAATAACTTTACGGTAAAATGATTGTTTTTCTTCTTTTTGTTGCTAGTACACATAAGTTTTATGATGATCGCTGTCAATACTGCTGTTTCATGTACTGTTTTAATTCCCAGGAATCAGTTCTCAGCTAGTAGTTACAGCTGTTATTGAATATAATACTTACTTTCCATCAAACAGCAACAGAAGCGGTTGGTAAGTTGATCGCGTCGTTACAAGAAAAAGTAATATGTAGCAAACCAATATCAATATCTTTTTCATCTGGCATTGGCATACGCATCATGAATCATGAATCATTATTCCGACTCGCGAGGCGTGATGAGGCATGAGCATGTTTCAAAAAGAATGACAATAAACCCAGACGTCTTAGTCTTAACTAAACAAAGCCCAAATTCTTCATCCAAGCAAGGGAGGTAACACGTTCACGATTTTTTTCTCCTTCAAATGTGGCCATAGGTAGATAGAACCAGGACTTTGACTCTTAGTATAGTATACTAGAACGATCATTCTCAATTATCCGGAGGAGTCTAGAGGCTGAGAACCAATAGTCGAACCCTGTCGGTATGTAGATCGTGGGGGTCATTAATTAACTAGTTGGTAAGTCGGGGTAGTTACTTGGTACTTGACAATTCTTCTAGGGGTTTTATTTCCATCAAACTTCTGTTTTTGCCAGGTGCTTAGTCCCTAGAAGCCAGTGTGTGTGTGTGTGGTATGTACTGCCACTCGGTAACTAGTAATTCTAATTCATTTGTGCCAAGGTTGACTTCGGTTAGCACTAATAGTATTAGTATGTTGTTGTATTGAATGATTTTATGGAAGTGTCGTACTACTTTGTTTTGTAAAGCGGTCTTGTCGCTATTGATGTAATATATGTACCCCGTTTGAACTTGGAGCATGAGCGCGTGGTTTGACAGGTTTCTTTTTTTGATGCCAATGTGTTAGTGGATGATGGTGCAGGTGAGTCGCGAAACAGAATCATCAGTTTTGCATCATTATCAGTGCATCATAATCCACCATCATCATCGTGAGCATGAGGTCTTGGCTTCGATCATTTTGTGGTTTTTTTTTAGAGCAATGGGGAGCATAGTAAAAAAAAAAAAAAGTTAACTAGCCTATGTAGTAGTAGTGGTATGTAGTACTAAGAAAATTTACTAACCTTCTCTCCGGAGTCACAACAAAAGAAGTTCTCAATTCTATTTCCGAACCTCAGGTCGAGTGTGAGGGTTATCTATGTTAAGCTCGACCTTGAGTATTTTGGAAAAAAAAAATAGTCTGACCGTATGTACAATCATCATTCATCTCTCAATTCATAAAAGTAATTCTAACTTCGGTGTATGTATTGTACAATATCTGTTTTGTGTAAGTATGCAAGTTCAATTCAACATAAACGAACCAGTATCAATGATACCCGAAAAAAAAACACGTTTTTAGCGAATTGACACGCACCTGTCAGCTTTTTTTGTTACGATCATAGTAAGTAAAGAGTAATAAAAAAAAGGAGCGGCTTCCCACTCTCGCGTGCCAATTCATCAACCAATCACATTTCTCTTATTCTTTAAAACGGCCATACATGGAAAATTCGGAGGTATATAGAAAAGTATTTAATTGGACCGGTTGGTGTGCTATTCTTAGTAGGACTTTCGAAGGAGTCTTTTGCTCTCTCCTACTGTTACTGAGAGTGTACCATTACTAGGTACTCTTGTAATGGTCTTGGAACTCGGCCAAAGGGCATTGTATTCCGAAGCCGAACAGGTTTTGTCCCCTAGGGAGCATATATGATTGCTATGTGGAGAATCAAATGCTTATATTAATTTTGTGTAACGTGTTAAGTTGATGCACGAGTAAGACATGGTATCATCTCGCGTTAATAGGAAACAGATGTGCTAAAAAAAATGATGATCGGAGGGAGGTAGATTGTTGGAGTATTAAGGAGCGATAACTATACCTTGTTGTTGATCAAGTTAGACTCGAAGGGAGGACCGCAGTTTGCTTCGGTTCGTAAACCTTCGAAGCTTTCTGAGATTAGGTCTCCTTTCCACATTTCTAGTGACACTAAACCCCTTTCAGTCCAGATATACACAGTTTATTTCATTCAGTCATCTTTGGTACTGGGCAGAAATCTTGGCGAGCAGAGAATTACCTCTTAAAAGATCTCCTGACCATCGGGGTACACGACAGACCCTTCTAAATTGTAACGATTGTCAATCCGCGTAGTACCCGGCCCGTCGGAATGTAGTGATTATATGAACATATAACTATGTGAGAGCTGTATTGAGAGGGGTGGTCAACCATGAGTTTTTTCGGAATGGTTGATATGTTTAAATTTGGATTAGTTGTGTGTCTTCTAAACCCGGCTTGGCAGTGATCTTCCTTCTAATATAAAGATTCAACACCGTCGCCTTGGCATCGAGAGATTGTACAACTTCTTTGAATGGATAGGAAATGGTAACGAGTTGGTGTGTCGGTCGGGAGTGAATTTTTTCTTCTCCTCGTCGACTCGTGAGTACTAGGGAAGAAGTTGTGGGTGTACGCGCGTTGGTTATACCATTTTTGGTCGACCCCTATAGAACGTTTAGAAATACCAAGCAAATACTATCGTGATGGACAAGCCACAAAAGTTGATGATGTTCCATTCCATTTCTCTTGCCAAAGCCTGACTTAGTACAGAAAAGTAGAATTGGTTACCCTGGTACTTGCTCACGAGCCATTATGAGAAGTGCAAGTGACTAGGAGACCGTTCAATTTGTTTCCATCCACCTTCTGAAAAGGGGGGTCTTACACCCGATGTTGACACAGCATGAGTTGTATCGATGATTATTCATTAAGAGAGGATTTATCATAATCCTATAGTTAGTTCCCTTTGAAAGCGAGAAATACTTCTGGTAGAATGTTGAACGCGTTGTTTTTGTGGCTGGCGTCGGATAATTATCCGATTGGAACCAGGTATTTGATACTTACCTTGACCTAGAATTTGTTCAGTTCAAGAGTTGCATGGGTTTGTGCGATGCAGTTGGTCCCAGAAAGTTTAAGCGGGTGGTTGTTTACCTATGCCATCGGTCACTCATATGAGGATAGGAAGTGGGAAAAGGTTGTACCCGCTCGAAGCCTCCGAAGGTGTGAACGAACCGATCAAAATTGCAGATTATGCAGATATCTTGGGAACTAGACATATTCGCTTCGTGTTCGAGGTTGGGTCTTGTTAAGCGACTCAGAATGAGTTGGATGTGTAGACACTCAGCCAGCAGGAAAACATCAACCGGGTTAGCTGTCAGGCATCTGACGTCACACGAGTTCGCACCGATGGATATCCGTTGCGAGCACGAGGCTGGCGTTTTGTTGGGAGGAAATTGGTTTATTCAGTGTGATTTTGGCATTATAACTAGTGATCACGTAGTAAGCCGACACCGCACGGGTCAGATACGATCCATAGACCTGGGCCGGTTCTGCCGAGCGTCGCCCTCACTGACGAGCAGAGTGGTTTATGCCATGGGCAGCAGTTGGGGTATTTATTGGTATCTACGGGGGGTAACCACATGCCGCGGCATCGTGGCGGTATGTCCCGATGGTTCAGCACTGGGTCGTCCGCTGAACACTCGGGGCATACGGTATAAGGAAAATTACAGAATAGTGGCGTGGGGATAGATAGGACAAGCCGGGCAGACTGGCTCGATCGCACAACACGGCTCAAGTTGAAGCGGCGCGGGCTGTGTTTGTGTGTGTTTGTGCGCAGATAGATGAAATAAAAGGCAACATATTGTCCGCCTCCACCTTCCTTCTCCTCTTCACAACTCTTGTCATCGCTCTCCGCCTTTCGGTGCCGTTTTAGACTGCAATACCCCTTGTTTTGAAAACCCTCCCAACTAGGGTACTCGTCCGCGAGTAAACGCTCCACTGAATTTTACCACAATGTCAACCCCAGAAAAAGAACCCGGCCCAACAAGCACTCCCCCAGACGCTGCTGTACCAGAAGAAAAAAGAGTTAGACAATACAAGGATTTTGGTCATGAGGAGGAAAAACCTACCCGTACGTTCCCGCAACCCAACTGTTCGTGACACGTCGTTAACCGGTTGATTGTTCAGATGCCAATGTTGATATGTCTACGGTTAGCTCACTTGGCATCTTCCTATTTTTGTCCTGCTGAATTTCCTTTTCCCCTCAGATTGAACTAAAGGCAGAAGACTTGTACGACAAGGAGAAGGTCGATCTCGAAACCATTGTTATAGACGATGTCTTTAAACTCCTCCAATGTACCGAGGACGGTCTTACTCCCGAAGAGGCCGTTCGCCGTCTCGATTTGTTTGGTCCCAATAGGTTGGAACAAGAGGATCAGAACCCTTTCCTCCAGGTACGTTATCGACGTCTTCTTGCGTTTTCCATGATTGCTTATTGCTCTCCAGTTCTTGAGTTTCATGTGGAACCCCCTTTCCTGGGTCATGGAGGCTGCTGCTCTTGTCGCTATCGCTCTTTCCAATGGTGATCACCGTGCTCCCGACTGGCCCGATTTCGTCGGTATCGTCTTCCTCCTTTTCGTCAACTCTGCAATCGGTTTCTACGAAGAACGCAACGCTGGTAATGCTGTCAAGGCTCTCATGGACTCACTCGCTCCCAAGGCCAAGGTCAAGCGTAACGGCTCTTGGTCTGAAATCGAATCCGCCGACCTAGTTCCTGGTGATATGGTTGCCTTCAAGATTGGTGACATTGTTCCTGCCGACTGTCGTCTCACCGAAGCCATCAATGTCTCTATCGATCAAGCCGCGCTTACTGGTGAATCTCTGCCTCAGTCCAAGAAGGCCGGAGACCAATGTTTCTCGTGAGTGTCCTCCGTTGAAACTCGGGCGAAATTTTCACTGACACACTTGTACAGTGGTTCTACCTGTAAGCAGGGTGAGGCTGAAGGTGTCGTCATCGCCACTGGTGCAAATACTTTCTTCGGTCGTGCTGCTTCTCTCGTCGGTCAAGACGATGACACCACCGGTCACTTGCAGAAGATTCTTGCCCAGATTGGTTCATTCTGTCTCATCACCATCGGTATCTTCGTCATTGCTGAGATCTTCTGTCTCTACGCCGGCTTCCGCTACAGGTACCGCCGTGGTCTCGACAACATCCTCGTCCTCTTGATCGGCGGTATTCCCATTGCCATGCCCACTGTCTTGTCCGTCACTCTCGCCGTCGGTGCCCAACAGCTCGCCAAGTATAAGGCGATTGTCACCCGTATCACCGCTATCGAAGAATTAGCTGGTGTTACCATCCTCTGTTCAGACAAGACCGGTACTCTCACCACCAATAAGCTCACCATTGATCGCAACACCATCCGTACCTATGGTCCTTTCTCTGATGACGATGTTGTCCTGCTTGCCGCTTATGCCTCCCGTACCGAGAACCAGGATGCCATTGACACTTCCGTCGTTGCTGCTGTTGGTGACCCCGCTCGCGCTCGTGCTGGTATCAAGCTCCTTGACTTCAAGCCCTTCAACCCTGTTGACAAGCGTACCGAAATCACTTACCTCGAGGAAGCTACTGGCAAGCTCAAGCGTGTCACCAAGGGTATGACTGGTATTATCATCGAACTTTGCACTCGCAACAAGACCGAGGAAATTGAGAATAGGTTGGAAGCTGATGTCGAAGAATACGCTACACGTGGTCTTCGTGCTCTTGCCGTTGCTTATGAGGAACTCGATGGTGATGACCCAGAGGCTGAGGGTAATGGTTTCGAACTCATTGGTCTCCTCGCCATTTTCGATCCTCCTCGTTCCGATACTAAGCAGACGATCGACGATGCTCTCGCCCTCGGTGTCAAGGTTAAGATGGTTACTGGTGATCAGCTCGCCATTGCAAAGGAAACCGGTCGTCGTCTCGGTCTTGGTGACCACATGTACCCCGCTAAGGTCTTGAAGGATGGTCCCGCTCCCGGTGGCAAGCACGCGACTCTTGATGATATGATTATGGATGCCGATGGTTTCGCTGGAGTCTTCCCCGAGCACAAGTATGAGATCGTCAAGCGTCTCCAAGGTCTCGGTCACTTGTGTGCCATGACTGGTGACGGTGCTAACGATGCCCCTGCTTTGTCTCGTGCTAACGTCGGTATCGCTGTCGAAGGTGCTACTGACGCTGCTCGTGGTGCTGCTGATATCGTCTTGACTGAGCCCGGTCTTTCTACCATTGTCCATGCTATCCGCCAATCCCGTGTTATCTTCCAACGTATGCGCAACTACTCCATCTACGCATGTGCTGTTACCATTCGTATTGTTGTCTGTTTCGCCATCCTCGCATTCGCTTACAAATTTGATTTCCCTCCCTTCATGATTTTGATTATCGCGCTTCTCAATGACGGTACCATCATGACACTTTCCCTCGATCGTGTGCTTCCTTCGATGACCCCTGATAGTTGGGATCTGGCGGAAATTTTCTCTTTTGCTATCGCCTATGGTCTTTATCTCACTGCCTCCACGTACGTTTCATTCCATCCATCTTATACATTTACTTACCCACTTCCATAGTATCGCTCTTGTTTGTGTTATCATCGAGACCACATTCTTCCAGGATAGGTTCGGTGTCTCGCTCACCAATGCTCCCGGTGAACCCGTTCTTCCCAACGACAGACAACTCCACATGGTTATCTACCTCCAAGTTGCCATTATTTCCCAGGCTTTGATCTTCGTCACTCGTTCCCACAGCTTCTTCTTCATGGAGCGTCCTTCCGTTGCACTCTTCGGTGCTTTCTGTATCGCTCAACTGGTTTCTTCCATCATTGCCGCCTATGGTAATTGGGGCTTCACTGACATTGAGGCTATCTCTGGTGGATGGATTGGTATTGTTTGGGTTTGGGTAAGTTGCTTTCCTCTACACCACATTGACAACTGCTTATGTTTTATGTAGAACATCGTCTGGTTTATTCCCCTCGATTGGATCAAGTTTGGCATGAAGGCTACTGTCATTAGGTGGCTCCGTGAACGTCGTGAACACCAATTGCAAGAAACTGGTGCCGGTGTCCCCATGCATCGCACTACATCCCGTGCTACCTCTATCCACGAATCCCTGTATTCGAACCGTGTCTCGTTCATCAAGCGCGCCGCTCGTCATGTTGGTCTTGGCAGCAAGGTTTCCGTCAAGCCTGAAGAACTACAACGCTTCAGCAGTATCCAAGCTCAACGCGTCGGTGCTACCCTTGCTCGTAACCCTAGTCGCACCCAGGCATAAAGGAATTTATAATTCATCCATTCATCTCGTGTCATCATCTATCTCTCTCTGTCTTACCACGCATCCTATCTATTAACAATGTACTTTAGACCTTCCGCTTTTGGTGTGCTTGTCCACTACGTTGACACATCATGTCCCTCCTTGCATATCCTTCATGTTTTTCCATGTCTCTTCGAATACCCTGGGAAATAATTGGAATGGTCTTACATATTGGTTGGTTGTGTGTTCTGAGTGTGTATGATAGCAAGGTATATGGATGATGATCAAGATCCTCCTGGTATTTTTGTATATCTTTTTTTAGTTGCTTTACATCTTTCTCTTGTTTCTCATCTGTTAATAATTTCCTGTCATGGTTTTTGTTGCTTTATTTTTAATGATCCTGCACGACTGCTTGGCTGTTAACTCCCTAGTAATTCCTTAGCATTACAATTACCTCCAAAAAGATCTCAAAACGCACATAGAATAGAATATATCCTTTTCTTTATCAATCAAATTTGCTATTGGAAACAAACAACATATCTTCCTCTTGATTGAGTGGTGATTTCATTCCGGTACCTAGAACTTGGTATTTGGTGATTTGTTCGGTAAGTCTAATAAGCGAAGTTCAAGTCTGAGATCTGAGATCTAAGATCGCAGTGTTTTCAATACAGAGTATCTTTCCTTCTTTTTTCAATTTGACAAATATGGGTTCGCGTACTTGAATGAGTATATATTGAATCTGTATTGAATACGGACTTTAGTGAGTGTTTTTAACGTTTAATGTTTCCAAAAGTGTTCCCCTCCCCAGTCACGCGTTTGTGATTAATTATAATTTTCGATTAATGTTTGAAATGTTTAATGAATCATTTAATCAATGTTGTGTACCTGGCCCTGGGCATCAGGGAGTAAGCCTGGAGTAAGCGATTATACATAAGTAAGAGATTATAAGAGGCTAGGTAGGTAGGTGCTTAAGTGCGATCACGGTCAAAACAAGGCCAAGATCGGTTCATTTGGAATTAAATAAAAAGTCCTCAAGTGCCTAGATAACTTACCTTGTATGTGTTATTTATCAGTCAGGCAGCTATGCGAAGTATTTCGGTAAAGTCTCGGTTCAAACTTCAATTTGATTGGCAATAAATATTGATTAGTTGATAGCCGAAAATGCGGTAAGGCGTGGTTGTACTCAAAAGAACTCGTCGATTTTGTGGTGTGCGTACGTATTCATCATAGGCACGGTTTGATGATGATGATGATGATGTATGTGATGTCTAATATTGGGGTTGATAGGCTTGAGTAGCTTGAGTTTTGGTATATTATTGTGGCACCTAACAAGTTGAACTTTGGAGTAGATCCCTCTGTTTTTTTTTTTTTTTTTTTTTTTGTGAATACCGTCGAAATTTTATTCATTCATTATTATTTAGGTTTATGTTCATTATGATATGGGAGGTTTCTGAAGTCTTGAGTGTTGTTGCAGTTGGATGTGAGACTTTTTGTGTAGGTAATGTTTTTCGTTCGATGAAAGTGACTCAGTGGTTTCAAATGGTTCAAACGTTCAAGCTCGAGACTGGACTGGCTGAACTTCTGGGGTTGTTCTGATTAAGAAAACGTAGGCTTAGCTGAACCGAAAGTCAGCGCAAGTTCGGATAGTAGTTGCCCTTTCAAAAATTTAATGCGTTATATCAGCGAGTACATTATAATTTATGACGTCACTTGCTATTAATGATTGGTATCGGTGAGCACTGACTGGGTAAACAACGTTTCTCCCCCTTTTATTGCCAGGTCCAAGTCTCTATAGATTGGAATTAGGAGTGGACAGCATTGTGGCTATGGTCTCTCGACTTCTTAGTGACATGGAGAAACTTGAATGTGGATAGCTATTGACGGAAGGCTTTGGTGTGGACCATTTTCATTCATCATACGCAGTAATGTTTGGTACTCGGATCGATACCATTATAAGGACAATTCTCGCACCAATATTCCCCCGCAGCCACTCTCCACAGTTTCTGGTGCTCTCCTACACAGCGCGCTGATGCCATATCGTTGACCTATAACTGACATAGTGATGCTTCTTAAGCCTGAAGTAGAATTTTTGGGGTTGATTTGTACCGATACACACAGGGAAAACCCTCGTTGATGGCATTGGAGTTTCTAATTTTGAATTATGTGAGGAGCCCAAAGTTTAAGCTATTTTTTCCGTGTACGGCGTCGGTTTTTAGCTCGGCGGTTTGGGTAGTCTTCTTTGAATTGGTTCGTTATCGGGGTATTTAGTGGAGTGCGATTTTCAGCCTGATGTCAGTATTTCTCATCATAGACACTTTGAACACTTCATTGACATGTCGTATGTATCGGAGAAAATAACTGGGGGAAGAATGTTAGTTAGTGTGTAATTGGCAAGTGCATTGATATCAATGGTAATGGGTGGTTCCAATTTTGATGCGAAGGGTACGCCTCCCTGGTGTACCGTTGGATTATCACCACCGTTAGAGGGGCATAAGGGGTGAACGCCGAGTAAAGTGTGGATTCAATTGATTATAAGTCTTCCTTCTCAGCTCGGATGCTTGTTCCTCGGGTCCTGGATAGGTATACAGCGGTGACAATGAAACGATGTGTAGTCCACGGGGTTCAAAGACCGAGAGAAAAAGTTACATTGCAGGTGGATATAGGGACTGGCGATGAGGTTGACCAGAGTATGTCCAAACGAGAAGAGAAGCCATATTTCCGGTCAAAAGATTGCGGGATGAAGTCAAGATATTCTCATTTATCAAAGTGTAGAGCAGGTGCAGAGCCGTTAATTGGAACAGACACACGAGCACGTGACCGTCGCGTTCTGGCGCGACCAACCTTGGTGCCGTGGTTCTCATTAACAACTGGCCATTGCGCCGATAAGTGATGCCAGGAAAACCTCGCCAACTGGATGCGGCTACAAACCTCGAATATCTCTCTACTGCTATACCTAAAGTCTTCGAACAAGTTCAAGTCTCTTTAGCCAATCATCAAAAGAATTGTGTGGCACTACACAAAATCCACACCGATGCTGCTACCGTTGTCGAGAAAGTGAATAAAACTCGCGGTGTGAAATTGTCGGGAGAGAGGGCGTTTGGACAAGTGGTGCATTGCTTGCTGCTACATGTGTTGCCTTTGAAGAAAAGTGTAACAACAGCAGATCGAGTGATTAAATTCATTGGGTCGTATACAAAGTTTATCAATGAGAAAGGTATTATTTCATTTTATTCTTGTACTGTACAAAGGATTGGCGAATTCTTAACTCTAATTATCAACAGCCGACGAAAACACAACTGAAGATACCAGCGATCCCGAAGATGAAGATACCACTGCGACTCGTTTCACTGCTCGCCTACTCAAATTTCTTCTGCAAGGAATCGAAGCAAAAGACAAGAATGTACGATATCGTGTTCTACAAACACTTGTTGAAATGGTGTCACATCTTGGCGAAATCGAGTACGTTAATCTCAAAACTTGTTTTCGTGATTCTTTGGTTGAGGTGCATCATTTAGCGAGGAAATTTATAATGCTCTACGGGATGCTTTATTGGATCGTGTCAAAGATAAAGAAGCAAATGTACGATCACAGGCAGTCGTGGCACTCTCGAAACTTTGTGCAGCTGAAACTACCGATGACATTGAGGATGGTCAAATCCCTGTTATGGAGGTACTACTCGATGCATTGGCCCATGACACTTCCTCGTGAGTTCATCATTCATACTTTCAAGTTCTTACTGATGGTGGCATAGGGACGTTCGACGGGCCGTACTACTCAATCTACCAATTAACACTGACACACTACCGTATATATTGGATCGAATGCGAGACGTTGAAGTCAACATCCGGAAAATCCTTCTTACGGCTATCCTTGAACCAAATATTACCCAAGGCAATAAAGACAAGGTTATAGGACCGACTCATCCCCGAACACTTACCATTACACAACGTGAACTCGTTGTAAAGAATGGTCTGGGTGATCGAGAAGATTCTGTTCGTGCCGCGGCTTCATCGCTTATTGGGGCATGGATTGACGTTGTCAACATATCATCAGTCAAAGCTGAAGATGAAGTCAAGGCGGAGAGTTTGGAAGAAAAAGTACTTGCCCTATTACATCTTTTCGATCTGGGTCAGGGCATTGCTGCTGATGGGTTATTGAGTGTTTTCACAACGCGGCCGGACATCTTGGGGGGTCTGCAATTCAATGGTATGTGTGTTGTCTGTTTCTATGATAAATCGTTATATTAAAATCATCAAATAGATGATTACTGGAAAAATCTAACTCCTGAGCGTGCTTTCCTTGCTCGTGTCTTCGTTGATCATTGTGTTACAACAAAGGATGATGCACGGCTGGAAGCAGCCCTCCCTGTTGTTACAGCGCTCGCTTTCTACATTCAAAATTCTTATAACATCCTTCTCGAATCTATCCAATCCTTCAGTGATGATAAACTGTTGCGGGACTTTGATGACATCGAGGTACAAGAAAGAGAAGAGGACCTTTATAATAAAGAGCTAATACTTGGAGAAATGCTCAAACTCGCCGTAAACTTGGACTATAGCGACGAGACTGGTCGAAGGAAGATGTTCCAACTAGTTCGTAAGTGCCTTCTTTTGCATATCACCTGGCGTGTATTCTAACAGACTGTTAGGCGACATGAGCACAAAAGAAGTTCTACCAGAATCCCTCGTTGGTTGTTGTCTAGATGTGCTTCGTAAACTTTCTGTGGACGAAAAGGATCTCATTCGAGTCATTGTTGAGGTCGTTGGTGATTTACGAGATCCATTTCTTGACGAACCCGAAGAGCCAGTTGTGAGTAGTAACAGTCACCCTCATCCTATGCTGCTCATTTGCTTGTAGAATGATGTGGAAGAAACACCTGCTGCTACTCCTAAACCGCGCCCACCTCCTAGAGAAAAAACCGAGGCTGAGAAGAAACGCGCTCTTGAAATCGATTCTCGTTGCCTCACACTCTCAATTGCCATGTTAGAACGAGTGAATACTGTAAGCACTTCTATTCGATAGGAATCCAATCCAATTACTTACCTGGGAGACCTAGACTTTCGAAGAGAATTCAACGCTAGAGGGGCTGATGCGGGATTTGATTATACCTTCCATACGCACTAAAGATGCGCACATCCGGGAACGCGCATTTGTCTGTCTCGGTCTATGCTGTTCAATTGCTCAGGTATACCATCTTACTTATGCCTCCATTTCGATGACCCGGTCTAAATATGCATGCTAGAAACGGGCATTGGACTCCATCGATTTCTTCAAGAGTCAGATTCTCAGCTGTCCTGATAAGATGAAGCCGAGCCTGTACAAGATCCTTTTCGACATGCTGATGGTCCACGAAGTTGCCTTTGCTAGGTCTCAACCAAAGAAGGCAAGTGTGCTCCTCGGTTGGATACTTCGAGTCTTTATTAAACCTTGTTCAGGTTCAAGAGATCACAGACTCCTTCTTGATGTCGAGGCTGCGAGAGGAGAGGGATCCCAAGGTTTTAGCAACCATTTGTCTTGGGATTTCCAAGTTGATTCTTGCTGGTATTGCTCGGGATATTAATGTAAGCCTTTCTTATCAGAAACATTGATACATGAGCTGATGGTATATTGAGTATAGTCAGTGGCAAACTTGATGCTTGCGTTCTTGTCGCCCGCTACAGCTGGCAATCAGGAGCTGAGACAATGTCTGACTACTTTCTTCCCCGTTTATAGTTATTCCTCTGTTATAAATCAGAGCAATCTCATGGGCGTGAGTATAATATCGTATGTTTGGGTTGTATTATTGTGTGACTGATATGCCGGTATCATGTCTCTAGATCTTCCTGCGTGTCTTCTCAGAAATGAAGAAGGTTAAAGCCAACTTGGAGGAAGATGAAGAAATAACAACTGCACCTCAACTTGTTCAGATGTTTATTGACTTGACGGACCCAACAAGGTTGAGCAGCGCAATGTAAGTCTCAATATTCTGGATTCTAAGAGGAAAGCTCAACAGACTTTCTCTTTCTCGTTTCATCTTGTATTAGTACTGCCAATGGTCTTGCGAGGGAGAAGGAAGTTCAAGAAAATGAATCGCTTCATTTGAAACTCGCTATCGAGATTCTGAAGGAGTTTTTGAAACCAACCTTTGACTTTGACAGTGCGTTTTTCTTTTTCTGTCACTCAATGATATTGCTGACTGACATTTTTTTCAAAAATAAAAAGAGGATGACAGAAAGGTTCTGTGTCAAATGATCTCAAAATTACACATCCCGGACGTCGTGGATGATCAATTGATCAGGAAACTCAAACTATATATCGATACAGTCCAATCGGTAAGATCTCTCTTTCTCCTTCAGGTTTTAAAGTTTATTTATTGTTTACTAAACCACACTTGTTTAGCGTCGACCATTAAGTGACGCTGTCAGTAGGAACGCATTAGCCAAGTTTGATGCAAGCATTTCTAAGAGGTTTGAACAACAACTTGATTTCAAGGAAGAAGAGTTGAGGAAGCTTGAGGAGTTGCAAGATCTATTTGAATTCTTGGATGATATTAATCCTGATGATGATATTGAATTGATTGATCCTGAACCGAAGAGAAGAGGAAGAAAGAGGTATGTCCTGTATCTTGAATAATCGACTGACGAAACCATAATCATAACCACACTTAGGAGATCGATGAGTGTGACTAGCTCTGCTACGACAGACGACGAGGGTACCGGGAAAGCCAAAGCCAAAGCCACAAAGTGAGTGTATTATTATCAAAGTGAATGGTGGCTAACTGAAAATGAATTATCAAGACGGAGACGTGTTTCTGGTCAAGATGATGATGACGAGGCTGACATTGGAGAAATAGATGAAGGAACGCCACAGCCTACTGTTAAAACTAGGGTGATGCCAAAACGCGCTGCGTATGTTCTTTTCTTAGATTCATGGCTAGTTTTTGTTTTGCTGACTTTTCTTCTTTCTGCCATATAGGACTGGAAGGATTCGTACTGAACCGATTGTCATTACAGATAGTGAAGATGAGGATTATGGAAGGAGTACACCAAGACCATCAGTGACAACAATAAGGTCCGTATTCTATTCTTCAATTCGATATCTCTTTATTTAACTCTTGTGTAGTAACAATTCACGTGTCAAAGAGAGAAGACGAAGAAGTTTTGGATCGTGATATTAGTCGGTTATTGGAACCGCCTAGTCCACCTTCATCATTAAGCTCTTTGGATAATGATAATGGTGACGTGGATGATGACAACGGTATAACTACTATCGAACCTGCTTCGGAAGATGAAGAAGAAGAGGCAGAAGTTAGTGGGTTATTGGCAGAGGATTGAACCATGACTGAAATTTGAACAACAATAAGTATCAAAACACTTTCCCTCATTTCCCTCATTTCTTGTTGTATCTATAATCTCTCTCTCTCTTGATGTGTCGTGTGTTCGGGTTCACGTTTGTGCAGACTATTAAATATCTATGATTTCGTAAACACCTATTTCTCTCTCTTTCCCCACTCCTAGCCTTTTCTTTTCGATGGATTTCTTTCTTTCTGTGTTGTAATGTTATTGATATTTTTTTCAGTATTCTATGTCGAACCTGAGATGACATTTAAACTGATGGATTCGTTAAAAACGATGGGAAGAGATATATTTAGAATTGATGCAACACATTGGCTACTACAGGTTGCCACACATAGTCTTGCTCGTCGAGTTCAGGTAGATAGGTTAATAGGTAGGATATATATATAACCGGGATGTGGACTGTTTACAGAATGACATTGTGTGAGTGTGGGAGAGGAAGAGACCACGTCGTGCTGCTGATATCATGATAAGTGGTATATAGAGCACAACGTGGTCGAGCCTGGCGAAGCGACGAGAGAACGACGGCGGCTCACCAGTCGGTCTGAAGTCGCACCTGATGTCAATCCGAGGGAGGTGGGAGGGTTATAAATGTTGAGGCAGAGCAACAATGCGTTGATAAGTGAGATGAAATGGAGGAGTTGGGATATCGTTGTGTTCGTTATGCGTAGTTGGTTACACGCTGTGATTCTGATCACGTGATTCTCCTTTCAAGACATCGCATCAGATGCTCTACTCTTCCTGTAGTTTTTCAATGTTCAATCAGCCTGAGCTTGAACTAGCCCATATCTTCGTCCTCATTCAAGACTCTCATTCTACGAATCCTTGGCACACATCACACGTCGAATACTTCATCCTAACATGACAAAGGTTCTACTCAGTTTGTGAAACAGGGAAGCTGTGCCCGAGTAGCACGCGACCCTTGAATGCTTTAATCCTCAACATTCAACTCGAACGACCATCCATTCATGACCTCCAACTACCCTCCAAGATGTAGCCTCTTTCAAGAAACAGAAGCTCCATTTTGTGAGCAGCCAAGGTCTTTGGAACACATTTGGGCAATATGTACGTCCATTGGCTGGGGTATATGTGGAGGACTACTGGTTCTAGGATTCAACTGTTTCATTCTCCTGGATCCAAATAAAGGAGAAGCATCAAGACTACGAAGGAAAATACGATGGTTCATAGTCATCTTGTTGGTGTTGAATGTGACTTATGCGAGTTTGAACCTCGTTGTGGAAGATATCCTGAAATCCCTGACTAACAACAGTAGGATTGAGCTAGGGTTGGGGGTGGTTTACTATGACAAAGTCTCTAATTCATTCGCTTTCTTTATTGAGGCTCTGTGTGATGGATTATTGGTGAGTTGTTGTTTTATTGTGTGTAACTGCGGGTTTGATAGTGGAATTAATTTTTATTACTAGGTTTGGCGATGCTTTACAGTACAGAGAACACTTGCCATTAAACGTTCTCTCCTTGAGAACTTTTTCTGGATATTCCCTCTGTCTCTTATTCCTTATGTTGGGTAAGTATTCCTTAAACTTCCGTCACTTGGATCATCATTAATATATAGTTTCCTTTCTTCAAAAAATAAAATACAATAAAGCCACAGGATTAACTGCAAATGTGTTGGCTGGCATAGATGCGCAAACCGGCTTTACAGGAGACGTCATTATTGGAGCAAATCTATTCATTGCCGCATATTCATCCAACATTCTTCTAAACTTCACCTCAACAATCTACCTCATAACCAAACTACTTTTGCATAGACATATGGTTAAACGACAGCTCCAACTTGAAGAAACAAATGGTAGGGTCCTAGGTGAACATTTACGGATGATGGAGATTTTGTTGGAATCTGCAGCTTTAAATATTCCAATTACGGTTGTGGCTGTTATTGGAGTTGCTCTGCGTAGAACCTTTGGTCCTGCTACCATGCCTATTTTTATTCCCGTACAGGTACGCGCAACAGATAATTATTGTCGCCGGAAAGAGCTAATATACTACTATTTCCTTGGACAGTCATTTGCATCGATCTTAGTCATTTATCAAGTTGCTGTTAGAAGTGGAGTTGGGAGAAGTGGGAATGAATACGGTGTTGCGAGAACTTCTGATTGGAATAATGTGGCAGTGATGTCTTTGCCAACCGAACTACACCCTCTATCACCTTAAACGAAATGGAAAGTAAAAACATATGGGAAAGTTGCACAGACGCAATCACCTGAAGATGCGCAACAGGTATTAGAGCATGAACTATCCAAGGAGATGGAGATTAGTACTTCAATACTTTTGAAAACTGAAGTTGACCTCAGCTCGGAAACTCCTAATCGGCAAAATGCTCATGAAGCTCGATACCGACACTTAGGCGCAGAGGGTCTGGAATGGAAGACTATTCGTCCCTGGGATCCGCAATATTTTCTCACAAGCGCTCAAATGCTTCGGTAACTGTTGGAGTCTAGCACCAGGCAAGGCTTTCATACTTTCGTAATACTACAGACGGATAGTATCCACGAGAATACATCAATCTGTCTATAGTGTCGATTGCGGTCAATCAGCCCCGTCTTTCCGAATTCCGTCATTTGGAAAGTTCAGAAGGGGGGCGTTTCGGCCCTCGGGCAAGTTAGTGAAATTAGGTCTGCCTGCACCACAACCTCACCCCTGAATACATGGATTTCAATACTCTCATGTCGAAAAATCTGTAGATCTTTCAAGGTTCTATTACCGACGAATTTCCCAGCCTCATTTCTCATTCACACACTGCTTTTACGATGGTAGACCATCCTCATGTCCTTAACCCCTCGGATTCAATAGCACTCTACCAGTTGGTGAACCTTGCCCTAACCTCAAGAATCGAGGTGTATCTGAGTTAGCGTGGAAGGCAACGCTATTATTGGTTTTATGAGCAAAACACCGGGTAACATCACCGCTGTGTGCTCCTGCATTCATGCCAGTAGAATCCCCCTTACCACCCGGTGGACTATGACGATGAAGGCCCTGTCTGGTGGTTGACCCGGCCCCGGCCCCAGTTTTAAGTTGAAATAGGGAGCGCACCATCCCAGAAGTCGAGCTACTACTAATTGGATGATCACTGAAATGGGGTACCGATCGCCGGTAGAATACCTCATCAAGTAGATTCCCGAGGATATAGGTATATTGACTCTTCTCTTGCTTACTTTTTTGTTCATCATATCAAGTCTTTGAGTCTTCAAACTACTATGAGTTGCGGAAGGCTTCCAGGAAGTTCTTACTTGATATTTTCTTTGATTTTGGTGGTCATAACAAGGGATTTACGGTTTTGACAATCAACAATTCTCACAATATTCTAAGAATAGGGGGATCAATGGACATTGAAAGGACAGTGCTGATCAGAGTAATTTAAGGACACCTTATCAGCATTTGCACGGAGACTTTCTCGTTGACTCATCATTGCTACCATGGGGCAGAATGGTAGTATCTGGCTAACAGGCAATAGCGATGGTTGTCGAGGTGGAGCTCTTACGTATTCACAAGGCCTGAGGGCTCAAGAACTTCAAAAAAAAACCAAATCCCGCGGTGGTTCTGTTGAAGATTGAGAATGCATAACACTGAACAAGTGAGATTGTGCAAGCTCGAGTATTTTTTATGCTCGTTTCAGTGCATTGCCTTTTTATCAGGCTTCGATCGCATCTGAATCACATACTGCCAACCAGTAGTGTAGTACTAAGGAAGTCCATATCTCTATGCTGCTTATTATGGACTCACTGTCATATGAGCCCATTCGTACGGGTGAAACATCGCACCCGGGTCGCACCTGCAGTCCATTGATCAGGTTTCTCTAATCTTGATTGCTGTTTAACCGAAATGAAAGATGAACAATATCATCATGTCTCTCTACTAACAACTAGAACCAATGGCATCTCCCATCATCTTAAAGTGGCCTAGTTCCTCCACAAGATGTTAAATTCGGGTGCTTAGAATATCTGGATCTCACATGACGCCTGCACGTTATCGGTCCGAGAAGCCTCAGACTATTAATAACCCATTTACACTTCTTTCAACACGAGGATTGATCACATGCCAAGGCCCAGTAGATAGCTAGGAAAAAGCCTCTCGAGTTCCTGTGCAGTGATAATAGCACAAACTTGTTACAGAAGCTGTTGACAGTGATGAGTCAAAGGAATAATATTGTCCAAACATGATTCACTTGCCAACACCTCACTCAAGTTGTATACCGTTCCATGTTCCAGCCGAGCATATTTACTCTCCCGCGACCTGCCAATTAGGGTATGATATTGTTAGGCTAATGGTGTCTATCCCAGTTGGCTTTAACAAGGCAAAAGAACTTCCTTAAAGACAAAGTTACACAAAACTGGTTAAAGAATCAACCCCTTTCCTGATGTCACATCATACATGTGGCTTCCCGATATTGAAAAAACATGCCATGACTCACTTGGCACGGATTGTAGATGGTTATAGTGCATGTTTTATTATAAGGGTTAATTTGGATATTTTTGAGTCCACTGGTATATTGGCTGATACCCCCTGGCCAGCGCTTACACAATGTATAAAGATATATGATCAAGCATGGAAAATAGTCCAACTCACAACCCTTCCCAATGGCCTTTACTTATACGCCGTCTCAGGTTACTTGCTTTTTTATACTCATATGCCATGTCCATATGCTCAAAGTGGTGCTTATAGGTCTATCTATCCGCTCAGGAGTGTCAAAGCTCCATGACGCCACCGTCAGTCGGAATGGATTTGACATATGTAGTTGAGGTATGTTACTTGAAATAATTTGGGAATGGAAATTACAACTCAGTATTATATAGCCCTGTCCCTCGACCCCACCTCACCAGTCAATCCCACTACCGGGATCGATGCCACAACTCCCTACTGGCCATCGCAGTGCCGAAACCTATAAACTCTACCCTATTCGATTCATGAACTCGGAACCGTTGACTTTCTCCCAGAGCATTAGGCTCTTCAATTTAGAATTGACTTCACCCATTCATATTCACACTCAGGCTCTGCACCTTGGCGTGTTGCACCCATTGACCATTCCCATAAACCAAATCACCGCTCTCGATGTTGTGTTATATCTTCGAAGTTTTGCGCAAGAACCAATTAGTACGCACGCTTACTCTCAGCTCCCTCGGTTCATGCGTGACAGAGTAGAACAATCCTACCAAATTCGAGTCGGTAACGTTGACGTAAATACGGACATACGGAATACTTTCACCAATAGTAATATTGGAAGAGCTGGGTTACTTGGACGTGACCTTCTCTTAGCGAACATGTCAGAACTCGAAGTATGGGGCATTGAGGTATCTAGTTGTGGGATGTCCAGCGTCATTCATATCGCTTGAAATCCTGGAGTTATCCTAAATGAAATTTTCTGATCTGTCAAAGCGTTTGGTGGTACATTCTGTAGTTACATGCTCCCGGCGGTTTGCTAGAAATTAGAATAGAATCTTTGATGACATGAGATTAATAAATACAACACACCCCTTGATTGGCTGATATAATCGACGATCTAGTACTAACATAGGGTAATTGAATTTGAAGCAATGGAAACATGGCTGATTCCAAGCGCTATCACTATAACAAAATTGCTCGTTGAAAGACTTATAAAAACTGTTCGTCATCCACGTCTAGCCATAGTAATGGCTGGATTTATTCCTAGCGCAACGGAGGCTAGCGGCAAGCCGATACATAATGTTCCTGGTGAATGCTCCAGCAACCATGGTGTGGGTATCCTGGGACTGCATCAGCAATAAATCACATCAATGCCGCCAGTGTCAACCGTTAATGACGCACTTGTCAATGATCGGATCGGAAGTCCTTATTAAGTACTAAACAAACGTCTAAAAGGAGGAAAAATAATCAGAAAAGCACTTCGGAAGTACTACTTAACCCAGCAGCTGCACCACATAACATTAAATTCCTGAGTCCCAACACTAGGTAAAAAAAATTCAATCAATTGACAATGATAATGGAGTTGGATTGTTAAAGCTTAGAACAATGCAATCGAGGTAGGGTATAGACTTCTGAATTTACATTGTACATACTACTCTGAATTCGGGTAAGTAGGTTGCTATATTTGCTTTGGTTCCGAATCTGAATCTGAAATAACACCGGGTTCGTATATCAAGGATTCAACGTCCAAACTCTTGGCGGCTTAGGTAGTACTGTACTACTGAGTGTGGAATACTATTTACTACTACAAACGACTAGAAATTTAACTTCATTCAATGTGTATAACCAAGTTCGTCACACCAATGGTAGATGTCCCCATATCAAGGCTAGCTCACAAGGAGTGCACATAAGATAACCTTCACCATGAAACATAACGACAAGAGACACCGGTGAGCGATGTATTTCATGAATGTGTCAACCTAGTGTCAAACGCCAAAATAACATTTTGATAGTTGATAGATGGGGTTATCTAATAGCTAGTTAATACTTTGTGTACATTGAACTTCTGACACCCGCCCCGAACTTTTTTTTAAGTGCGGAGTTGCTGGAGCAATTTTTTTTTTTTTTTTTCATTTTAACGTCCCAGACGCGTGTTCCTCATGACAGACGACACTAGAACAATAATCAATCATATAGATACAGGCTAGTCCAATACCAATACGCCTCTTGGACCGAACATCTATACAGTCGTATGTATATAAGCAAATGTTCAATGTATTGTTATACAAACTAACCAACCTCTCTCCGAGTCCTTCCTCCTCTGAATGATCATTGATCACATGAAAAAAAAAAAAACTCCCCATTAACTAACCATAGGTTACTTACCAGCGGTTACAAGTTATGATACTGATAGTAACCATAACCTCTCTCAAAAACATATACATTGTAAACATGTTACACCATTGACATCACTAACAATGTCTTACTGATCGCATGTCCATATATAAGATGGAGGTCTCCATCTTATACCCTAACGAATCTCTTACCTGTTCCCCAATGTTCTCTCCTTCATAGTAGTACTACTGCTTAATAGACCGGATCTCGTGGCTGTTTACTCTCCGTTCCCTCGTAAGCACGTTCTTTATTAATGTTCTCATTTAGTGTTGCCCTCCGGGCTTCCATACATGTGGTTTCAGTGACACAACCGACCAATCAACCTAATTGGTTGACTATCAATCAATTTATCATACTGTCTTGTTAGTTTGTTACATGTTGAACAGGTTGATTAATGATTATCTTCACATATTCTTGCTCAATTGTTATGAAACTACCACTATTAAAAAGCAATTCTCTTTTTGACATGCATTGGAGGAGTCAACCAACTTTCTTTTTGATTTTTGATTACTTAATAAAGGAAACAATGGAACCACCTAATCCAAATCCTGATTTCCCTAAGTATAATATCTGTATACAAATATCCTAAACATATCCTTCCCCTTCGGACCCTACTTTCAGACCTTTCCCTTATCTCTCACTACCCCTGAAAACCGGGATTAACCGATTTCTTTCCCCCTTCCTGGCTCCCTCCTGGCCCCCTCCCCCCCGATGTCCCCTGTTTCCAAATATAGCTCCTACCAGTTGCAAATTCCAAAGCAACCCAAAAAAAAAACTCGATCATTGTTAACGTTATCATGACGTTCCGAAGCTTCTGTTCAAGCGCTCAGCGCCCAAATGTCAAACGGTTGCTGAGAGGGAGAGGAAGTCTATATTTGCGGCATAAAACTACATAATTCAATGTATAATCCAGAGGGTCTAATTTATACAACCAAAAAAAGGGCATGGAGAAAGGGCACTGATGGGGGCATGTACACATAAACTACGAATTAATCAAGAATTCTTCGTAATGTAAAAAAGAAAATGCTGGTGAATGCGAATGCGAGTATGGATGAAAGATCCCAAGGAAAGTAATAAGGATACGATGAAGTCGAAAGTTGAAACAATGGTAGAAATTGAAGCGAGAAGTAGAAATTCCGTTGTTCAAGCCGATGTTGACAGTCCCGTTGATGTCGATGATGATCTAGAACACGCCAAAACCGCCATAGTATATTGAATCTTCCTCCCAACTCTATCCATCATCTCATATAACCCAGAATCAACAACTCCCAATGCAGTAGCATTCGCCCAGAGACCTCGAGTAGCAGCAAGTTGTGTCATTAGAATTGAAGTCTCAAGAGGTAAATGAGAGGAAGAAGGAAGTAAAGTGTTTTCAAGCATTGAAATATCCTTGGTGTAAAGATAAGTTTGGAGGTAAGGATACATCGTTGGAGATGGTAATGCGAGTGGAACAACTGGAATTGTCGACGTTGTTGTTGACGCTGAGGTAGTTGATTCGGATTCGGGTAAACGTGGAAGTCGAGAACAATGTGAAGAGAGTACGATCTCATGAGCAGGGTATAGTGTAATTTTAGGTTTAACGTTTGGTGTGGGATTGGGCTTTGGAGAATAAACTGCAAGCATGTGTGTTGGACAGATAGAATTAACGTTGTCTGCCATCATGATTTCCATTTGTTTTGGAAGAACATTAGAGCCTTGAGGTGGGTTCGTATAACGAACATTATGAAGTCCGGAATACAAGCTACAAAACAGTCGAGATTAGATATTTACAAACACTGATTATTAAGGTACGTACCTATCCTTGAAGAGAGTTAGTTTGTCTCTGATGTACTCATCTGTAGCGTTTGAGAGAGGAGGCATGGGAATGTCCTCCCGCGAATTTGTTTTTGTGATGTTAGACAAAGGAATCCTTCGACGTTCAATCTTTTGCTTGGCTGCCAGTCGCGTCATAAGCGGGGCGAGACATCCCTTGTGGGTAAGCCGGTGGGAACGGGAACGCCGAGCAATTGCCGAAGTGCATGTGGTAGTAGACTTCATCTTGAAGGGGAGTGGACGGTTGATGGGGGAGCTGACGCTTGGGGGGAACTTTGAAACAGCGGATGAGAGGGACTTTATATAGAGAACTGACTGACAATAGACCATCACTCTTCCATTTTGGACCGATTGCCTTCCGCCAGTTTTCTCTCAGAATTACCTCATTAGGAAGGTGCACCCACAGAACACGTATTGTGGGCGTACCAATCCCCACACATTATTACCATCTATAGGAACCAATCCTATCATGATTGGTGAATGTCATCAACCTTTCGAACAATGGTTACTTGGAAACACATTATACATAGGTCGGTACCAATCCATCAACTAAGTTATAACAGTTACTTCTTCGTCAATTTTTTGGGGATGAGAGAGGTGGTCGGATAGTCTTCCCCGTAAACGGCGCTTTTTTACTCTCCCACCCATATCCGAACCCTTCATATAACAAGTCAATCAAGGACACGGGAAAAATAACAAAGAAATCAATCAGAAATTACTTCTCATGAGTTGGTGGAACTGACCATCATAATGGGGAACCTCGGGGCTAGGCGCTTTCTTTGTCTCATTGTTTCAGATCTATAAATCAATATTTACGATGCTAGTGCGGGACACCGGGAGGAGAACTTAGTAAGGTAAAGTAAGTATTGAAGTAGAAGAAAAAGTAAAAACCCACCACTACTAAGCTGGTAGAGAACCCCATATACATACATAAACCGCCAGCGACAAGTTTAATCGACACTGATCTCGTGTAACATGACATATTGCTCGGCGGAGAGGGGTGAGTTGTGAGTGGTTATAACACGGCTCAAACTTAAAACGTTGAACCCTGTACTGACTAACAAACAATCCAAAGTACTAAGCTTGAGGTTCTTACTTTTAGTCAACAATGGAGGAACCATAATGTATCTCCATAATCTATGAGCGCATGACAAGAGTTGCAAGATGGACATCCGACACAGCCTATTAAAAATATCAAAAAATATAATATAATCCATAAGTGAGTAACAATGGTTGATGTGTATCCCGAATCGTTTGTCTGATCATGTTTTGTGATGTTATATGCATTATGATTAGCGCCCCGGAGTTATATCGTTACCGTTAACCGGAACATGAAAAAAAAACACTCACACACTCGGTGTTACAATTGCTCTGAGATTAGATTTTTATTTATTCACTGACACATTGAATCCATATGGTAGCGTTTAACATGCATAACTGCTTTGTTATTCTAAATCATAGTCAACATAGTACCGTGATTTTAAACCAATCTCCTCCGAGTAAGAAGAAATAAGAAGCAACAAGTAAATAAAATAATAAAATAAAAAAATAATAAACGCGGGGTCAAGTACTAACTCTTTCTTTACAATTCCAATCTAAGCCTTCAATGAAGAATCATAACTCAAAGCGAAGGACAATGTACTATATATAACATATCATCCATATCTATACTTATATTCATACCTACTTAGAAGAAAAAGCTGTGGAGACAGGAGACAAACCTAAATACGTCCAGTCAAGACTTTGTACTACTTAGTGCTTAGTATCTAAGTACTATTAAGCGGGTGTCCGGGTTCACGTTTAATATCTATTAGTAGTTGAAGAAAGTTGAACAATGGGGATAGCACAAGTACTAAAACAGGAGACAAAGAACCGGAATGAACGTAGCACTGAGAGTATTGATTAGAACAGTACCCGTGACATTGAAGCATTTTGAATGCTCTCAAGAAATGACACTCTAGTTGTACATTGTGTTGAAAATATATTTGGGTATTGATTGATGTATTCCATATAAAAAAACATGGAACACGAAACACGAAACATAAAACATAGTAGACTAAAAGAAAAAGAAACGACAGGATATATACACATATAACAAAAGAACCGAAACCGAAACCCTTAACCAAGGTTACTCTCAACACACATTACATCGCATGTCACATAAATAAAAGAAAAAAATAAAAGAAAAACCCACACCACGAACTCGCATTATGCAAATTCACAATCTCCTTCAGATTCAACAAATCAACCCCAAATTCTTCCTTCCTTCCCTCCTTCCTCTCTCATAAAACTCATCACATCTCTCTCTCTCTCTCTCTCACACACACATCCTAAAAAAATAAAAAAAATTCCCCAACACCAACCTCCTACCTCCTAACAAACGACATAAAATCCCCGATAATCTTTACCCGTTTAGTCAGTCCAGCCACAAAAGCAACAGTCAAAGCCATAAAAAACCATTTCCCCCACCATTTTGTATTAACTGTTGTTCCTCCTACACTAAGAGGAGGAGGACCTGATGGTCTTGTTGGAAGTGATTTAATTAGACGGTTAGCGCTTTTAATTGATTTGGCCTGATTTTTTATTTATTTATTTATATTGGAATTAGTATGTGTGTGAGGGAGAGAGAGAGAGAGAGAGAGAGAGGGAGGGAGGGAGGGACACTTACGGTGTATGGTGGATAACGGAAGAATAAAATCCTATCAAGCCTACAAAAAAAAAAAAGGTTCAAAAAAAGTTAGATTTTTAGGTCTTTTTGAAATCTAAAATAAAAATAAAAGAGAGAGAGAGAGAGAGGTTTGGACTTTACCAGCTAGGTGAATCAAGAGAAGATCTTAAATGAGTGAACATGTCGAAACCGTATTTGCCGGTATGTTGACCATCTAAATAGTAATAGAAAAAAAAGAAGATAAATATATAAATTAGATTGGTGAAAATGGGGGGGAAAGAGAAAGAAAAAAGGGTTATGTGTTATACGTACATCCACTAGGTCCAACACCACCGAAAGGAAGTCCTTCAACTATTGAGAAAGAAGAAGAAAAAGTTTTTAGTTTTGGTTAAATAATTTGTCAAATAAATAAATAAAGACGTACTGCCAGGATGAATGACAACTTCATTAGCGATAGCTGCTCCTGATAAAGTACTACTGAAGACTGTTTATTCATCACCAGTTAGGTTATTCATTGTAAAGAGAAGAAAGAAAAAGACGTTTACCTTTCTTCTTATACGCATCATCTCTAGAGAAGACATATAAAGCCAAAGGATGATCATGAGCATTAACATAAGCAATAGCTTCGTCAACATCCTTAACAGGTACAACAGGGAGAACAGGTCCGAAGATTTCACTAAAAAAAAGCATTGGTCATGGTTAACAATCGTTTCTTTCCATAAAAAAAAAAAGCAACGAGAGAGAGGGGAAGGAAAGAGAAACGTACTCGCTCATTAAAGAATCATCCACCTTAACATCCTTAACAACAGTAGGAGCAATAAACTTTGTAGCTTCATCAGTTTCACCACCAAAAACAATAGTTCCTTTCGTATTATCCAAAAGTCCTTTAACTCGATTAAAAGCTTGAGGTGTAATCAATCTTGAATAAGCTCCTGGAGCAGAAGCTGATTCTGGATAAAACTTGGCCGCTCTGTAATAATAATAATATAAATTTAAACCGTGAGTCGAATAGTAAATGGGAACATTGTAAAACTTACACATCTTTCAAAGCATTTACAAATTTATCTTGGAATTCTCTAGGAACCAAAATATAATCGGGTGCAACGCAAGTTTGACCTGCATTTACGACTTTACCCCATAAGATTCTTTTTGCTGCTGTTTCGAGATCACAACCAGGATCGATGAATACAGGGGATTTGCCTTGAAAAAAACCCCAACGAAACATCACTATCAGTTCTCTTGTTTGATATTACAAAACTTACCTCCGAGTTCCAAAGAAACTGGAGTGAGATGTTTGGCAGCGGCTGTTGCTACGATCCTGGCAACACGTCCATTACCAGTGTACAAAACTGAATAATCATATATTAATAATGATGGAAAGAAACCAAGACGTCGTTGTCATGAACTCACTATGATCCCAAGCCAAATCCAATAATTTGGTAGTCTCAGGAATAGCACCGTTAACAACAGCAACCATTTCAGGATCAAGGTATTTAGGAATAAGTTCTGCAAGTAAAGAGCTAACGTGAACAGTTGATTCAGAAGGTTTAATTACAACTGCATTTCCAGCTGCAATAGCACCAGCCTAAATAGATCAAAGAAAAAATTAGCATCTTATTCGGTTTGGAAGCGAAAATGAAACGTACGAGAGGACTAAGACAAAGCCAAAGAGGATAATTAAAAGGACTGATAATAAGAACAACACCCTTTGGTTCTTTATAAATCACAGGACGCATAGGTGTAGCATTGATTGAGAAACTAGGTTTCTCCGGTTTAGCCCATTTTTCAACACTAGCCCAAGCCTCACGAGCGTCTGAGATAGAAGCTCCAATTTCAAGGCTATATATATAACAGAAAATGAAAAAAAATTAATATAAATATGAATATGTGGCTGAGGTGAAAATCACGTACAATTGAGCTTCGAGTTGAGGTCTACCCAAATCAGCAGCTAAAGCTTCTTCGATACGTTTAGCATTGTCTTTGACCAAATATGCCAATTGTAAGAGTTGATGTTTCCTGTACTCGATAGATTTGGATCTTCCTGAACGGAAATTCTTGCGAAGAGACTCATGGATCTAAGAAGAATTGTTAGTACATTGTATACGAGACGTCGACATGGGTCGGAAACGACACCCCTATTACCACACATACCTTTTCGATCTCTTCCAACGATGTGTACTTGAGTTCAACCATGTCTTAAGTGTAGATGTGGGTAGTAAGTGGTTGAAAGACGAGTATGTGTGAGAGAGAAATAAGAAAGACTGAAGCGCGTGATTAAGAAGCTTCAGGACAAGAATTGATATTGAATCATTGCTGACTTATTCCCCACAGCACCTATCACCCGGCGTTCTCGGTCCAGAAATTATCTGCCGACTAACCGGAAAACTATGTAGTTGAAAAAACCGTCATGAGACCTCTTGTTATTGGGTCCTATAAATCAGAACACAATGGTTGGACCCTTTGTAGCGGCTCCAACATCAAGATATCAAAGAATGGACCCCAACTTTAGACGCCAAGGCCATCATCAGCATTTCGGGCCTTTCCTTATACATTCATCATGTTCGGCCTCTTCTCCAAAAACTGGAATCCTGATGGTCAAGTAAGTTTAATGGCACCTCTTTCAGCGTAGAGCAGCTGATTATAATACCCTATTAAGCATTGCTATGTAACAGGAGGAAGTACCGGACTAGGTCTAGCGCTGGCAAAGCTCTTAGCACAGAAAGGAGCACATGTCTCAATTGTAGCACGCAACCGAACCAAATTGGATAAAGCACTTGCAGAATTAAGGTACATACTACACTTTTATCCTTACTCATATATATATAAATTGAAAGGACCTGTTGGTTAAAGGCTTCCAGACAAACGCCAAGTCAAAAATTCTTCGCATATTCATACGCGTTGGATACCGCTCGGGAATCAGCTGCAGCTTTAGAAGCAGTTTGTAAACCATACAACGGTGAAGCGCCAGATGCGGTTTTCACTTGTGCAGGGGCTTCGAAACCTATGTTTTTTGTTGAAATGTCGGAAGAAGATATGATGAAGGGTATGACGAATGGGTATTGGGTACAAGCTTGGACTGCTTGGGTGAGTTATTTCCACATTTCTTATTCGTAAACAAGAAGAGAGAACGGATATACTCACAAGACAGAATTAGGCGTTAACGAAAAAGCTAGTAAAACAAAACAAAAAAGGAAGACTTACACTCGTTTCTTCAACATTGGGATATATGTCCTTAATCGGTTATGCATCCTATTCTCCAGCAAAACACGCTCTACGTGGTAAGCTACCAAGCTTTCTAAACAAATCTTCAAAGTTAAACCAACGTATGTAAAACAAACTCAGGTCTAGCAGATACACTTCATTCCGAATACCTACTCTACGGAATCGACATTCACATATTCTTCCCACCAACAATGTTTACGCCAGGGTATGAAGTAGAAAACAAACACAAGCCCAAAATCACACTTAAAATCGAAGAAACTGATGGTGGACTTACAGCTGAACAAGCCGCATTGGCTTTACTCCAAGGTACGTTTCATTATACACGGATACTGACGCGTCTTTATTTATTTTCATTCTCATTCAATTTCCATTCCCATCTACCTTTCCACTATTGTGATAAATAATAGGCGTTCAAAGGGGTGAAACACATATAACAGGCGACTTTATAACAAGTTTATTCAGAGCCTCAACTAGAGGAGCCACACCACGTTCAAATTGGCTCTTGGATTCATTATACAGCTCAATAACAATGGTAAGCTCATCCTCTTTACGTTTGCCTTTCCATTTCTGTTTTTCTTTGTTACATCCTTCTATCTCCTCTCTTCATCTTCAACCATTATACCTAAACTTCACCCCATTTACCTCCTATTTTACATCTTCCATTCTCTCTCTCTCTCTCTCTCTCTCTCTCTTCTCTTTCTCTCTCTCTCTTTCTCTTTCTCTCTCTCTCTTTCTCACCGTATCCTTCAACTCACCTCTTTTTCTTAATTTCATCTCATATAATAGATCGCAACACCAATATGGCGTATGTCAGTTGACAAATTAATTAAATCTCATGGTCCCGAACATCGAGAATATTTGGATAAAAAAGGATTTTGGAGGAATGAAGATGGATATGAATGTACTCTCTAAACCTTTCCTTTTTTTTTTTTCACACACATTCACGCATTCACATGTACCGGAGAAAATGGATATATGGAAATGGGGGGCTGAAATGGAAATGGAAGTGGAAGTGGATTTTTTTTCGGGTAAAGGAAGGGAAAGGTGAAGAGAAGAGAAGAGAAGAGAAGAGGGGTGTTTAAGGAATTTATTGAAAATGAGAGAGAGAGAGAGAGAGAGAGAGAGAGACTCTTTGGTTATGTGTTAATGTTGATGGTCTTTTGATGATGCGTAACGTATGAAGGACTGGATCTTGGAATTGAAGCGTAGGCCCGACAGAAGTGATTTTCGAGAAAGAGGGAGGGAGAAGGTTAATTTTATATTATGGTTACTTACTTATGATACCTAGAAAGTACATCGTACGTTTCGAATCGTTGATTGTCAGTCTGAATCAGTTACTCTTTAAATGCTCAAAGCTTCAGTTCAGTAATACTTGACGTTCAATTCTTCCTGTTAGAATGTTCGCTCCTGACACATCACCTGTTCACCAGTAACACATGTATTACGCTATTCTTTTGGTTTAGGAGAACACCTGGACGTCGAACAAGGCACGAAGATATAGGTATTTTCTGACAAAAACTACCGAATACTGATACTTAACAAGAAGGAAAGAAAAAAGAAAAGTCTATGTATGTATTGACTATGCAAAGCGAAGCCAAAGGTGAAATAAATCCAGAAAAAGAGTACAAAAAACTCATTTGGTTCTCAATTCGCCTTCTCCTTCTCATCTTCAACCTCAATCTCACTCGAAGCTGAAGTCGAAGTTGTAGGTGTACTATCCACAACCTCATCCTCAACTTTCTGAGGCTCCTTCTCCTTCTCCTTCTCCTTCTCCTTCCCCTCCGATGGTAATTCCTCAGGTACTTGAGTAGGTGTGGTAGGAGTAGATTTCAAATGTAAAGCATCCCCAACAACTTCCCAACATTCGTCAAAAGCGGAATCACCCTTTCTTTAACTTCATCTCTAAACTTGATCAACTTTTCTTGAAACTGTACATCCTTTTCCAAAAGGACATTAGATAGATCATGAACAGTAGTCGATAAAGTATGTGACAATTCAGAAAAACCTTCTTGAATATGAGGAGGAATACGAGATTGGATTTGAGTTGTGGAATTGTGAACGGTAGTTGTGGCGTGGATTGTAAAGAAGATGAAAGTGAAGCTGTGGATGATTGAAGACTTTGTAATTCTGAAATCATTGTATCTGAAAGTTGATGAACCGTGTATGAGCATTGGTGAAAGAAGAAGTTGCGAGAGCTGAGATTGAATGAGCTGTTTCCGTAGCACGTTGTCTAAAGATAACGATCGTTTATTTTTAGACTCAATCTGTGAAGGGGAGATAAGGGAAACTTACAAGACGGTGGAGTGAGCTTGGAGTTGTTTGATTTGTTCATTTGAGTATCCATATAAAGTCCTGGTGAGAGCAATGCGCGTTGATATTGATACTTGGTATCAGGGGACGAAGGACCCGGTTCATTTGGGTTCATGATGCGATTGATCGCAACCTCAAAATAGTTAACAATCGGGCAAATCGCTATACAACAATGTTGGACAAAAAGCGATAATGAAAAACAAGGTTGATAACTTACATGGTCAATGTCAGTAGCGACATGAAGAGCAGGAGTCTTGATCTTTTCATCAAGAGAAGTGTTGAACGTATTCAGAAGCGGAGTGACCACGTTCACGAACATATTCTGTTACTTCTTCCGGTTTGGCCTTGAAAGGATAAGGATAACGAGATTCGACGACATCGACGGCTTTATTGGCGATATCATCGGCACGAGTAATGAGAGGAGCGAGATGATTCTGGATAGGTTCCGTATACTTGTATGCAGTCAAGGATAACTCCTTGGCAGTCGAGTAAGAAGAACGAGTAAATGTGTTTGAAGATAAAGTATGGTCAATTGTCTCGAGCGAGGATAAAACCAAAGGAATCGATGCAACCCGCGAGAAGATTGTGAGTGAAGGCCCTGTGGCGGGTGTGGTCGGTTTATCTGTCGTCTCTATCGTAGCAGCTGTAAACATTGTTGAAAGTAGTGGTGAGAAGGAAACAGGAGATAAGGAGTTTATATATCTAAAAACTACGGAATCCAATTCAGAAGTTGCATATTGTCCCGTTTTAACATGTGATTCTTCGATAGCTTTTATTAGCCTTTTCTCACGTGATGCTAATCCTTGGAGTTACCTCCCAGATTAGAAAACCTTAAACCCGTCTCTATTGATTATTGGGCCCCTAAAATGCCGATAGAGTGGCTTGTAGATCGTAGCAATTCTCTATTACAAAAAGTACCCTACATAACGATTCCCTCTAGGCTCTAGCAGGAATATGGTACATCGTAGTAATTTCCAAATTGCACCGCCACACGGATATTGTAATGAACGTTTGTCCCGATCAAGCGAACGGAGTGGAATAAGCCGACCTCGTCTCGGAACAAAAAATACATTGCACACCCGAGCCCGAATTTATACACATACAAGCTTTTACAAGTACAATCCCGGTCTTATCCTAAAACCCTCCTAACGCACTATCACCTGCAACCTTGTCTTTGCAACCATTGACTTCCTGAGCATTCAGTCTCCGTCCTGCATAATCTCGACCATTCCAATATCATTCTCTTAGAACCGGCGGATATATGAACTAGGCTGAGAGTCTGGACGATACCCCTATTCGTATGAATCTCATCGATTTAATCAATTAATCATCCTCTTCGTTTCTTCATCCTAAAATCATCAACCGGCCTCATCCGGATCCAAAATCACTGAGATCGCAAAAGAAAAAGTTAGTATCAAGCAAACATGGCAACGTTTGAAACAAACATACAGATACTAAGCTAATCCCCTAAACAAATCCAACACTTCAATTTCGTTTTCATCCGTCGCATAACACATTCTTCCAGACACAGGGCACAAAGAACAATCCATGACCGAATATACATCACGCTTCAAATTCACAGAAGCCCTAATATTCTTCTCTGGCTCATTCCCCATCACGAAGATATGGTAATAAGGATTTTTAACAGTAGGTCCTGAATAAGCCACCATCCGATCTTCACAAGGCCTATAAATGAGTTTCCAACTCTCCGTGTCAGTGTTAAAAGTATTCTGGAAAACAAGTGGAAGGCCAGTATATGAAGTTTCTGTTCCAGTGGGATCTTTGAACCCTGTGGATGCAGAAGGTAGTTGATGACGTCGCATTGTAACATTTTCTGAGGAAGCAGAAAACATATCGAAGAACTTGAAGTTTCTTCGATTCCAGTACCAGTCAAGGGTTTCTCCTATCCAGCCTGGTCTACCTAGTCCATCAACCTCGAGGACCGTTGCTAATGACTCTTTGTTCTCTGGAGTTACTGATAATGGGGCACTTTGATCGACTGGTATGAGTTCTGGGATTTTCCAGATCTTCGCACCATTAAATGACATCAATATCACAGAATCCGACAACACGAAAAAGGTCTAGAAATCAAAATCAAACAGTAGTATGTCAATCTCCAAACTCAATGATTTATATATATTTATTACTACATACCTCGAAATCTTCAGATTGGAGTATCGCCGATTTATTCTCAATAAAATCCCAAACTGTTATCTTTCGTCCTTCCGAGAAAATCAATCGATTATCGGCCAAACGAGAAGAGAACCATTTTGCAACCGCAGTAGCTTCAATTGATGCAACTTTAACGAACTCTGGTTCAGTGCCAGAAGTCACCAGTCCAAAATCAACTTTATAAATTGTAAGTTGTTTTCGTTCCGATAAGCTTAAAAAGACAGAGAGACGAGAGAATCAGCGTTTGTGAGAATTTGAAATTAAGAGGGAGAAAGAGAGAGAGAGAACGGAACGGAATATTTGTTTACTCACTCGGAACTGATGGGAAATGATACAATCATAACATATATATGCCTGTTCCATCCTTGGTACTCTGTACCGCAAATCCAATATTGTATTGTTGGCATAATTCCAAAGAAGCCATCAACTTCCTTCCTTTCTTCTCTGGTCCTTCATCAGTCCAATCCAAATCCCAAAGTTGTACCCCTTGTAAAGTCAAAATTAATAAAAATCGACCACCTGGAATAAGCATTATTCCTTGAATCTCTTCAGTGGCAGATAATTGAAGTTTGAAAGGTATTTTGTTAAGTGAAGGTGGATCAATAATTAGTTCCGAGTTCCGGGCCCAAGTATTAGAAGCCTGTAGTGGTGATAGTATTTTGGATTGAGCTTTTTCTAATGCATTTATCCAACGTAAAGGTCCAGCAGATGCTTTTAATAAAGCAGTTGTTGACATTTCCTCGATTGGGAAAGATGGAAGGAAAACGTTGTTTTCGATAAAACTCATAAATGCTTTCATCCATACGATACGACGCTGACTTGCATCATAGAGTGTACTACAAGTCTTAAGAAACAAGTGACCGAGTTATATTATGGTCTTCTGAAGGGGGAGGTGATAAGAATACTTACTTGGCGAAGAGCGATAAGGTCTACGGGCGCCAAGTAATCCATAAGAGTGACATGAATATCCAATGGCAGGGAGGCCAAAGTGAGAGGGGTGTGACATTCATTTCATTATGTTGGTCCAACATCTTTGAGTGTTCCAGGGACAGAGAGGCACAAACAGTATATCGGTGATAGGACACTTCGAGGGGTTTGGGAGTAATGAAGGGGGAGAATGTAAATGATAGGATACAAATGACCTTTATATAGTTATAGCAAGTTTAAGGGACTTATCGGTACCAGTATTAAGGGGTTTTGGTTATCTTGCACCTCGTACTTCCCCAATTGGTGGATATACTTAGCTTAGGTACTACGTATGAAAGATCGTGGATATATTCAGACACTGTCAAGATAGTACAATTGTAGATGTATGCTAATTAGTAAAAGCCGCTCTTGTGTCGCCGACACCAATCCATTGGCTTATAATTTTACAAGTAGCCTTCACACACACACTGGCACCCTGTAAGAAGACCCTAAGAAGTTAGAGCTACACTCGTAACTTATTTCTCTTGAAACTCTCTTCACACTCATACAAATCCTGTGAACAAAATATTCGAATTTGATAAACCCCAGTATTTCTATTTTCATTATCAGCTTTCACATCACACGAGCAACCAACTTCGACATTCCGGTTAAAACGCAACTAAAAATCGGGGTATCTAATTATGGACATTCCCACTTGGAATGATACACCAAGTTCTTCGCGTAGTTATAAAATTTGGGTACCACACTTAAGGAAACGAAATCTCAGAACCTTGAAGATTTCTGAAAATTGCAACGGCACTAGGTATGTTATTATTATATCATATATATGGAGTAGCTCATCTATTCATCAATATTTCAATGAATGAAATGAAATAAACATACATACAGATGTGTGATACTATCTGAGCGCCCAGTGACACGGAGATTGTCATTAATGATGCATAAACACAAGAATGAAAATATACCGTAAAAACTTCGAATGATAATGAACCCCCATATGCCATATTATGCGAGATGATTGGTTTAAGATAGAATGATATGGCTATTTGGACTATGTTTGGGGGTGATTAAGAGGTCTTTAATACTTCAAAACAAAAATAGATTTCTCTATCTCTGAAGGGTTGTCAAAGAACCATATACCCGACGACTACTACAGCCTTATCTTTTCCATCAACTTTAGGTAATTGAGAAGAGAATAGTGGATGATCATACAGCCTTGGGGTCCATTGGAGTGGGTAAGTATACTGAGTAGTCGTAGGATATTCAGATTGATTATTGAAGGAGAGGTTCCAAAATGACAAGGCCATATGTTCCCAGACGCCACAAAAAGTGACACACGTACCAAGGAATGGATAAAAATACAATGTGACATTGACTCATCATACTCGAGACACATTATGATTACTGAGTAATCAAAAAAAAATCAGTACAATCTCTCGAACATCATAGGAAGACGAAACAACTTCTCTTACTGCTTCTTTCTTCATGTACATCGTGCAAAAAATGAAAAAAGGGAATACCACGCACACGACAACGATATGACTTATCACTAATCATTAACCCACCCCATGTGACGACGATGACGATCCGAGACGGCGTGATCTACACAAAGAAGTCAAGAAGACTACGGTCATAAGGTTCATGAGAGAGCATACGAAAAACAGGTCCTCAATAATATAATTAGTCACCTCCAAAAGTACATCGTAACTTAACAACCTGACAATCTCTAGTTGTTACTTTCTGATTAGAAGGAAGGAGACTTAGTACCAAAATCTAAGAATGGACAAGTGAAGGGACTTTCCTTAACCCATGAGAACTATGCTTTATCCAAGCATTAGTATACGCTAAGACCCTTGGCAAATCCGTAAAGATCGATTTTTTCCCAGTGAGGACTAAGAAAGATAACAACTTTTTTAGTACTTATTTAACAAAACAACCAAACCTAAGTATATGTACCCATGATACCATCGGCCGGTACGCGTAATTAAGAATGGCCGCCGTAACTTATCAACCTTACCAATTTGCTTAGGTAGAGAAAAAGCGATAGTTACATCACGAGTCGGGACTCGGAAAATGGCATATTCCGTTTAACTAAGAATCTTCAATATATCAATGTTTGAATTTCCTACTAACCGATCAACAATTCGCCAATAATTATGAATACAACATTATATCGGATCCTTTAAAATTCATATTCGGATAAACAGAAGAAGTAGAACTGAGTAATACATATGTTATTTCTAGATGCGCAGCTGTGGGGTATTTACTATTAGCTGCCGATGATTAACACCAGTGTGATAATATACATATGTATTGAGCACACTGAACTATCCCTCCGTCATACCCATGGATTTATGCATTGCACACACCGAATCGGATGAGAATTGGTTTTCTCTCACTTGTCGCTAGTCTGACTATGACTCGGAGTATATTGATGTATCACATTCTCATAACTACTTATCATGCGTGGAAAAGAAACATGTATCAAACGAATGTGAGTTATGTAGCGAATGCATACACTGTGCCAGTGACTTGGTAATCCACACAGATTATCAAGTACTAGCGAGTATTTATCCAAGCTTTACTTTACTCGTGAGCGCGGGTCTCAGAGTAAAGTTTAGGTATGTCCTCGATAATCCAGTTATATTACCGAGTCACCCACGCAGTGCATACAGCGTAACACCATCACTTGACAACGAAACTGTATTTTTTTTTAAGACTCATTGAAGGCTGAAGCGCTGAAGCATGTAATTAATAAGTAAATTTTATAAACATGTTGTGAACTCAATTATAAATGCTTATAAATGTCTTTAGGAGGAAAAGATAAAAGTGAGAAAATCTGCTACGAGAGGGTCTAAAATCAGGCCAAAAAGTGTTTCACCTACTGATTGTTGAATGTACAAGTTGTCGAACACATTGCGAAAACTACTGTAGAAAATGCTCAAACGGCATGCGATTTACGTCAAATTTTTTTTTATATAGGTATTTATTGCAAGCATACTTGAAAATTAGTGTTCAAATTTTGAACCAGTTTGGATTAGAAAATCGGAAGGATAGAATAATTATAAAAGTCGTCTACTTTTGAGATTTCATAGACTCCTTCCCAGTCCACTTGTACGATGAACGACTTGACGAAGTTTCGGTAAAACTTCGGCTCAAGTATTAGTAATCGTCGTTACGTGGACTGGGAAGGAGTCTGGAGATTTCAATAATTGATCGTGTCAAGTGATGATGTTACACTTGTACATGTTTCATATGATACACTGTCCATTTGGATACAAACTCACTACTATGGGTACCAGTAACTAGGAAACGAAACACACACAAAAAACGCAAGTTATGAGACAAAATAATCCAGGTTTGAAGTAAAAGGCATCGTGACCAGCACTAAATGCCTATATAAATATATATATGTATTGTATCAAGTACAAGTATAGTAGTCTACCAAGAAGTACAAGACATAATCATCATTGAAATTGAATATTGAGTACCAAGTGTATAAGTAGTAAAGTATTCCACAGTCCAAAAAAAAATAATGCAAACATACTACACACTATATGTAATATAAAGTATCAGTCCAAAAAATGACAAACAAAAAATGGATATTCTATCATTTATCTATAAATCTATAATTCGCATCGCAAGAAAGAAAAAGAAAAAAGAAAAAGAAAAAGAAAACAAGTCAAACCCATGGCCAAATCATCTATGCACTAGGTTTCAGTTCTCGTGGAAGCGAACGAAGAAGAAAACTCAAAGCCTTGCGAGCATAAGACCGAAAAGAACAACAATAATAGTCGAAGGAGGTGTCACCACACAATAAGACCAAAAAATCGTTTTCGAAATCAACCGTTCAAATGCGTCACCAGAAGCGGCCTGTGTTATTTGTGCCAATGTTAATGCTGAAGGTGAAGCGACAAGAAGTACATTTGCGATCACGAAAACAGGGCTAAAAAAAAAAAGGAAAAATTTACAATCAGCATCTAGAACATGGGGAACGATAGGTTATGTACGTACTCTTCAAATACGACGTGGTAATCGTGCTTCGCAGAAAGTGTGATCAATGGCATCAATGCCAGAGGTGTTAAGATCATCCTGGAGGCAACGGAGATGATGACTGTTTTCGTTTCTCCGCGTTGCAATTTCTTCGCAGTGAAAGAGGTCGTCGATGGCTTGTGTTTGAAGATATTCTTGACAGTTCCTACTAGCGTCGAGTGGGATTGGCTGGTCGAAAGTGCAGGGGTAATCTGGTTCAAATTTTTCGCTCCACTCTCTGAAGTATTGGGGTAGAAGTATGCTCCAAGAACGACTAGTGTGATTGGGATTGAACATTTTCCGGCAGAAGAGATTGCACCGCTAATGGGCTTCGCGTGGAATTGAAGCCAATGTTGGAGAGGAGGAATGCATGCAACAATCAGGGATGCCAAAGCGGCCCAAAGTGGAACAGTCATAAATTCATTCAATATCAAGAATGCGCGCTTTAATTTCAGAAGAAAAATAGTGAGCCCTCCCATCAGTCGAGCAGTCGAGATCTCCGTGTTACCATCAGATGGAATATCGGATGATGGAATTGGATAATATTGATCTAGATTGGTCCGTGATTCATTGGGAGAATTCGGGAATGAGTTGTAGAAGGTAGTGCGTCGACGCGGGGGGCGTGGACGAGGTGTAGGAGCCATACCACCGGTATGTTCAATGTCATCCTCAATGATGGTAGAATTGGTTCTGGAAGTGGAAGGATGCGATTCAACTTCCTCGCCTGGTTGATTGAATTCACCGAGTAGGGGGGTATGTTCGCTAACCTCGGTCGGTTGAGTTTCGTCATCAGCTTGTGAAAGAAGCTTGACTCCGTAACTCCATCGAAGCTAATGAAGTATTTTAATAAAGAGACTGTAGTAATAGGTCCAAGATAAACTTACCACCATGCCAAGAGTACTGTACATGACAAGATAAGTGAGTGCTCGACCGAGCATTGCATTTTTATTATCGTCATCGCCCCACTTGAGATCAGGGACCGTTGCAACGAGGCTTTGCATTAAAGCGATGGGAAGAGAGTTTGAGTTCATGAACATAGCAGCGGCCATGGCAAAGCTCCTAAAATGGCACACACGTTCGTCAGCCACGTTTGAATATGGGATTCTGGTTCTAGACCGCTTAACTAACCTTTGTGAACGTTTGAGATTGAAAAGCCATCCAAGGACAAACGCGACACCGCCGGACACGCAAGTTACAATAACAAAAAAGATAGGAATGACCCATAATTCGCGTAGTTTTTCTACAAGCAGTTAGGAACGAGCTCAATTGAAGTATCCATACACATACCAGGCGTCAAGAAAAAGGCCACTTTTGAGAATAGTAGGGCAGGAGTGAATAGTGAGACATTGAGATGGTTTAATTGCTGAGCACAAAATACGTTTAACACATTGAGATATGATAACAGAAAGATAAACTTACCTTTTGAGTCTTTTTATCAAGAATACCACGACCCGCAAGGATATAACCAGCTACGCATAGTAGAAAAACCTCTAGGATTGACTGTAAAAACCAGATGTCAGTAACTAATATAATTGGCCAGTGTCTCAATGCGACTGTACTCACGTTGAAGACTACGAGGAGCAGGGAAGCAAATGGAGTGCCTGAATCGTTGGTAAGATAGGCAGAAAGCATGTAATGTGGAGAGACGCAAGAGTGGTGCTGTGAATTTGAGATCAGTGTAAGGAGGGAAAAGGTGTGTTGCAGGTGCGTCCTAAATAGAATAGCCACATTTCTAGATGCATCGCCACAGGGGCGGTTGTTACCTGTGTCACATCGTTACGGTCTTGGCGTCGTTATAAGCATTTGCAAGCCAAGCCTATGACCCCTCCACGACGTCATAGAACCTATTTCCTTTAACCACCATGGCCTGGCGTTGCACTGGAAAGACCAACTCTGAACTGATTGGAAATATGGCAAAGAAAGGAATATTCACCTCCGATCGAGTTGCCAAAGTCTGCCAACCATTTGTTCATAGATGTGAGCCTACTGATCCTGAGGTCTCCAGGCAATGGCGAGCGTTGATCGAGCAAACTATGTGATGCGCAAGTCAGAAGCGTACGAGGATTCTCCTCAGTTGCGTTCTGCTACGATGGCCGAGTTAATTCTTGACTCATGCTGTTTCTGTTAGGGTTATTGGTCATAGCGCTACCATCAGTGCCCCGCACATGGTAAAGTGTATACCTATCAGGATGCGAAGCCGACTGCGCTGACGTGAATCAATCTCCACAGCATGCTTACGCTGCAGAAAACCTGCTTCCGTTTCTCCACTCAGGAGCCGAGGTTCTCGACGTTGGTAGTGGATCTGGCTATTTGACTGCCGTTTTACACCATCTTGTCGGCCCAACCGGGAAAGTTATTGGAATCGACCATATTCCTGAGCTTGTTGAGTGGTCGATAAGTAACCTTGAGAAAGATGGGCTTGGCAAAGCTCTCGAAGAGAAGAGCATCGAGATGGTTACTGGTGATGGAAGAAAAGGGTATCCGAGCGGTGGTCAGTTCCATCTGAACATATGCGTTTAAAAAAGCTGACCTTGGCAATTAACCCCTCGTAGGTCCTTATGATGCAATCCACGTTGGTGCTGCCGCCCCCACTCTACCACAGGAACTCGTAGATCAACTTGCATCGCCTGGTCGTATGTTTATCCCGGTGGGGACATATATGCAGTACATACAGCAAGTGGACAAGGACGAAAACGGCAACGTCACATCGAAGGCAGTAATGGGAGTCTCAGTAAGTTGACCGTTCCACCTAAAGTAATACACCGCTGATCCAATCATGTCTAGTACGTCCCTCTCACAGACAAATCCCGCCAAACAGGGATTGATTAATATCACTACCTCTGTATACTTTGTATAAGCATTATCTCAAATCTTGTTTGACACGTCTCCATCCTGGTACTTCTGTGAGTAAAATTGAACTCAGTATCAACTACCTAATATTTAATGTATGGTAATATTAATTAAAAACCTACATCAATACTGGTGAACCTTGTGCACTCTGAATGCGGCGACGGGGATCATGAATCCAAAATGTGACTATGTTCAAGGGTATTCCCAAACCATTAATTTAATACATGGCATTCAAAAATAAATTCCTATAATTTAACAAAGTCTTCGATATCATGATGATCCGACGGTCCATGTTGCACAAAAGAAGAGAAGCATTATCATATTACATAGATCACAATACAAATAACAACGCAGCTTCTTTGACAGCTTTTGAATGAGCCCTCTCACATTTTGTCATGCGCATGTATATACATACCAATGAATGCATGGGTAAACAACTGTGAACAAAACCTGTGAGGAAAAATATAAATCAACCATCAATATTTCAATGTGTACATATGGGATCTAAATATAACTACAACAGAGTCGCATATATAATTGTCTGGACGTCCAAGATTGTCCAATGATTTTCTCTTTTTTTTTTTTTTTTTCCAAGTACATATTTACTTGGCAGTCCAAAAGTGATGAGGAAATTCACTTATAATTCAAGAGCTGGCTACATAAAAAGGGTTACCACAAAATAAAATAATACAATTGTACTCTGAATGAACTGAACTCTAGAGACATATTCCATTGTATTATGTATTATTGGTCACGAGAGGCCTGAAAAACAACAATTCTCCCCATTTTTAAAATGTTGAGACAGATTTGGAATACAACTTGTTCCATTGAGCACCGCGGTCTAATTTTGAGTATGAAATTAAGTACTACTGGTCCAAGTTTCTATGACAATTGTTTGAAAATAATTGTTATTACTAGACGATATGATGATGTGATTAATGATTGTAATTATTTAGTATTTAGTATAAAAGGAGGACCTCATCAGCCTTTTATTAGCCGTACAACCCCTTTCTTTATCTTTACAACCTTTTACTCTTTGTTAATTTAGAGATACGAGGGAGCTCAAAAAGATAAACATTAACACTCACATCTCTCAACATCAACATCGCCCCTCCCCCCAAGTTATTTCTGTAGAGATGACAGGTATGTCCCCCCTCCTCCTACGATTCACGAATCATGTTATCAAGGTTTTCACTAAACTTGATTTCAATTATAGTTGATAAGCTCTCTATTAAGAATGGCTCTGTACCAACCATTCCATTCCAATCTCAAATCTCAATCTCAATCTCAATCTCAGTCTCAGTCTCAGTCTCAGTCTCTCCAGGCCCGGAAGTTTCAGTTTACGAAGACAAACAATCTTCAACTATTACCACTGGCAGTTTCACAAGAGAATCCTCCATCTTTTTCCTTTCATCTCCAGAACAAATTAATGGCAACTTCACACCACTGGCACTGGCACCAAGTAGTCTTTCTTGTTCAACTAGTGATATGGAACAGAATTCTTTACAAGAAGGGGAAGAAGAGGAAAGGATTATGCCTGAGATACTTTCAGAATTTTTCGGTGGTTGTAAGAATTTCACTATTAATGGTACCATTATGGTAAATGGACAGAAGATAAGCGGTCACTATTCAAGTTCTGGTTCTGGTTCTAGTTCTAGTTCTAGCGGCAGCAACAAGTCAGAGGTCAGATCGGATCCTAGTAACAGTGGCAAAGAGCAACGAAACAGAAATATAAAGAAACGAGAATTTCGAGGAAGAGGACGTAGAAATGGTAACAACAACAACAACCCTTTCAATACCCCAAACATTCCTTCCAACTTGATCCAAAACCAACCTCAAGAAGCTTATATTCAATATTACCGTCGTGTTCGTCGTATTCAAGAAGCTAGATTTCAACGACTCTTTGAAGCTGATCACGGTCACGAAACTCGGAGTCGGAACGGCACGAATTTTCCGTTCAGCCTTGCTCAATCTCATGGAATATGTACTTCTACTGCTTCAATATTTGATAAGGTAGTCAAATCCTTTAGTTTTCGTGGTTCACATTATTGAGTTTTGGTTTTGTATGGTTCATGAATTGGGAAACTTGAACGTTTTCCGAATTTACTATGTACTCTGTAATATGGTTCTTCTTGTTATGGTGAAAGATCGATGCTTTTCCTGGACTAGTTCAATAGTAGTGTAGTATTTTACTTGGCAGCATTGAATATTGAACAATTTAGTTTAAAGTGGTGAAAAAATGGTTATTGAACTAAGAATTCTGTGGATTTTGAAATCAGAAATGGTGTGATGAAAGGGATAATAGTCCATACAAATTCTGACTTCAATTTTTAGAATATTCAGCAATGAAGTAACTATGCTAGAGTGCCAAATATAGAATGAAGTTTAAAATCGTCACAGAAAAGAAGTGACATATCTCTTCTCATATCATATACATCAGCGATTAATTGAAGTTCCACTAGATAGATTTGAATAGGCTTACCTTAAACATCATGTTGACTTCGTTCAAGTTGATCCATACAGTACCTACTATCCAGGTCTAACATCTAATTATAGTTTCAAACCCAGCTAATAGTACTTTTGGAAAACATCGCACTGCCTTCGTTTATCTTTAACCTTCCACCCTATTCCAAGTCAATTAACACGATGTCAAAGGATTCAAAGTCAAGCCCAGGCCGTCCGAAACCCAACCGCGGTTTTTTCGAAAGGATATTAAACTTACTGAGTACTGCATTTATCAACCTTATCTCACCGAACAGGCATCGCAGCCTTTTCAATTACTTACGACAATCTCAATTATAGCTAGAAAACCCTCCACTACTAAGAGTAATACTGGATCTATTACAGTACCAGTTACTATGCCTAGGACGCCCGCAAGAAGAGACCTGCCCAAAATCGCTAATAAGAATAATGGAAAGTCTACCCTTAATATACCAGACACTGGCACTGCAAGAAATGACAAGCACTATGTACCGAGTAAAAGCGCCCTGCCATCTCCGCAGAAGGAATACCGTGGCCGAAGAAAAAGAAAGCACCGATCTGGAAATAGTATGTTATTGGGTATGGCTGCTGGAGGCTATGGTAGTGATGGCAACGGTGGTGGTGGTGGTTATGGCGGAGGTGACTGTGGAGGTGGAGGAGGTGGAGGAGGTGGAGGTGGAGGAGGTGGAGGTGGAGGTGGTGGAGATTAGTTTTGGTTTCCACATGTGCTACCTGGTGATGGTGAAAGAATGGTTTCTTGTTTATGAAATTTAAATACATATGTATACATACAGCCCGGTAACTTCGTTTGAGCTAGGAAGATCATAGTGCATCATTAATTGAAGACCTGGGAGGATTATTACCGTAGTGACCGTAGTCAATTGGACGTAGTTCAATCCAAGTCTTCTCAGGTATTACCATTGTGTGACATGTTCTTAGTTGAATTAGCAGGATCCAAGATTGAACGTTGACCACTCATAGGCTTTTCATACAGTCGGCACCAACCATAAACTCAAATAATCAGTTTAGATAATGAGAATTATATTCAAGGGAACATTGAAGACAGTGACTTGTCGTCAAGTTTCTGGTCTGATATGATGCTAGTTTGGTTTATAAACAAAAGGACACTCAATTTCGCTCTACATCATGTGCAATCGAAGTCATGATAACCACGCATAGACCTCTTCACCTCAACAGCTTTTTTTAAAATAGGCATCGCAATTAATCTAAATATAGCTATGCCACACTATTTCATTTCATAGCTTGGACTCTTTTAAAAAAAGAATTATAGTCAGGGATCGAAAAAGCTCAAGACACATATTGGTCCAGTAAAATGTCCACTAGTCCAAAAGATAAATGAATAAATAAAAGTATGTCCAAGGCTGTGACATTCTGCGTCATATATATAAAAAGGTGTTAAGGCATGGAGTAATAACATCACTGGTTATTCAACCGCCCATTGCTGTATATAATCCTTTCCCTCATCTGTCCTTGTAACCTCCACCTCCTCCACTTTGAAATGGCAAAGGATTCAAAATCAAGCCCTAATTCTCATCAACCCAGCCGCGCTGGTGGTTTTTTTGAAAGGATGTTAAACATGCTCTGTACGTACCAACTTTAATCTGTGGTTCCATTATCTTTACTAACAATACTTTCCATTATAGCTGGTAAGCGTTCTAAGAAGACAACTACCCCTTCTGTTCCTGGGAATCCCGAGAAGTCAGTGCCGACCACCAATAATACACCTCATAACATCCCAACCGCCGCCATGTAAAGGAGTCCGAGACGTTGAAGTCAATGCCGCATACCACTACGCCCGATGTACCCACCACCACACATAATGATAAATCTGGGAACCCCAAGAATCCTGAAACATCTAGAACGGTACCTTCGGAATACCACCCCCAGCTTATACAGCGCATGGATCGTCGAACACTTACACTTCGGGGTATCTGGAAATAATCATGATAATACAAATACAAGCAGTACCACCGGTGGTAGCAATGGCGGAACACCCCCAATCAACTTCAGAAACAGTTTTCCATTCGGTCCTTATTATCCTGGATATTATGGTAGCAGGGTACAGGTCGGTGGGAACGCTACTGTGAATTATGTTGACAATAGCCGGAATACTGTAATAAGCGGGGATAATCAGTATGTTAGCCTCAGAAGCTATTAGGTTTCAGTTTAGTGGGTGTATGGGTTCCGGTGAAAGAATAATGTTAATTGGTGTATGCATTCCAAGTAGCGTAGTCGTATATTGATATGTGAAAGTTGGATGATGTGTGGTAGTCTACCAGTGTAGTAGCAATATTGAAGCGTGTCTTTATGTTGGAGGACAATTCGAATGGCTAAGGCAAGGATAAGGTCGGGGAGACTTACAATTCAAACCTAGCGACTGGCTTACTCTAGGCGATCGCTTGCCTATGATGTTAATCTTACCCCCATAATTTGTTGTTGTTCTCACCGCTCGTGAAGGGTTACCATTACACATCAAGTACTTCTCCGACCGGAGTGTTTGTATTATATATGTTGATACATGATATTCACTATGCACAGCATCAGTCCGAGATGAACATAGATAATTAAAAAATGAAAAGGGGTATACAAAAGGAATATTCCAATATCCAGTTTTTTCCAATCCAATTAACAGCCCAAATCTGAGTCACTCCGCAGCATCATCCTTCCATACCAAACACATTCACCTTTATCTCTTCCTAAACCTCACTCTCGCATTCGTCGGAATAATAGTAACACCAGGAGTCCACTTTGTCAATACCTTCACTTGTTCTTCGAATTTCATACCCACCACATCCTCTGGTACAAGTATTTCATATCTCCTCACAATACTCGCAATCATACAAATGGCCTCAGTGACTGCAAAACGTTGTCCGATACAACTTCTTGGACCACCAGAGAATGCAAGAACTGGAAATGCGTAAGAATTATTAAAAACGAAAGGACCAAGTTTAGTACGCACAAGCATCTCGTGGCCATTTATATGTATCGGTATCAATAAACCTTTCTGGTCGGAATTCATCTACATCTTTACCCCAATGAATTGCTGAGTGGAACAAATGTCAGATTAGTACTACGTATACTGGATATGACTTACGATTCATATGTAAACCTATGATATCCAAAACAACCATACCACCTTTGACAACTGGTACGTCAAACTCTTGTGTTACTGAGGTTGAACCATCAGAAGATGTCTTGAACTTCTTGGCTTTGAGTATGCTATCATGTTGTATCATCTTGCCAAGTCTGACGACAGGTGGACAGAGGCGCAATGTCTCATGAAGAACCGCTGCGGTGTATTCCTAATGAAAGGATAAGTGAACTGATTGGATATAATATGTGCGGAACGTACCAACCGCGGAACAACTTCTTTATATGCCTGTAATTGCGGAATGAGTATATCACAAGAGTTTTCTTCCTGCTCGGAAACGTACGGAGGCGGGAGCAACTGTTGGTACACCATCAGGGAAAATCCTGAGTACTTCTTCAAACACTTTCTTTTGAAATTCGGGATATAACGCCAGGTAGACGAAGACGAAGCAAAGTGTATGCGCAGTTGTTTCTGTTAACAAGAAGCATTACTGACGTATTCAATAAATGATATAATCGAACTTACCATGGCCAGCCAAGAAGAAAATCTGAACACTTTATCAACAACTTCCCCAAAGGAAAAAAAGGGAGGTCAACTCACAAACATATTCGACAACAATTCATCATCGGTCAAACTTTTATAGCCTTGGACATCGTCTCCTTTATCATATGACATGTTTGCCTCGACAAGATTCTTCAACAACGCTGCCTTACTCTCACTCTTTTCTTCCATTTTACCAGAAGCAACCCAATCTCTTGCTTGTGAAATGAGATCTTCCATATGCGCTTTCAATCCATCGAATGCAGCCTGCACATTACAGAGCATCGGTCCAATGAGAGGTATATAAATTCCTCTTTTCGTCACAGCATTCCACAATGGTTTTGGTGTTAATATGTGAGGGATGAGCTTGTCGATAGCGCTAGCAACTGCAAGGCTGAAAGGATTTTTGTGACCAGGTGGAGGTAGAGTTGATGCACCTTCTGTCCAAGATGATCTACGACCAAAACCAGCCGATGAGATGATAAGCAGGGTAGCTCGAGTGAAATCACGTAGTAAGTCGATGTTGGAATCTTGTCCTGAAGCTGCACTATCTATCGCAGTGAACCATTCGTTCACAAGTCGCGTAGTTTCTTGCCATACAAACGCGTTGTTCGATTCGTTGAAGGCGGTTTTGGCGATGGCGCGGTGGCGTTTCCATTCCGCTCCCTCGACACCTACTAAATTATGGCCGTAGATATTAAGTGTTTCATACTGTTAATGTACACGTAAGTTGGGATCTAGCGCGAAAGAAAGGCCACCTACAGCCTCAACGTCCTTGACGAACAATAATCGGTCTGATGTAACAGCTTTAATTGCTTCGGCATCAGAAAGCCAATAGGTAGGTATTGCATCCCAGTATGTAGTAGAGGCTATGCAGGTGCTACCATACTTCCTGTACACTGTGCACCATCAATTGAGAACGGGTGTTGAGATTATATTATTACATCATGATAAAATATACATACGCGAGAATCTGGCGAAGTACCATCCCATCTGGTTCTTCAAGGGATAGATGGATCCAAGCGCCAGTGCAAGGGTACGGAACGGGTTCAGCAGGGTTAAGGCACCTTCGGGTGGACATGATCTACAAGACTCTGTCATAAGTTCAAATTCTAGAAAGATATATGCACGGCATACCTGATCCCTCTGGCGATCCTTTTCGCGACAACCCACTTTCCAACAAGAACTTTGAGTGCCCAGGTAAACATAGCAACGCCGACGAGCTCAGACACGGAAAAGCTGCGCTTGAAAACCGCGTCCATATTGACCACAGCTTGATCAGATATTATATCTCGTTCAATGGAAGAGGTGGGAAGATGGTGGCGTCAAAAGAGAGAAAAACCGCGTTGGACACTTTTCCAGTTTTTGACATTCGCACCCTTCCCATGAGAAGCCAGAAATACTCCCAGGGTCAACCAAAGGAGATATGGAAGCCAGATTAATGGGCAATTGCGACATACAGTTGATGCACGGACGCAACACCTCCGTCAATGCAGTCAACGCGGTAAGATGAGGAAAGTATACCTGGAAGGATGTTATAAATAATATGTACATAATAATATGCATAATTGATCAAACTGGGTTTATAAACAGAGGTATGCGGAACAGCCTATATTTGGTCTACATACACACACAGGCGCACATATATTACTGTGGCAAAAGTTTATCTAGAGACCGGCTCAAGTTGCCCCCTGAAGGTGACAGATGAAGCGTTACGAACACACTTGGTGTTCCATCGTTCACGGATTTGTCTTGTCAATCGATTGGACACGAGGTGTTGTAGCTGTGCTGTGGTGAGTTCTTCGACGATAACAACTGCTGTATACTATAAGAACGTGTTGTAAGCTGTGCAAGAACGTCCACACTGCCTTCCCGCGCACTTGTATATATGTTATCGTAATCTTCTCGAGTTCAATCTTCAAGTTGCACTTTACCCTGCTACCAATAACCACTCGAGTCTATCCAATATGTCAGGCTTTCATTACTTCCAAGGTGCACACGACTTTACTGTCAACGGAGGCAATTTCTCCCACGTAGACGGCTCAGTAACAAATAATGTCTATGAAGGTATTACCTCTATGTTGTCCCTTGTTAATTTCAGCCCCCCTCACTGGCACTGTTCAATTATATCAGGCTCCTATGTTCAGATAAATAATTCTGGACCAACCCCAAGTCATATCTCTCTCCACTCTCACCGTTACACGGACACGACAAAGACATCTGATCGTCCTAAAAGCAACACATCTACAGTATCGTCTCATCCAGATATCAATGTCAATATACCCCAACCTACAACAACAGATGATTCTGACTCTGATCTCGATTCTGACTTTGATTTCGATTCTACTACCAATTCCGATTTCACTAATATCGATTCTGATGTTGATTCTGATTTCGATTTCGATTTCGATTTCGACCCATATTTCGACTCACACTTCGACATGCCTGTAACACCAATGAATTCTTGGGATACCAACTTCTTTCCGATGAATAACGTCAACGTCAGTACCGATACCACCAACAATATAGACTTCACAAATTATAACTTTTCCGATCCACCCTCTTCTCGCATCGACGAGGAAGAACGTGGTCGTGGTCGTAATCGTACTTACAAGAATCAACAATTCACAAGACGTTCCTCTTTCCCTGGGTTTGTCACTTCACAAACCTCCGAAACTCAAAAATCTCAGAACACCGACCATAATTATGGCAACAATACCCACATCGTCATCAACGGGGTTGACGCTAAAGCGAGACCAAGGTCATCTGATGATTAGTTTCAATGTGAAGAATTTGAATGTAAAATGTTAGATAGGTTGTATATATAGAGCAATTTTTTTTTCTGTATCTTTTGTATTCACTAGGATTGGGCTATTGATCATCAATATAGGGCGAAACTTCGTTGGCATTTAACCATCTTGTTGGAAATTAAGCATGAATGTTGGTACATGGTACGTCCAGGAAGAAATGTTATGATTACTTAGAGAGTTCAGTCACTAAAATCTGTAAAATTATCAAATCAGCAAACAAATCTGTTTGAACTTTTCAATGGAAGGATAGAGAGAGAGATAATATAACGAGTAACAAGAAAACCTTTTGCGTGACCTGCGTGAGCTTGAATAGTGATCACGTGCATTAAACCTCGGAACGCAAGCCCTGGTACAACGCCCAACGACTCCGACCGTACTCGTGCAGACCTCCAACAATGACAGCATCTACAACAGCAACTCAAGCAGAACTCAAAGCCAACAGGGTACCTATACAATGGAGAGATGGTTGTTCAGCGTGAGTTTTCTTTTAACACGTTTCCCGCTTTTGCTCATTTGGTTTCTTCATATTCATATTTATTTGGATCATTGGCTTTCTTTGGAATACCTGCGGAACCTCATTTGGAACTATATGGAAATGGGACTATCAATATTCTGCTTATGATACATCCAAAACACAAAAAAAACGAAATGCTCAAATTGGTCCTCCTTCGACCTCCCTGTTCACTCCGATTCATCTTCCTTCACACCTCATCTCCCCCATATTCTTACATTTGAACACACCAAATGAAATTAGTCTCCTTATCCCTCTCAACGTCTGTAGAAAAAAGAACAACTACCTTCCTTGGGAATGTGACCATGAACGTCACGAGTACGAACGGTACGTTCCTTCTCAGCTCATCATAGTACTACCATTCATTCATTCATAATTGTACTATTGTTAGATGCCAGTACGAAGAGTATGTTTCAAAATCTATGTTGAATACACTACAGAAACTGACGGATTGAATAATGCATAGTTACGTCCGCCGTATGAAGGAAGCTGCCAAACAGAAGGCTGAGGCTGCTGAGTAGATGCGTTATTGATCTCCAGGGGGGACAAGGAGAATTGGGACAAGGAGAACAAGATACTCTAATGTCTAATGTGGTATTGGTATAGAATTCAGAATTTAACCTGGTCTCCATGTTGTAGTGATGTGTTTCAATCATCTGCGACTACTCCTAGCTGTCATTCGACCACCGTTTGTCTAAACACTAGGTTACAGCAAGTGTTTCATTATTTCAAGGCATCAAAGAATTACTGTTCAAGTGTTTCCATTTTTCGCAGAGCTAAGATCCTGCATGTCTAATCTCGTTCAATGGAGGCCTTACTTTGGAAACGGTGCTAGCCTCTACTATACCAGGCCGAAATAAAGATTTTCTGCTAACGCTGTTGGTGAGCAAAAATATGAGTCGACCCAGGTTCGAACTGAGGACCTTCTGTGTGTTAGACAGATGCGATAACCAACTACGCCATCGACCCTTGGCGATAGGAGCCACACCACTGCCGCCGAGAGACGACACGCGCAAGTGTCTACTTGACCCATCAGTTACAATACATCTACAGTTTCTTTCTTTCCGCTTGAATTTTAACCGGACTACAATATCTCTCTCCTGTATGTACACACTCGTGCTTAGGCGTCACCACTTTAGAGTAACGTTTAAGAATGATTCTGGAAAAAATTATTAGCACTGGCACCCCAAAATCGCACGGGTCGATGGCGTAGTTGGTTATCGTATCTGTCTAACACACAGAAGGTCCTCAGTTCGAACCTGGGTCGACTCACTTTTGCGAAAATTGATTCTTTTTGAGCCTAAGTAAGTATATACACCACAAAAACGTTTTCCGAAAACTGCCAAGTAGTGATTTCACAAAATCAATCAGTGTATACTGGAATGACATTAAATGGCCTTCAAAGTTGAGATATGATTTATCTATCTATGTAAAAAAAAAAGTATGGATTGAATACGTCTATGTTTATATTTTAAGCTTATTAGAGGGATGCAGAATAAAAGAGATAACAAACAAGTCCGAGTCACCACCTGTATCTATATACAAACACGAATTTGAAATGGTCCCAATTGAATGAAGGAAAGAAACCTGACATAAATAAATAAAGAAATCATTTGGCAAGAGCAGCAATTTGGGCATAAGAGAAACCTTTATTGTTATTGTTATCCGATTCGTCATCACTGGGACAGATATATTCCCATGTTTCATCGAGTAATTCCATATCCATGTCAAGATCATTAGAAGAGCATGTATCGTCCAAGACAATAACTGAGCGAATATGAGGAATGACTTCAAACCCATTATCTCCTATAGCAATATCAAAGATATTAGCGTTGTATAATATTTTAGTGGTTGAATAATATGTTTAACCACTTACGTTTAGATTTTTGGGCCTTCGTATTACCCTTAGTAACCAAATCTGCTAACTTGACTTCGAAACGAGGTGGTTGGTATTGGTTATCAAGGTCCGGAATGGTATCGGTAATAGGTTTGACTTTGACATCGGATGCCAATTCCGGGTTATTATCATTATCGTTCAAACAAGGAACCCTTTCTCGGTCTCCTCTCTGCTCATATTCATATTCATAATGATTCTTGTCGTCCATGTCCAGGTCTTCCGTATCTTCCGTCATCCAAAACCGACTAGCTTTCGCTTTCACCGAAGCAAATCCGGAGCTCTTCCTGGTATCTACTCCACCCCCTCCTCTGTACTTGGTACCGGATGTTACAACTTGTATAGGCCGAGAGTATTTCTTTAGTGCACGCGTCTTGACAAAGTCTGCAGCCTTCTTGAGACGTTGACGTTCATGATCATATGCGCGTGCGTCTTTATCTACAGGAGAAGATTTCGTCGTAGTGTCCATTTGACCTTTGGATTCAGGGGTCACGGAATGAGGAGATACGGCGGGAATGGATGTGGACTTGTTGCCTTTATGTGACTTGGAAGAGGGAGCCATGATGGAAATGTTGTTGAGTGAGGTGAGGGGAGATGTAGTGGGTTGGTCACAGTAATGGTCTGAGAGCAAGGTATGAAGTAAATATAAACGGAGTGCCAGCGAATAAGTAGTCCCCAGGAGTGGTACGACCAGGGTAACGGAATGACTGAGATTGATACGTTTGAGTCAGCACTAGTGCCTTGTTATCTTATCTTCTGCAAGTATAAACACTTTGCTCCACTGGTAATTGTACTGTTCTGTGAATGACTGAGGTTAGCTTCCCACGGGGAAATGCATGGTACACATGTCTTAGCCAAGTCCTGGTCACTCATCGCACCTACCAACGTTTTGGGCGAATGCAACCCCTTTGCCTAATTCGGGTCTATTCATGGCGCGTCGGGCGCACGTGCTTCGGAATTAGGAATATATGTGACGCGTAGTATTCAATCCTACGTTACAGTACGTACGGTACAGTTAAATCACAACGCGACTAAAGAGAAATCAGTTCATAATGTCCCACTGAGAGAGCAATGTAAACTACTCACGCAAAAATTCTAAGCGAGTGGCAAGAAATTCTTTGAAAACCAATTCAACCCAGGTGTTACTAAAGTCGTGACGCAGAACTACACGTTTGTCGTCGGTGGATTCCTTGAGAGTTTGTTCGGAAAGGACGAAGGCTGGAACACTATACTCAGGGGGTCCACAAATTAACAACTCTGCTTCTTTCAAATGCTTCGCTATCTTTATATAGCGGATTTGATGTGCTGCCCACAGAGGCTCCATGGTATTGGCTGAGCATATTTTGCGGAATTTGTGTAAGTGAGGATAACTAAAAACATCTTCCACCTCACTTTCGCTCGTGAAAGTGCATGTGCTAGTTAGGTATCTGACACGTGGGTTTCGTTTCAATCTATGAGAGTCAAGCCGTCCATGTGAGGCTCCAAGGGTTAACTTTTCAAGACGAGGAGGAAGAACCGACTCGATACCAGGCCATGATGCTTGATCCAAGAAGAGGATGGTGAAATACCGAAGCTCCAGTGAAAGATCAAGTAGGCGAATTAAGCTAGACAGTGGCCAAATTGATGAACCATAGAGGAGATCGCCAGGTTCGAAAGGGGTCCTTCCAATATAGATATTCTGGATCAAGAGGAACCTACTTCGCATTTTCTCTTCTGCGACGTCGTGTTTAGCAACAAAATCAATTATTGATTTCGCTGTTGTGAAGCGAATCGAGTGGTAGATGAAGAGTAGTACCCAGTCATGAACAACAGAATTGATAACCGCTGCTCGCAAAGCATCATTTGGATAATCTGCACAGACTAGTCCGATGACTGCCAAGGTATCAAATTACAAAATGTCAGCCACTTGGATTATTCAGGTGCGTACTCTTGTGCACTTCATTCAGCTGATAATATCAATATTTAAGCATGAGGGGCACAACAGACCTTGCGGATAAGTTTTGAAGGCAGAGTGCTGCTAATGAATAAGTTTTGATTTTCCTGCATGATGTGGTGCTAATGAAAGACAAGTGATGGGAAGTCACACCCCCTGATCCAGCACTTACCTCTATACCCTCGACTACTAATATTCCCTTTATGATTGATATATGCCGTGCAGAGAATGGCCGCCTATTCCAGGTCAGCGACAGCACAATCGTAGCTGTATACTGGCTCACTTACTGTTTCCACAGACTAATGCCACACTGAGAGATATTGAAAGGCAAAGCAGCTGCCTCAGAACCCGTACTGTCGTTGCTAATCTTCTTACCATGGTCGTCTAGGGCAGGAAACTTGGAACTATTCATCCATCAGCAGACAGGCCTCGACCAGGATGCGGTGTTGGCGTATCTTGCAGATGGAAGGCGCCTGACGAATGCGAACGTGCGGGATGTTGCTTCTGCTCAAGATCAGGTGCGTGATACTATTGTATGCGTTTCCTGCCTCCGATTTGACATCGAATTCGTAGACTATATATGTGTTCAGCAGGTATTATCTTGACTATGAGCTAGACGACGTCCTCAATGCCCTGTGTGTTACACCCGTATTACAACCGGTTGTGGAAGGTAGGATTTTTGCCACCACATACATAGGCTCATATAGAATTGAACGTATGTGTAGAAAACATACCTGCGACACCGCCTTTTCGACCATCTCAACTTGCCGCGTCATACCTCCGCACAGCGCGACTGCATCACGAACAGGTCAACCAAACTCGAATATCCTTGCTCTATCAACATGAAGCCATACGCATAGCCTCCAGTAGTCTTGATCTTCATGTCCTTGATATATGCGACACGTTTGAATCACTCGCCAATAATTCAAGACGTGAACTCACTAAACAGGCATTACTCCTCGAAGGTCTAGAGGCAGATTTGGAATTGATCAGTAGAGTCAATATACATGCAGAATTCATGTCAAATGCAGTTCGTAGAGCAATCGAATCGGGCGACCCTCATCGTACGCTAGGTGACTATGTGTCAAATACGAAGATGCGTCAAGTTGGCGAGGCATGTATGCGAACACATGGTAAACACCTCCCGTCCTCTTTGGTTACTCTTCTCTCATAAATGTTATAGATGACTTGGGTTCAAGATTTCGAAACACAGAGCAAGCTGTTCTGAAGCTGAAGGAGGGTACCGATGTTGTTCGGGCATCAGTTGCTGACAGACGGTGAGTTTAGGTATCACTCCGAGAACTCACATTAACACTACACCAGACTCCTCGAGGACGCAGAAGCATGCTTCAGGAAATCTCAATCTCTGGTAGAAAAAATTACAGATTGTGCTGCAAGCCTCGAAAGTGCGCATATAGCGACCCGTTTTTTCTTGTACTGATGGTTACGTCCTATCATATTAGGCTTGAACACCAATTCTGACCTTTTACTACATGGTGAGCATAGCAGTATACGAAATATTGTATTGATATCTAATCAGCGCAGAACTTCGTCAGATGGATAATATCTTGCGAGAAGAGGTTCATATTATCACAGATATCAAGGTATGGCATCTCTCTCTGATGTTTGTGCATTTTCATGGAATCTCTGTAGAATAAATATACAGAGCAATGCATGATTACGGTTCGGCGCGTTAGCACTCTTAACAGTGACGTTGTCCAAGTCCCACCCTCCCTTATTGCTCTCCAGGCGAGTTTCCGCGCAAAAAACAGTTTTTCTCACATTCAGCGGCTTCATAATATGCTCTTCGCCTATGGAGCTACCGTAATTGAGATTGTCCGCCGGAAGGAGTTTGGTATGTTCCTTCCCGGGGGTCCGATCATGACTCAGAGTGCTGATTACTCTTCAGCACGCTTTTTCTTCCAACGGGCACAAAGCATTCTTGAGGTAATGGCAAAATTCTCGTAAGATATTGTTGATGGGTGTCCTGGTAACATTATATCTAATTTCATATTCTAGAGCCACCGAACGGACAAGGCGTCAAGTGTACCGTAGCGATGTGCATGGGCAATTGCCCTTTGACACTCGTGGACTAGATGATGATCCCGTTCCTACTATCGACTTTTCACCCACCGGTAGCACAGATGCAGTATATTCTCTCGAAAGAGGAGACGTGACTGGTAAATATGTATTACACTTCAAATATCACCCGCTTATTGGACTTATACATTATATTTCAGTGTTTATGCAACTGATGGACGAGCTCGAACGACATGCCAAAAGCTCAAATGATGAAGTAGCTTTGCGATCTATCAGCGACTGCCGCAACTCTTTGCAAAAGTTGGTTAGCAAGATGGAAAATCTAGAAACTGGTTTTGAGAGACTTGCTGAGCGTTCACGTATGTCCACTTGCCTCTTTGAGGTGCATAGCTCACATATCTTTGTTAAGTTCTCTCCGCCTCGCGGTCATCAATGTCTCGCCGTCGGTGTGCGTTTACTCTATTGTTTGCATTTGAATTATTATTGATCTCCTTCATTGCACACAGCACTCGAAGCAGAGGAGCAGGCCTTCAGGAGCTTGCCGTTCAATTGCAGAATACTCAAGACGCCAAAATGCGCCGGGAGGCAATGTTCCAGGAAGAAAGAAGAGCATTGCAGGCTGAAACCCAGCGACTCAGGAAGAGCCTTGAGGAAGCTAATTCTGCTGCATCAAATGAACAAGACCGTAGCAATCGTTTGGAACGTGAGCTGCATCAAGTTCGTGCGCAACTTGAAGGAGAGGCAAAAGCCCGTCGGGTGTTGGAGGAAAGAAACGCGGACCTTGCTGCCGATATTGATTCTCAAAGGATCTCTTTGGAACGAGCATTGGCTGACGCAACAGAGCAATCACGACAGGCTGAAATGCTCAGACAAGAGATTGCTCAAGTCAAAGCCGAGTCCGAAGAGGTGAAGGTTTTGGAAACAAAGAATGCTGCGAAAGTGGTTGCTCTACTTGAAGAACAAGCTAATAATCTACGCAAGTTGGAGGATGCTCGTGCTCGCGGAGAGGATTTACAGGCTCAAATACGGAACGCTCGTTCCGAGAGTTCTGAGTTCATCAAGCTCTCAAAGAGGCTAGTCAGGAGAAGGATCGCCTATTGAAAGCCCAGGCTTCGGAACACGATCGTATGCTTCGAGATCACAGAGCCGAGGCTGATGGCGACCGTGCGTACTGGAACGCCAATTCTTTGAACTCAAGGCTGTTGTTGAGAATAAAGATAGGATGGTCAAAGATCTGAAGGCAGAGATAGAGGTGGCCAATGCCGATGCTGTTGGGTTACGAGAAGAGTTACAGCGTGTAGAACACGAGCTTCGGGACGCTCGTCATGTTGAACGTATACTCAGGGACGATTTACGCACTGGGCAGGTCTCTCGATCGGATTTCGAGCAACATCTTGAAGACAATCATCGATTGATTGCTCAAATTATGGATGTTGCTATTACATTCCGCAACTCGCACATCAAGGCGATGTCATCCGCACAGGCGATAACATCTCACTCAACTAGACACATGTCAAGCACAAATATGGGTGAATCGGCATTTTCTTCTGGAGCACGGCATAGTATCATCGGGCATGGGCATAATGAGGAGCCTGAACCCATTGATCCATCTGATCCTACAGCTGCTTTGGAAATTCTTAGGGGCTTTGATCACGACCACTTTTTGGAGGCTATTGCGAAAACTGGTTCTACCATACGTAAATGGCAGAAACAATGTAAGGAGTATAGAGAACGGGCAAAGGGGAAAATTTCTTTCAGAAACTTTACAAAAGGCGACCTTGCACTGTTCCTGCCTACCAGGAACTCTGTCTCTAAACCCTGGGCTGCGTTTAATGGTAAGCCCATGGAATTATGACTTTATTTTTGTCACTGAACCGATATTGTTCCGTTGATGGTTAAATTAGTTTCATTCCCACATTACTTCCTTCAAGCCACAGGGCATCTCGCCGAACAGTTGAAGACGCGGGAATGGATTGTGGCTAGAATAACTTCAATAACAGAGCGTATCGTTGACCATCAGGTGAGAATGCTTAACTAGTGCCGATTATCATGGGAATTGAACTGAGCTGAATCTTCTCAGGATCCCACCAGTAACCCATATGGACTGGGGGACGGTGTCAAGTACTACATGCTGGAAGTGGAAGATTGGACCCAGCCAAGCCAAAACAAACGTCGGGTTTCATCCAGGAAAGTTTCTATTGAGAAGAGCCCCAAGGATGGTATCCCCCTCATCACACCCATGAATAGTCCACCCTCATTACCCCCGGTGATTGCGTCTGGACCCCCAGAAGCAGAAGTGGAAGAAACTTTCCGTGTGACGCATCCTCCAAATTCTCAGTACTTCCCAGTCCGCGCAAGATCAAACTCCTCCCCTGGAGCTCGTCCATCGTCCTTGTCACGATTACTTGCCCAGGCGCCAGAGAATCAACCAGAAGGGCAACATAGCCAACAACATGAACATGTCAATGATGAGAATTTGCATGAATCATACCAACGGGACACTTCTTCTTCACCCCCAAGGGATACGCCATCACCACAGTTAGGTTCCTTTCCCATGCATACTTCCCCACCACCTCCACCATCCCCTTCACTTCCCGTTATTTCATCAGTACCTCAGAGTCTTGTTGCCAACCAAGCTTCACCGCTACGACCTGGCTCTCGCGCTTCCAGGATGTCAACTACCTCCAAGTTCTCGGGACGTATACCAGTTATTGGTGCATCTCCGGTAGGAGCAAAAGCCCCGCCTACGACGGCCTTGGTGGACCAGGCATTGATATCATCCTCACCTTCAAATGATGGCAATCCTTTTGGGTCTCCCGTGACTCCATCACCCGAAGGGTCTGTAAGCGAAGGCATGAACAATATACTTCACCAAAGCAGAAGAAGGACAACGTCATATCACATTCCAAGGTCGTCGCCTTTGGCTGCTGGAGGTTCCTCACAAAGTACACTACACCCTGCGAAGCCCGTGTTGACTGCTGCTAATGCCTTGTCGAGCCTTGCAAGTAATTGGGGGGTGTCATTTGGAAGAAAGAAGAAACCCGATGCTCGCCCTTTGCCACCGCCTACTGAATCCCCTCCTGAGGACGCGAGAGGTTCATCAGACCGCATAACAAGCGAAACGTCAGCCCGTGATTTACTTAAACGACTATAAAATTGAGTCCCTGCCTGTGTTTTTGTACAGACACCTCGGTTCTTTTCTCTTCTCGTCACGTACCACAGTCGGATATTTTGATTCTATCTCATGCATATGTAGTTAGGAGATGGTTTAACTTAAAGTAGTAGGTGCCTGTTCAATTGTGCTTGTCACATACCATGATTCCAAAAAGAAACACCGAAACGCAAGGAACAAATCCTGATTGAAGATAGCAGACAAGAAGCAACCGATAATTCATCAATATGAAAGTTGTGATTGTACCCCAGACCCCTAATTGGGCGGCTAGAATAAACGAGACATCTCGTGGCACTAAGCGAATAATTGATGCGCTGCAGGGACTGCGGCCCAAATCAGGCCCAGTTGATTTTAATGATCAGAAACGGAGGAACTTCGGACGTCAAAATTATCTATTATTGGCTGGGGCAATTTGACCATGACGCTGAACGAGCACATTCCCTCAGTTACAATACGAATACGGATTATCCTGTAGGATCCGAAAAAGGTCGTGAAACATTTCAAGGAGAAACCTCGAGGAAATATCTTACTGGGCGGGGATTCCGGCAGGAACTGGAAGAGGTGGACTGAATATTGTTGAACGGTGGTCTTGATTATTTTGTGAACCACAGCGAGCGTGGGGGTGGCATAGGGGAAACAAGCTCTGAAGAAGCGATGGTATCAGAAGCGACAGAAAGTTGGTTCGTGGGAAGCAGATTGAATTAGAAATGAAGAGTTGTTTGGATGTGACTGAATGTGTGAATCAGTGTGATGCGTCGCTTGATGAGGGGGCTTGTCACGGCGTACCTCTGGAGAAACTCATCGTATTCGGTCATCTGGACAAAGTCCATATTGACGTGTTCCCTTCTCCCTGACCTACATAAATACCGAACTTTCGCTTCCCAAATGCTTCTTATCCGCTCCTTCCTTTTTCCTAAATCCCCTGATACAATTTCTCAATCATGGGTGGAGGTGCTGTTGCTAATACCAATACTGGTGCTGGGTACGCCCATCTCTTGGACCCTCGCAGGAAGTGGTACAACAATAGGAGGTGAGTATCTCTTATTGTACCCCGGGTTGAACTTCCTTGTTGACACGTTGAATCCCCCAGAATTATTGCTCTCAATGCTTGGATCTTCCTCCTGTACGTTGTCACACTTTGTATAATGATATTTTCAGTTGAACTAATCTTTGTTTTTATAGTCTCATTACTTCTTCCACCAATGGTTACGATGGAAGTATGATGAACGGACTTCAATCCCTCTCGCAATGGAGGGATTATTTCCACAATCCATCCCGTGGTAGACTTGGTTTGCTAAACGCCATTCAGGTATTTTTTTTTTTTTTTTGTAAAATCTTGAGTGTTTCATTAACCTCAATCATGTAGAACATTGGTAGTTTGGCAGCCTACCCATTCTCACCTTATGTCTCAGACGGACTTGGTCGCCGAAGTGCCATTTTCCTTGGAGCTAGTATCATGTGTATCGCAACAGCGATTCAGACGGCTTCACAATCTTCTGGCATGTTCATTGGTGCTCGGTACGTTTAGCTCTATTTTAAGACTTGATTGAATATTGATCCTTTTTCCTTGGCAGCTTCTTGATTGGATTTGGACTTACCTTTGCTGGTAAATATCTCACAGTCTCTTACGTAGAGAATATAGTTGCTAACATTATTCTCAGCTAATGCCGCCCCTATGTTGGTCACCGAGATTTCATATCCCACATATCGCGCTCCCCTTACCTCCGTCTACAATTCACTTTGGTATTCTGGTGCAATTATGTAAGTGGTACTAGCACTAAAGTTTTCTTATTGATGCTGATTTTAACCTAAAACAGTGCTGCATGGACAACTTTCGGAACTTTCAGAATTGGTAACAGCACATGGGCATGGCGTATTCCATCTGCCATTCAAGGTCTTCCCTCTGTTATTCAAATCGTCTTGATTTGGTTTGCCCCCGAATCTCCTCGTTGGTTGGTTAGCAAGGGTAAAGATGCTCAGGCTTTGAAGACTTTGGCATATTATCATGCTGACGGCAACACGTGAGTGAAAACAGATATTTGCAAGAAATAACTCCTATTAACTTGAAAAAAAAAATCTAGTGAGGATCCTTTGGTTAAATATGAATTTGAGGAAATCAAGGCGGCTATTGACTTCGACCGTACCGTCGCTGCCAACGTTGGCTGGAAGTCCCTCTTCACCAAGAAGGGTAACTTGAAGCGTTTGAGGATCATCATCGCTATCGCTTTCTTCTCCCAATGGTCTGGAAACGGTCTCGTATCCTACTACCTCAACCGTGTCTTCGATGTCATCGGTATTACCGATTCGGATACCCAACTCCTTATTAATGGTATTCTTCAAATTTGGAACTTATTCTGGGCTCTCGGTGCTTCCTTCTTGGTCGACAGAATTGGTCGTCGTATCCTCTTCATGAGTTCCCTTATTGGCATGATTGTCTTCTTTACTCTCCAAACCATCTGCTCTGCCCTCTTCGCACAACATGGTAATCAAAGTGCAGCTCATGCTGTCATTGCGTTCATCTTCTTGTTCTACGCATCCTACGAGTATGTGTCGATATTATGTCTTCTCAGTTCAGTGCACTAATATTCTTACTAGCTTGGCCTTCACACCTCTTATTGTGTCCTATACCGTCGAGATTTTACCCTTCTCTCTTCGTGCCAAGGGTTTCACCGTTTTCAACTTTGCCATCTCGCTTTCCCTTATCTTCAACCAATACGTCAACCCCATCGCTCTCGGTGAGTTCTTTCAAACTAAAGATTATTAATTCATTTCGCTAACTACTCTACCAGATGACATTGGCTGGAAATACTATGTATGTCCGGGTGTTCCTTGATGAGGATCAAGTACTGACCAAGCCTTTAGATTGTTTACTGCTGCTGGCTCGCATTCGAGCTTGTCTTCTGTTATCTTTGTACGTTACACATCGTATTTCTTTCTTTCTTTGTTGTTGAATGCTAACATTCCTTCTAGACATTGTTGAAACCAAGAACCGCTCTCTCGAAGAAACTGCAGCCTTGTTCGACGGTGATGAAGCTACAGACCAAATCGTTGGTGCTGCCCATGCTGTCAACAACCAACCTAGCAGCGAGAAGAAATCCGACTCTTTCCAGGATCCAGAGAAAAGGACGTAAAGCCAGAAGTTCCAGAGGTTGTAATTTTCCTGCTGGACTCTTTCTGAAGCTAGTAGCATGGTTGGTGAATTGCGTCTGATTAAGTATCACTGGACGGCGATTCAACACACGATAAAACCAACTCTCCTCTTTTATATAACATGATAACCCCGTCACTTAGTGGCTTAGTAGTACTCTTTTTTTTTCAATTTCATGTGTACGATTATTCACGTTGTTTGATGTCCTTCTTGTTCATGGTTTTTTTCATCACGTTTTTTTCTTCTCTTTTTTACGGTTTTTGCGACGTGTGCATAATTGACCAAAAATATACCGACATCCAGAACTTGCCTAGAACAAGTATTTTCTTAACTATTTTAAAATCAAAAAATGAATCGGGGTATACTGTATACCCCACTTAACCCCACTCCCCCATGGTCATTTTTGTGTCAAAGAGAAGTGCCATGGGGACATTCTGCCGTGAAGAACCATGCGAAAATAAGAGATATACTCCATACTTGTAGGCGGACCGCTGATTGCTCGCTTAGGTTTACTTCTGATATTATACTATTTCCGTCACATTCGGCACATATCTATCTGTGTGTGTGTGTGCAAGTATATATGTATGACGCCAAGAGGTCGGGGACTCTTGTGGATATTCATTTGACCCCAGGACTACATCAATTTCCAGTTTTTTTTTTGTGTGGAAAAATAAATAAATAAAAAAGTTTTTGGGTTTTCCGGGCCGCCCATGTTCTCAAGGGCTAAGTGGTGAGATCTAGAGAGAGGTTCGAGACAATGAGTCGAACCGCTCTTATACCTACCTCCTTCCTATCCCCTACCCCCCCTTTTGAGTTTGTCTGACACATGGAATATTCCGCTCATTGTCCGACTGATATACCAAAGGTAATAACATGGGTGGGGGGTTACAAGTAAACATCAAAGACAGTTCCCTTTTGTTACAGTGTCTCGGAGAAATTAACCCCAAAATGAGAAATCTACCCTCATAAATTTTATACATTGTTGCGTGTTTTTCTTATAATCGTGATTGTGCTCGTCAAGTGAGCGTTCTCGCAAGAATATCGGTATCGGAAATCGGTATCGGAAAGGTTTTTACTCTAGTGTAATCCAAGGTCCTCCAGGTGAAAATATTTTACATTATTACTTCCAAAGGGACTTCTTAAAAAAAAAAAAAGAGTATTTTTGACAGTTACAGTATATCACCGGTCCTTGGGCCGCTGAAATTCATTTTTCCGTTTCGGTTTTAATTCATTCGCACCAATTTTTTCTTTCTTTCACCATTTATATACACTGTTTCTGTACCAGATATTAATTTCAGATAGAGAAGTGCAAAAATGGGACGTGCAGAAATGAATCTTTCGAGGAGCCATTATCAGGCCAAACACCTGGTCCTTGGGACACATCACATCATACCTCCATATCTAATCATTCTCAACAGAACATAGATCTGAGCTTGCAATATTGGCTTCTTGGCTTGTTTCTGGCATTGGAGACTTTGGGATAGATTGGTCAATTGACAATAGGTCTTTTGTGGGTTTCGCCCACCTAACAGGCTCTCTATTCTCCAACTGCAGATTTGATCAACTGGACAGATATGGTAATGTAACAATTATTATTAATATACATCTGTACATCTGCCATTCTCAAACTCCTTGCAAGTCTCATTTTTCAAAAGGAATTACTACCCAAACAAAAGATATCAGAGGAGATCCTATATACCAATAGATATTTTTCACATTTTTTCCAAAATAAATTTGTTAATGTTTGGCCCATAATAGGGGATTTTGAACTCACGCCCCTTGGGCGTGACGCTTGCCGTCACATAGTCTAGGAAGGTTTGGCTGTTAGGTGGTTGGGGTGTTAGGAGGGTTACGGGTTAGTCACTCAGGGGTCACGGAATGGTGATGCTTTTTGTGACTAACCGTGACACTCAAGGGGCGTAGGTTCACTATCCCATAATAGGGCTAGCAAATTGCATCATATCTGTTTTTAGTAGTTATTTGAGGACTAAAAAAGAACTAGTAAACACCAAACAAATATTTGATTACAATAGATGCATAGCAGTGATAGTAGCTTACACTGAATTTTACAGAATTTTATCTTAAGAATTGAACGAGAAACAGACATTTGGCCCAAGAAAAGGTGATGGCCCAAGGGTCCGGTGATATACTGTATATGATCTAGCTCTCTCTATAACTTATGACTTATCTTATCAAGATTGTCAGTTCTAGGTTTTACAAAGTGATGAGTCCTAGAATAGAATCAGGTTTCACATGTATCTCAATTCTTATCAAGAATCTATTATACAAAAGACAAAGGCTTTTTCTCACGAGACAAACGTCAAAGACAAACATCAAAATGCTCCAATTAAAAAATACTATACGCAGTTTAGTGTCAAGCCAAGCACAAAAGATGATTGGCCGGAAGGTCAATTTGCGTGGAGATCGAGTGGAGAAGTGGATACGATAACATTTAAAACAGTAATGTTACGTGAATAATGGGTGCACGATGACGTTGAACAGCGTCATGTTCTAACGCAAAAGGAAATAGTGGCGTTGAACGTTAAATACCAAATATGTAGTCCATCCATCTAGAGAATCTACTTTCATCTGGATCCTGGAGCCGTTCCACTTGCTTAGGACTTCAACAGAATAGATGTAGAACTTACTGTCAACAACTCAATATTAGGAAATCGTTCTGTTTTAATCCCTACTCAAAACTCACTAGACACGGGCTTAACATACCATCATGTGCATGACAGAATTAGCCCCAAGTCAGATACATACATCCTATGGGGATTTCAACAATTCACTGACCCTAGCCCGTGCGTAGCACGGGTGCACCGCTAGTAGAAGCTATAGAATAGATGGTGTCTTTTTCGAGAAACATGAATTGAAATGTGGTATATATATACTGTACATCATAGATATCTCTTATAGATATCACGTCTTAATTTTGAAGCTTTCGAGAGAGCGGTTCTGTCACGCAACAAGACATCTGACACACACATACGCTTAAGCTTCAAAAAGTCACAATACAGTATCAATTCCTGGATACAAGAAATAGTATGGGTTATTTTCTCAGCATCAATTGTTATAGAATTCTTCGACTTCTTTTGTTGTTATCTTTCTATCAGATGATTTCCTATTGTATTGCAATGATGGTAAATGTCATTCAGATAGGCCCAACCAGCCGTAAAGGCTCCTTCTTTCTCCAACTCTCCCAAGGATCAGATCTCAGAGAAGGGGGTTGAGGTGACTAAGTGGATCTGGTGAATCTATGGTTAATTTCCAATCACAACTAATAGATATCAGAAGTTCCAATAAGTTAGCGGAGACTCGATTTAAGTGTGAAGGTTTTTGTTGTGGTTATCCTTGATTTTCTGGCAACTGGCAAGCTGGCTATGATACAATCGTGTTATACCTTCAAGCTTCAATTTACTACCAAGTTGGTATGTGTTTTTTTTTTTTTTCCGATCCTCTTGAATTAAAACACGATGTGGTATATCAATCAATAGTAGTATGTAGTATAATATCGGAAAGTTGTTGGAGTCTTCTCGCTTCCCTAAACTCCACTTCAAGGGACCTTAAAAAATCTCGGACTTAGAGCAATTCATTTTAACTTGACTTTTTACAGGGTTATCAATATTACTAATTTACTTACTAGTGACACTAGTGCCAGTTTTGTTGATCCGTTGGAATGGTCATGTCCTTTTGTGGTTAGTATATCAGAACTGAGAACAGTAGGCGTTGAGTAGGCAATGTAAAGGAGATGGAAGTTCAAGGAACCAGGATTGTCGTTTCCCTGAGGGACCAGAGCTTATTGTTTACTATTTTACTACTTCACTTTGGTCGAGTAATGGTGCAACTAGGTCACATATTAGCAGCTTAGCAATTCCAATGACTTTTTACAAGTGACTCTACTGTAATCTCCTCTCCGCATTCTTGTGCTGCCTCAAGGCCTGAAGCTTCTTAGTGGTTAATGTGTGAATATGGTTTACACCTTGTAGTTGTTGGTGTTTCTCAAATTTTACTTTGCTATCTAGTCTCAGCCCAGGAGTCCTGGGACTCGATGGGCACATAGAAAGGATCTGGGTTTCAATTAAACAAATAGCAAGAATGTCATTCTTGCTGTTTGATTGATGCTTTCTAATTGATCAGTGTTCCAGTCAGACAAGCTGAGTTCAGAAAATTATTCCCTCATCAAAAACTAAGACTCTAGTGGTGTCTTCGATATTGTATTTTTAGCTTCCAGCCGACTCATCTGTCCAGCCACAATTTATCGGTAGTAGTATTGATTATCCTTGTATCAATCAACCTGACAGATGAATATATGTTGGAAAATACAGACTATTATTAGATAGTCACATGACATTTTCATTTCATTTCACTTTAATCGTTTCATACTTTGCTTTGCATTATATGGCAGCTCCTTATTGGTTGTAGTTAGTGTTTCACCTATGTGTTTCAACTCCTGTATCAACTCCTGTTTCATGTATAATTACTTGACACGTAGTAGACACCTGACTCCTTTCTAGTCGTAGCACGGACCATTACATTCTCCTATAAGTAGTTTACATTCGCTCCTGTATTCTACAGTTCTTGAACTATCAAGTTCTCTTATACTCTGCTCTCTCTACAAAGTCAACATACTATCTACCACTCTGTGCGTATCATTATATGACTATGTCTTCATGCATACGCATTGCTTTCAACAATATATACTACTACTACTACTACTACTACTACTATTTGATGTGTGTCCACCAACCTTGTGGGCCATGTATAAAGAAGTTCCCATATGATAAGAATAGGACTTCTAGTGCAGAATCCAAGGAGCCATTGTGAACAAATCACCCAATAACTGAAACTGTTGTATCATATGCTCCTTGTATCCATCTCAGTGTAACACCGGTCATCATAAGTTACTAGTGGATATAAAATTGGCACTTTCTTAATTTTTGAACCATAATAATTTACAACTCAACAGTCAGCGAAGTTGCACAGGTGGGTAGAAGTACTTCTAAGGTTCGAAGGTTATGGGAAATATATTACATTTGTGTAACAATTACTCTGGATGACTACCAACACAAACTCTTTTCAACAGAAAAGCAGTTCTTACCATTGGGTCATGATGCATGATGGCCTTAGGTCCTGTCTCCTCACCAAAACTCCATCATTCAATCAAGCACTGCTTTACTAATCTCTCAGTTTGTCTAATCATGTGTGAAGAGGTTTGTAATCCTACGAGAGAAGTACCTGTTACAATAGCATGTTCTATTCCCATTGACGTTATTACTGGACTATTGTTTCTATTTACTATTGTATTCACATTGCCTGAGATTGCAATATTTCTCTCTGGTGGGCTGTCAAACGTTAAGATGAACATAAAGGCTTATGCATCTTCAAGTTCCTGGTGGACAATAGATAGGCATTTGGAACCTTGTCTATACCGACGACAAGAAACACTAGCTTAGACATGCCCGAGGATACACTGAACCCTTGTGTATTGCAGAGAACGTAGGAATACAGAAGCAAGAGTGTCTAATCTACTTTACTATTTTCTTATTCTTTATATATGTCCTTTCTTTATTCATGTCGTCATCCTCATCATCCTCGTCATCCTAATTATAACTGTTGTAAGCCCCAGGCTTACACTTACCCATCCTCTATTAAACTTCTTTTCTTCCTCTCATTTGTCAAGTACTTCATTCTGCTCCAGTTCTTGTTTCGGCTTACACTCTATAATGGGGGAAATAAACCAAAGCAGACCAGGAATTGCCATTACCAGTAGAGCCAAAATTACCAGAAGAACCACTAGGAACCGACAGAGGAAAAGGACCAGAAGGAGAAACCGACTGAGGAAAAGTGTTGGGACCAAACAATGTATAAACCTGAGGCTGCACACTGGGATAGAAAGTGTTGCTGGGGAATTGAAACTGTCCCATAGGCTGGTGTTGGAGCAATGTATGCACATGGGAGGGGGTAGCAAGGATGGGAGGGGGATCAGAGATGCAGTCAATAAGTGGACCCTTGTTGTGACCAGGAACCAAAGTGGCAGTGCATTTCATTTCACATAACCATGAATAAATGCCCTTGGTCTCATCAATCTTCTGACCCAGCATATTACATTGCAAGAAGGCGGAGCGGATGTCAGGATGCATGTCGATTAGAAGTGTCTTGATCATGGCACTGTCATTCTGATACAAGTCAGTGCCTTTGAGATGATTGTTACATCTTACAATGTATGAAGACCACTCTGTGAAGGAAAACTGTCCTTGTAATCGGTGCCTACACAAGGCCATCTCATATTCCCAACCAAGTTCCAAGAAGTTATCTTGTAAATCCGCAATAAAATCCAAAAAGGGCATCTTCTCAATAGCCGCCTGCTTGGAGTGAATATAGTCATGAATTTCCAGATGATTGAAACAGTGCATCATTGTCTTGGTGTAGTCAGCTGCAGCAAGATTTTGACGAAGTACGAGGTAACGAAGTGCATTGTGTTCAAAAGATAGAAGGGCCTCCAAGGTAATCCTACCATCACCTATGATAGGAGGCTTATTGCCTGCACCAGTGCCATAAACTAAAGCATTGCCATTGGGTGATACCCTTTGGAAATCCGGTTCCATCTCGTGTAGTGATAACATAGCAGGCAAATATTTGTCGTCATTGGAATCAGAGTCATTGTCGGGGGAAAAGGTGTGACAAGTATTGCGAGAGGTGATAACAGCAGCAATAAGGCTCTGCTCGTCAGGAGTACTGGGGGAAGAAAGACACTGTTTGTGTCGATTGACGTGAGCTACCGAGCTCGAAGCAGAACCAGAGGTGTTAGGAGCATGTCCGTCATTCAAATCTAAAAACGCTGGAGTGGCAAAGTGTAAGCGCAGGATCGTAGAGGACGACGAGACGAGCACGATGACGAAGGAATGGAAGGAAACCGATCAGAAATGACTGAGATAAAACACAAACACTGCAGACACTTGTATTAGACTAGAAAGATACAATAACTTCTTAACTACTCACCTGCAGACACTTGTATTAGACTAGAGAGTCTTCATGTGTCTGCAGGACGCTTCAGTAACGTGTGACGTGACATTGTGATGTCACAGAAAGCGGAAACAATCTACAAGTCCAGAACTCCAAAGAGAATATCCAACCACAACTCTTCTAACCTCAACCAACAATAAATACTGACCTTGGGGACTGTCTAGAGCATTCCTGACATACCCCCCTGATCTAGCCAGTCCAGACAAAGGAAGGAAATAAATGGAAAGGAAAAGAGTGAAGTGATAAAAGAAAAGGAAGAGAAGGAATTATGATGAAAGTCCAAGAAGAGGAACAAAGTGAGAGACTGCCTTTGGTTCAACAGCCTTGGTGAAGATGTCAGCCAGTTGTTCAGAGGTAGGAACAAAGAGAGGGGAAATGACTTTGTTTTGAACAGCATCACGGAGCCAGAAATAACACAAATCCAATTGCTTCATACGACCATGGTGTTCAGGATTCTTAGCAACAGTAATAGCAGATTGGTTGTCGATGTTAAGAATGGAGGGGAAAGTGAAGGAATAACCGAACTCAGATAGAATGTTGCGCATCCACATAATCTCCTTTCTGCCTTCAACAGCTGCAACGTACTCAGCTTCAGTGGAGGAGAGAGTGACTAAACTCTGACGTTTTGAAGACCAACCAACAGCCGCACCACATACCAAAGTCACATAACCACCCGTAGCCCTTCCAGTCTCTTGACATGAACCATGAGAAGCATCAGAATATGTGATGAAGAGATCCTCAGTAGCCATGTCACCTTTGTAGACCAGCTTATAGTCCATTGTGCCCTTGAGATAGCAGAAGAGATGTTTGACAGCAGCCCAATGTTGAGGACCAGGATTGTGATTGAATCTCCCAAGGTAAGAAACAGCAAAGGCAATGTCAGGACGAGTCATGGTGGCCAGATATTGAAGAGCGCCAACAGCGCTGAGGTAGGGAACATCTTTCATGAGGAGTTTGTCATCTTCAGTGACAGTGACAGTGGAGAGATTGAGTCCAGGAGTGAGAGGGGTCTTCACGGGTCGACAGTCAGACATCTGGAAGCGTTCAAGGAGTTCCTTGACATATTTCTCTTGTGAAAGCGAAATAGAGCGATGAGAGGGGTCTTGATCAACCTTAACAGCCAATAACCAGGAGGTAGAGCCGAGATCTCGAAGTTTGAAGTGAGTAGAGAGCTCTTTGATTGTATCGTCCATGGCCTTGTCATCCTTCGAAGCGAGAGTAATATCGTCAATGAAAATGGGAACAATAACCTTGACTGGACCTTTAGAGTAGATGTAGATAGAGCTGTCAGATTGGAGTCGAATGTAACCAAGTGAAATGAAGACCGAGTGAAGTTTCTTGTTCCATTGTGGAGCTGCTTGTTTGAGTCCATAAAGCGATTTTCGAAGCCTAAAAACCATGTTTGAGTCACCAAAATGATAACCTTCAGGTTGACGCATATAGATCTCTTCTTCCAAGTCACCATAAGTAAAGGCGGAGGAGATGTCGATAGAGCGTAACTTGTAACCTTCTTTGGCGGCAAGGGCGACAATGAGGCGGAGGGAAGCAGGACGGAATGTTGGAGCAAAGACTTCAGTATAATCATATCCAGGACGTTGAGCGTAACCTTTAGCAACAAGACGAGCTTTATACCGTTCGATGGAACCATCAGGATTGTCCTTAATCTTGTAAACCCAACCAGACTTGATAGCTTTCTCACCACGGGGTAAAGGAATAAGTTCCCAAGTACCATTCGCCTCGAGTGTAGAGTACTCCTTGTCCATCGCCTCTTTCCACAAATGTGAATCAGGGGAATTCATCGCAGCTTTGAATGATCCTGGATGACCAGATGACACGTTACCAGCAAACTCAACTTCCTTAAAACCATTCTTCTCATCAGATACCAAAAACGCGAAATCTTCGTCACTCTCCTCAGCTTCAGCCTCAGCCTCAGACTCAGATGTAAAACGGGGTTGTTGTTGTTGTTGAAGGTTTTCCCGAGCTTTCCAAGAGAGTATTCGAATCCGAGAACCTCGTCTACGTGATGGTGGTTCAGCAGATGGTGGTTGATGATGAGGAGGAGTAGAAGGAGGAGGAGGAGGTGTAGCTGGTTGAATGCGAGGTGTTGGAGGTGGAGAGAGTTTTGGTGAGTGAGGTGGGGATGGTGAAGGTGAAGGTAAAGGTGGGACAGGTGCCGGAAGATGAATAGGAGCAGCAGGAACTGGAGGTGGAAGTGAAGTGGAATGCTCTACAATACCCCCCTCATCTTCGGGAAGTGGAACACCTGAGATCATTGGCGAAGTTGGAGTAGATGATGAAGAGGAAGATGGTATAGAGAATAGAGAGAAGTCAGGAATATTGTTCGTCTTCCCTTTTGAAAGACCCGGAAAGTAGCGTTCGTCAAAATGAGCAGTTTCAGAGATGATCACCTTTCGAGTTGTTGGATTATAAAACTTCCAACCTTTGTAACCAGGTTCGTAACCCAAGAAAATACACTTCTCCATATGAGGTTCAAGAGATGTACGCTTATCCTTTTGTATGAAAACGTAGGCAGTACATCCCCAGACTCGAAGGTGAGAGACGTCAGGTTTACGCTTGTAGAAGGCCTCAAATGGTGTGGTGTGAGGAAGTGGGGAAGTAGGAAGGTGATTCCAGACATGAACCATAGAGGCAATACATTCGCCCCAGAAAGAAGGAGGAAGACCAGATTCCGAGAGCATGGTGGTGATACGTTCACCCATTGTTCGATTTGCACGTTCGGCAAGACCATTTTGCTGAGGACGATTACGGGTAGAGTGCCTACGTTCAATACCACACCCCATAGTGAAGGAGCAAAAGGCATTGGACATGTATTCACCTCCCTTATCATCTTGAAGCACCTTGATCTTCATCCCGAGTTGGTTCTCTACCCATGCTTTGTAGCGTTTGAATGCTTCGAAAGCTTCAGACTTGGCCTTGAGTAATATAACAGACCGAAATCGAGTAGCATCATCAATGAAGGTAATCCAATATTTGTAACCTTGAGCAGTAGGTGTAGGAAGAGGACCATGGAGATCAGAATGAATGAGTTCGAGTGGAGATCGAGTATGGTGGGTGGAGGGAGGGAATGAAGTCGAGTGCATCTTTCCAGCAAGGCAAGGTTCACAAATTGGTCAGGGAGTGAATCAGAATCAAGAGAAATACCAGTAACCAGGTCTTGAGCAATCATCTTCTTCACATCTGAGTAATTGTGGTGAATGAAACGTCTGTGCCAGAGGGAGAGGTCAAGAGGGAGTGTAGAGGTGGAAAAAGCGACCTCAGAGGCAATAACTGAGCCATTGAGGTAAGCACAGTTGTCAGAGTCAATGGTGGCAGTAAAGAGAGTAGATCTGGACTTCCTGAAGGTGATGGAATGGGAAGAGATGTTGATATTGAAGCCTTTATGTCGGGTAAGATGTAGGCAAGATAGGAGGTTGTTCCCTAGGTCAGGAACGTGTAAAACCCTCGAAAATTCGACCGGTCTAGCCTTCTTTCCTTTCAGAATAGGCTCAAACACCACAGAACCTATGCCAGCTGAGTAAACCACAGAATGATCAGCCAAGCGAATGGGAATGCGAGAGGGGGTGTAGTTCCTGAACCAGTGATGGTGGGGAGACATGTGAGATGTAGCACCGGTGTCACAAAGCCATTGGAAACTTGCATGAGGTTGGAGAGGGCTGGAGGAAGGAAGGGTAGATGTTGCATTGCCAGCAAACTCGGTAATGAAGGAGTTCGTCTCGTCGCACCAAATTTTGGGTGTCGTTTGCGAAATATGAGATAAACGTGTATGACGAGTTTGACGTGATTCGGACGGTCGGTTGGCGAGATATTGAGCTTTTGCCTTTGCCTTCTCAAAACTAAAGCATGAAACCTGAGAGTGGCCTGTAACTCCGCAAAAATCGCATTTTGTGGTTGGAAAAGCGGCCTGAGGTAGAGCTGAAGGTTTAGGAGGAAGGGAGGGATGTCCAGAGGATGAGTGACGCATTTTGAAAGCCATAAAGTCGTTGTAAAATAGTAGAAAGAGTGTTGAGCAGTAGAGAGTGGAATATGTGAATAAATAACGTGTTTCTTGAAGTCCTAAAGCACGGGGCCCATAACCTGTAAGCGCAGGATCGTAGAGGACGACGAGACGAGCACAATGACGAAGGAATGGAAGGAGACCAATGAGAAATGACTGAGATAGAACACAAACACTGCAGACACTTGTATTAGACTAGAAAGATACAATAACTTCTTAACTACTCACCTGCAGACACTTGTATTAGACTAGAGAGTCTTCATGTGTCTGCAGGACGCTTCAGTAACGTGTGACGTGACATTGTGATGTCACAGAAAGCGGAAATAATCTACAAGTCCAAAACTCCAAACAGAATATCCAACCACAACTCTTTTAACCTCAACCAACAATAAGTACTGACCTTGGGGACTGTCTAGAGCATTCCTGACAGTACCCAATTAAAACAACTAGTGGTACCCTTTTATAACAACTAGTGGTACCTATTTGTTACCACTTTTGGGTCGTCAGCTACCTGGATGGAGGAGTTGATCGGCTTGTCATTAGGAACTGGATAGTACCCTTCTGGCAGCGGAGTTCGCACCGGCTTGGTATCATGGTCAGAACCAGTGATTTTAAACCTTTCCAGGATCTTTTCTAAATAAGCACATTGATCAAGATAGATCTTTCAATTAGCTCAATCTCTCCTGATGTGCATACCAAGAAATTCTTTGACTTCTCCAAGGTCGCAGCATTCCCACTTTTTCATGAACTCTCCTTTAAGCTTTTTAAGCAGGGCGGGGTCATTTCCCATAAAGAGTACATCGTCAACGTACACAACAGCAATGACAAATTTGCCATCTTTTTGGTGATAAATATGGATACCAGCATTGGATTCACATCGCTTGAAACCTAGTTTGTTCATAGAAGATGCCATCTCCTTCCACCAGGCCAAGCTGGCTTGTTTAAGGCTGTACAATGCACGTCATAACCTCCACACCATATGTTCCTTGCCCTTAAGTTTGAAACCTTCAGGTTGATCCATATAGATTTCCTCATCCAGTTTGCCATAGAGATATGCTTGTCAGCGAATTATTATTGGGGTAAACTTGCAGATCTGATTCCCGTTATCACTTCTCTATGATATCCATGTGCTACTGTTTGTCACCTGTCCTCCTCATGTAGTTCCCATCTGTCAATCTTTTATTATCACATGTGTTCTATTTCTCATGTCATCTATTTCTGTTATCACATGTGAATTACTTGTTGTATATATATGTCGCGTACAAGTCCTGTAGTCCTTGTCCGCTTACACCCGAATACAACACTTGTGGCATCCTACACTCAGCTAAGGTGTTCACCTCAGTACTTTACATCTTCGTCATATTCCAACAATGCTGTCTTTACATCGACAGACTCAATGTCCCAGTCTTCTAGGGTGGCTAACCCAAGCAGGATTCAAGCAGACTCATATCGTACTACTGGAGAAAATAGTTCATCAAAGTCGATGCCCTCGACTTGAGAAAATCCTTTAGCAACTAGTCTAGCACGTTTGCAACCATCACTCTTTTCATTAAAGACCCATCTATTTTTTATGGTTTTCCTTCCTTCCAGAAGTTTCACCAACTCATAAACTTCTCACTTTTTAAGCACTGCTAGTTCTTCAAGACAAGCTTCATGCCAGTGTTTTTGTTCCTCTGGATTCAATTTTACAAGATCACAGAATTGCTCAGGAACTGTAGTTGAACTCGCTTTTGCCAATAAAAAGTTCATCAATTCTAACCCCCCTTCCTTAGTAATCCATTGAATCTTACAATCTGCGTCTTCTTCCATAGTGTCAGGTTGTTGTTCCCTCACATATTGCCATGAGGTATCCTCGTGTTGTCTGCATATTTCATTGCGACGTTCTTGGACTTCCTCAGGTGAAATAGGACATGGATCTGCTTTAGGGCAATCTCATTGATTTCGGATTCTGAAATCGTGACCATGGAGACAAACTCTCCCCTGAGGTAGTAGAGGTTCATTGTGATTGTAATCTCATAGGATTTCAGATGGATGTGTTCTCTCCCCATAAATGTTACCTTCTCTAAAAGGAACAAACTTTTCTCTGCCAGAACGGCGAGGTAAAGGTTCAACTGGTCTAGGAGGTCATTCAGGTGATGGAGAAATGGGACAGGTGGAGTCAGATCGAGGAGCAGGGCTCGGACTCGGGTGACAAATAGGTGATTTGGGATCAGTGTATGATAACATGTCATCATCATCTTCATCAGTGACTTCCTCTACTGTTGTTTTCCTAGGAGCGGGTTTGCTCAGACCAGGAACAGGAGGTTTTTGAGAAGTAGATGGTCCGGGAATCGGACCTTGCGGTCTAGGCAGTAACGGTGTTCTATCACTGTCATCTTGTCGAGATGTGTCCATAGGATCATCAGGATAAAGATCAGGTGTAGTATCCTCGTCATCTTCATCAGACGCTGGAGGAGGAGGATTTATTTTGGGGTTTTTAGAAGAACTGGAGTCCTTACGTTTTTCGTGATCTGGCTTGCATTTGGGATACCAGCCCTCATCAAAAATAGCTGTCTTCACAGTATAAATAACATTTCCTTTTTGATGTCACATAAACATAAAGTTAGTGCCATTATAACCAAGGAAGATCATTAATTCAGATCTGGGAGATAACTTGTCATCCCTTGATTCCTTTGGAATGAAAACATAAGCTGCACTAAATCTGGCTTTTTCCCGGTTACCATTTCTATGGGAGTTTTCCATTCAAGACATTTGATGGGAGTTCTATTATAACAATGAACTGCTGTGTTAAGGGCAAATTCCCACCAAGAATCTGGTAAGCATGCAGTAAGTCGCATGGCCTGCACCTTTTCCTGAAGTGTGTGGTTCAGTCTTTCTGCTCTACCATTCTGCTGGTGTATATGTGGTGCAGATGTCTCATGTACTATCCCTTTTGAGTGAAGGAATTCCTCAAATTGTTTAGAGACATATTCACCACCATTGTCTGTCTGGATATACTTAATCATTTTACCAAATTGCTTTTCCTCGAAGGCACAAAATCTTTCAAGTGCTATAAAGGCATCAGACTTGGCTCATAAGAGGAGGATCCAGGCATGGCTAGAATAGTCATCATAGAACATCATTGCCCACTTATACTTGTGATACGAGGCAATGGGGAATTCTAGAAGATCACTATGGATCAATTCTAAAAATGACTTCGCTCATGTCGAAAAAGGATGATGTGCATCATCAGACATTTTGCCTCAAGCACAACCATCACATACTTGACAGGAGATAGGAATGTTAAACTCGGGTACTTTTTCCAAGTGTTTTGGGAGTTGTTGCAATACTTCCTTTCCAGGATGCACCAATTGATGGTGCCAAAGATCATAAACAGAAAGTTTCGATGTGCAATAAGATAGCACCTGGTTCACAGTGTAGTGATGCACCAACCTAGTGTGAACATGGTGGAGGGCATCTTCCATAACTTTAAATGTTGTGATGCATGATGCATGCATGAACAATTTTCTGTTTGAACGAAATATGTTGGTTTGCTTTAAATTTGACTCACTCCTCATTCCTTGCAGCCATAAGGCGCCAGGTGAAATGATTCTAGTGGAGAGAGACTCTAAATAATAGACTGGGTACAGTGGAGTTGTTCTAGTAACTCTGTCTACTTCGTGTTGGAAGAGAACTTTCCCACAACCTTTTATGGTTATGAGATTGTTGCTGGCATCTCTGACACCACCAAATTCTCCATTCTCTAACTCAATAAAGTCAGCTATATATGGTGTGCAATTAAAGCTAGTGCCTGAATCAAGGAGCCAAATAGCAGACTCTCTAGCATAATTAGGTTTACTTTTATCTTCACAGAAGTTGCATAAGCAATCATCAAGATGTTTTGACGATTCATCACTATTCTTAGGATCTTTTAAATATTTCGTCGGCACAACAAAATGATCACAAGTAGAAACAGGAGAAGGGATCATATTTAAAACGGGATTACAAACAGTGGTAGATGTAAAAAGAGAACTTGTAATAGTCTGACTAATGTCCAGCAGTCCAATATGGTGCTCTAGAACATGGGGTCTGATGGAGCCATTGGTTCATCCCCCCAGGCTTGCTTGGGGGCATCTCTGTAAGTTCCATTTAGTAATGAAGAATTCTTGAGAGAAGAAAGGAACGTACTCATTGTACCATCCATCATCAACCTTGTAGTCAGCATCTGCGTTGAAGTCCAGATCATTCATATAGGCATCAGCCTCTGCAATTGCTTTAGGGACATTGGAAGGTGGGACATAAGAGGGAGACTGTGATCAACACGTGGGGGACCCAGGTGTAGAAACTGAAGACAAATTGACTTCCTCTTTAGGAAGGATTGTAGTAACCATTGCATCAAGGGATGGTGGAGGTGACAGGGGAGAGGGTTCAGCCAGGCTGAAGCCAAGGCGAGCACCTATCCTTTTGAAGACCTCTGCCTTCTTTTTCTGATACCAGGTACAACCAACCAGGTGGCCAACAGGGGGAAGGAGGGTAGCATGAGGAGCAACATAGGGCTCAACTCCATGAACTACAACTTCATCTGCAGCCTTTTTCAAGGCCACTGCCTTGAGGCAGGGATCAGTAGTCTTCATCCTCTCAATGAGAGAATGAGTAGAGGAAGGTTTGTTAGTGGGAGTCATGAAAGACTCCAGAATAGTGGGTGACAAAATCATGTTGACATTACCATCTTCTCCTTTGGCTTTGTTCACCTTATTGCCTCCACGTTTTCCATGTCAATGCTTCTTCTTTTTATCCTTATCCCCCCCAGAAGCATCACTGGAACTGGAGTTCTGGTTCTGATTTGGTCTAGAATTAGACCCAGAAGCATTCTGTTGTTGTTGTTGGGGCTGCTGTGGAGCACCACCAGAGGGTTTAGAATAGGGCTTTGCACCCTTGTAGTTTTTAATGCCAGTAGAAGTGGCATGAGAAGCAGATGCAGCTCCACAGGAATCCTGCCAAGCACCCATAATTTCATCAGAGATGATCTGGACCATTAAGGTCAAAAGGGAGTTACCATATTGAATGAGAAGAGCAGCACGTGTTGCACTCATTGAGGAGGAATGCATGTCATCAACATGAGAGCCTGAAGGATCTCAGGAACATTGATGGGGGGCGAGGCTTGCTGTAACTGCATGAAATAGTTCCTAAAGGTGGAGATCTCCTTAGAGGGACCACTCACACCAGATAATTGGAATGAATCTGCAGAAGCATACAGCTTGTAAGCTGCACCTGCTGAGAATGTGCTGTACATTCGTTTTAGGTGGGTCCACAGACCATCAGAGGTTGTTTGTCCATGCCGGAGCATGTCATTGCTCAACCTGGAATTTAACATTCTGAGAGCAAATGCCTCACAATTATCGAACTTTCGAATTTCATTGACATTTGTGGGGGGTACCATAGCGGTGGTGCCAGTTGCTGGAGAACCACTGACAGCTGCAGGCCTTGTGGCACTGCCGTCGATCATGTGTGCAACACACCATCTATCCATATGGATCATATTGGCAATAGACATTATCTGTGCTTCCCAAATTTGGTAATTTGCAGTGCCTGTGAGAACTGGGATCAAGGGGATCAAAGAGGCCATGAGTGATGTTTGGAGATAGAAATCTACAACAAAACATGTGTCAGAACTATGAACTAAAGCTGCACTACATGCGCTATGTTCTACAGAGCTATGTGCTGCCTGTCTAACCAAGTACAGTAAGGGTATGCATAGAGTACACTGATGGGTCAAATGTCTCGAGTGAGCGGAACTTGGACTTCCCTCACAGGTGAATCCAGCTTCACCCTTGAGCTCAGTGCAGCACGATGAGTAGTATTCATCAAGTGTGCATCGTGAGTTGTACAGGCTAACCAGGGCCCATAACCTGTTAAAACAAGAGCGTAGCATGTATGCTAAGGTAGGTACAACTTAGACTTACTGAGGGTGGTTGTTGAGGTAGAAAAGAACTTAAGTATATAATGCAACTACTACAAGGTTTATATACGTTAATGCAATGGTCCGTGCGAGAACATATTTGAGTCACATGTTCATCTAGCATAATGCCATTAGAGAATGTCATGGAAGAACTAATAATAGTTCAACACATAGTCCTTTGGATCAAGTTTACCAAGATCACAGAATTGAACAGGGACATATGGATTTTTCTCAGCAGCTTTCACTAATAAAAATTCAATCCACTTAACTCCCCCTTCCTTGGCAATATGCATTAACTCAGACTCATCCAATTCTTCCATGTCCATGGGAGGATCAGATTCTGGTTCCTTTTTAGGATGAATCCAACCAGGGCCCTGTTGATATTGTTCATGCTGCTCTTTGATTTCTCATAAGTGCCAATCAACTTCTTCAGGTAGAAGATCCTGTGGTTTAGGCAGCACATTTCTGTTGCACCAATAATTACCACAGAGTCAAGTTTGCTCTTGGCAAGGAAGTCCCTCAAAGTCATGTTTATAATCCCTCAATATTTCAGAAGGATGTTTTTTCTCCCTGTAAATGTTGCCAGGTCTCCTTGGAACCTCATGCTGTTGACCAGATTGTCATGGTAATGGAGAAACCGGATGGGAGGGAGGCACACTTGAGTCTGCTGAACTAAATGAAGGAGCAGGAGAAGGAACACACTGAGGTGTACAGATAGGTTCATCTGCATAGCTCAAATTATCACTGTCTTCATCCTCAGTTTTAACTGTGGGAGACAGATATTTTTTGGTCTTGGGGTGAGCTGGTAGAGATGGAGGAGGTGGAGGAACTGAGGGTTGACATGGATGCATTGGTGTCCTTGGCCAATTAGGTTGAGGTTGAGTATTGCTATAGGGCTCATGGAATTCAGGAGTATGATATTTGTTGTCATCATCAGAGAAATCTGAATCAGATGGAGGAGGATTTTTATGCTCAGAAGTATCCTTGTATTGAGATGTGTCATACTGGCATTTAGGAAACCAGTTTTTGCTGAAGATAGCAGTGGCAGCTCTAAAGATTACATTTCCTTTTTGATGACACATGAATTTATGGTTTGTACCATCATAACCAATAAAAATCATGGCCTCCAATCTAGGAGAGAGCTTATTATCTCAAACCTCCTTTGGCAGGTAAACATAAGTGCCACATCCGAACACATGTAAGTAATTTACATTTGGTTTCTTTCCATAGACCATTTCCATGGGAGTTTTCCACTCAAGATGTTTGATGGGGGTGCAATTATACAAATGTACAGCTGTTTCCACAGCAAATTCCCACCAATTCTCTGGAAGGCAAGCATAAAGTCGCATGGCCTGCGCCTTTTCTTGAATTGTACAATTCAGTCGCTCAGCTCGACCATTCTGCTCATGAATGTGAGGAGCAGATGTCTCATGTACTATTCTGTTTGTGCCAAACAATTCCTATATTTCTTTAGAAATATACTCCCCCCTGTTATCCATGTGGATATGTTTGATCTTTCGACCATTAGATTGATTCTGCACCATAGCTACAAAATGCTTGAAGGCATTGGGCATTTCGGATTTATTGTGTAAGAATACAACCCATGCAAAGGAAGAGTAGTCATCTATGAAAGTAATAACCCACTTATAATGGTGGTAGGATAATGTTGGGAATTCTAGAAGATCCAAGTGGATACATTCTAGATATGCTATAGCATGAGAGTTGGATGGGGGGTGTGCACTTTCCTGCAGCTTACTATGAGCGCAGCTATCACAAATCTCTCCGGAATTAGGAATAGAAAACTCGGGAAAGTTTTTGATGTGTTCCTTGAACTTCCTGAGAACATTCTTCAAAGGATGTCCAAGTCAATGATGCCACAAATCATAAGCCATGGTTCCAGGGAGAGAAAGACAATTATGTGAGCCATCATAATGTCTGATTATTCTCGAATGAAGCATGTGAATGCCATCATGTAATCCCCTTCATGGTGTGAACATAAATAGGGAACCATCAGCACATAGGATATGAGTCCCAGATAAGGCACCCTGGGTTGTCATTCCTTCAAGGTAAAAAGTACCAGGGGACATGAGATGTCCAGTTAGCATTTTAAGATAAAAAACCAGCCATAGTACAATAGTCGTTAACTTGCCATCAAGATCATACTGAATGAGGACTCTGCCTTTTCTACCAATGGTGACTTGGGAATTAGCAGTATTGGCTTTACCAAAGTCCCCTTCCTCAAATTCAACAAAGTTGTTCATCTCTCCAGTAAAATGGTAAGATGCACCTGAGTCAAGCATCCAGGAAGCAAAATCTTGGGCATAGTTAGGAGATTTTTTACAAGCTCCACACTTACATTCAGATCTATCGATATCCTTACCAGATGTCTGTGCCAGAATTTTCTTACAAAGATATTTTGAAGGCAGCATAATTGGACGTTCATTCACAGTAAGCAGTGTTATAGAAAAGGTAATAATGTGATCAACAGACAGTACTCTACAAGTCCCAGCAGTCCAGTCCAATAGTCCATCAACAACAGCATGCTCCTTTAGAAGTGAGTTGGAGACTGAGGAGAGGGAGGTACATTTGTGGAGTCCCAGAAGCATTGAACTTCCAGGTCTATTCTGGATTCTAGCATTAGTGGATGAGCAGTTACCTGATGGAGAATGTATGTACTGGTACCCCTCATTGTCCTTGGTGTATTCCAAGATTGCATCATCCATGTAATCCTCATCAGGGATACATGGCACTTCTTCAATAGAAGTGCAAGGGACTGGTTCAGCCATGGGGATATCATAAGGTAGAATTACCTCAGAGATTGCAGGAAGCACCTTCTTAGGTGCTGGCTCATTGACTTTATACTTCTTAGAGTCCTCAGACTCCAAGAAACTGGTACAAGACTGGTACTTCTGCATGATCTCATGCTTCCTCTGCTGCTTCGGAGTTTTACCAATGAACCCTAGAGAACTGAAGTCCTGCAACAGGAAAGAAGTAGGTTCCTTTGGGGGTAAGGCATCACGGATCCTCTTGACAAGAGAGTGAGTAGAAACTGGAGGAGGGGGAATAAAGAGAGAAGCTTCAGTTGCAAGAACAATGTTTGTAGCCTGATCATCTGTAGCTTCCTTGGCCTTGCCACTACCACATTTGCCACATTTTCTCTTCTTCTTTTCAGCCTTGTTAGAACCACCAGGATTTGATTGTTGTTGTTGCTGCTGCTGCTGCTGCCCTTGTGGGTGCTGCTGTTGTGGCTGCTTCTGGTTAGACTGGTTCTGATTTTGGTTCAAGGTCTGATGGGGTTTAGTCTTATTAAAATTCTTAACCCCAGAAGCTTTGGAAGAATGTGAGGCTTGTGCCTGGCTGCAGGAATTGTGCCAAGCACCAACGATTGCATTCTGGACTATCTGGACTGTAAGAGACAAGAGGTCATTACCATATTGAACTAAAAGTGCAGCCCTGGTCACAGCCCATTGCTGGGGGATGTGTGTCATCAACATCAGAGCTCGAAGAGTCTGTGGGACATTGATTTCAGGGGTAGCATTCTCCAACTGGATAAAGTAGTTAACAAACATCATGATTTCCTTAGAAGAATCATCAGATCTGGAAAGACAGAAGGAATCAGCAGATGCATACAACTCATATGCAAAGCCAGCAGAGAAAGTTCCATAGGTATTATGGAGATGAACCCAGAGATTGGCAGCCCTAGTATGACCATGACATAGCATATCATCACTCAACTGGGAATTAAGCATCCCAAGAGCGAAAGTGTTGCAATTGTCATAAGCATTTTGCTGCTCTTGAGTCATTTCTGGGCAAGCATGCCAGCCAGGTATGGTATCAGTGGCTGCGACAGCAGACTGCACAGGGCCAGGAATAGGACAAATGTACCCATCCTGGATCATAGTGGTGACTGACCAGCCATCCAAAATAATCATAGCTATGCAAGCAAGAATGTGTTGTGACCAAATTGGCCAGTCAGCAGAGCCTTTGAGAATAGGAAGTGTGGGGATGAGTTGAGACATGATAAGGGATGAGAGATATTGTTCTACAACAAAACACAAGTTAGCATCATGTTGGGTACTGCGATTATTCGCACAGACAACAGAGCTATGAGCTTCCCTCCTAACTGAGTATGGTAGGAGTGAACAACTCTGACACCAGGGAGGCAGAAATCTTCACAGGGCCATTGCAAGACTCATACACTCCAGGTTGGTCGACACCACCTTCCGCCTCTTACAGTGAGACACATTATCTGGACAAATGTCCAAGACAGTCTGCAAACCACTAGAGTCGTACTGGCTAGTTGGAGCCCATAACCTGTTGAAAGCAATGTGTAGACAAGTAAAGTGTGTCATTGGGTAGGTACTCACAGTTATATGAGAAGGTGGTAAGCATTGTAGAAGTGTGAGGAGAGCAAAGTAAGTAGTATAAGAACTGTAGAAATAAAGTACATGATAATGCCCTTTATATACTCTAATGCTATGGTCCATGCTCACTAATCCTAAGGTCATGTGTAACTACGCTTTCTAATATGTATGCTAAGCATGGAGGTGAAACACTAATCTACTTAGTAATGAACACTGAGAGATTATTCAGTAATATATAATAAGTGCTATATATAAGCATCTATGTCAGCGCTTAGTGAGCATCTAACTCAGTGCTTAGTAGAGTGGCTATGTCAGTGCTTAGTGAGCAGCTATGTAAGTGCTTGGTAAGCAGCTTAATTAGTAATCACTTCAACACCTTTCTCTTTTTACATTACACTCTTTTTACCTTTTACTCTCTCCCAATCCCATTCTCTTCCTCCTCCCACACCTTTCTTATCAATGTCCCTATCTCTCCTCTTTCTTCAATCTCAGTTTTTTCTTTCTTTTTTAGTTGTTTGTTTCTTGACTCTCTCTCTCTCTCTCTCTCTCTCTGTCCCTCTGTGACTCTTTTTTCCTTTCTCTTTCTCTCTCTGTTTCTACATTTCAGTCTTGCTTAGTCTCTCAGTCTCTCCTTATATCCAGTCTCAGTCTCAGTCTCAGTCTCAGTTCTCTGTCTGTTTGTCTGTCTGTCTGTCTCTCTCTCTTAGCTCTCCATCCTCCTTTTGATATATGTATCTTGTTAATTAGGGTTAGGTTTTTTTTTATCTTTGAATTTTACTTTTTTTTATACAATGGTTTTTTTGGTGTTGCTTTTTTGATGCTTTTTTCTTGAAGCTTTTTTTTCGTGAATGATTTGAGAGAATGGGTTTGAGGATGATTAAGTCTTGAGAGTTCTTTTTGCTCTACTCAAGGGGCTGGAAGCTGTGTATAACACACCACATGCACACATCCAACACCTACCTCCCTTTGCACCTCTGGTGAGCGTTTTTTATAAGTTACAGTAATGGTTGTTAAGAAATTATGTTTTGGATCTTGTGGCTGTTTACTCTCCATTCCCTTGCAATATAGGTTAAAATCAAAGTATATTCAGTACTCAGGTCTGTCAAGCTGGAGTTCTACTAATTTCTACTTTGTATGACACAGGTGTTTAATATTACATATAACTTCTTTTTTTTCAACATGTAGACCACAACTTATTGGACATTGTTTCAATGTACCAGACACCTAGCACAAGTTACACCACTAGTTAAAATACATAAATGTAATGACAGATGAACCTTTCAAACTAACAAAGCATGTCAAAAATAAACCTAAAACCAATGGGCATAGTATGGAAATCAATAATTCGATCCCGACTTCGATGTACCTTGATAAACTAGTGTTTCTAATTAAAAAAAAAAAAAATTCAGTACATATATAATATCAAACTTCAAAACAAAACAAAAAATCTGACACTCACTAGTAGAAAATTCTGCCACATTATGAAATTGTCCTTCCTCCAGATCTTGTAGCTCAAAAGGTTGAACCACAAAATTAACTGGTGCAATTCTACTTCAGGAACTTGACATTATTGATAGATTCCTTGGTTCAGATGGTTTACGTTTTGGGTGCCAAAACTTGGACATCCAAGAAGATTCTGATTTTGTAATGGAGTTCAACTTTGGCAAGGTTAGAAGTAGACTGCTTCTACTTCCGCTCAGACTGGTCATCTGTATTCTCGGATGTGTTTGGTTGTTGATGAGGCGACTCCTTGGGATCCTCCTGACTAGGCTGGCTTTGGTCCTTGGGAGGTGAGTTATTATCTTCATCACTCAAGTAGATGTACTCATCCCCTGATCCTTCGTCTTTATCAGAATCATCAATTTTGTATCCCATCACACGCATTCTATTTTTCCTATACCAACTTACAAGATCGAGGCTCGGATCCGCTAGCTGATGTTTTGTAATCACCAGAGGGTCCTCATAGTGTATGTCATGAACAAGATAATGCTCATTATCCATCCTGCTAACAGAGAACCTCAGATCGCCTGATTGTACCCCTGGGTATTCATGAACTACCAGCTCATACAATCCATTCAATATCCAATTTGCATTATTGCAGTATGGGTCTCTCCAATCTGTACTTATGTGTCTGACTATCATGCAGTCGAGATGGTTGGAGGGAGTTGGCTGGTACAGAAAGTGGTTCAGATGATGATAGAAGTGTCTGGCCACTGACAAGGGGCTCCAGGTGAGTATACAATCTTCTTGAAATGTCATTTGGAACCTAAAGCAAGTATCCCACATGGAATATTCATTCTCACCACTTCTCCTGATCCTAAACCTGGAATTCATCCTTCTTGTTTGGTGTTCTGAGTCACTAGGGTTAGAGGAGTAAGGGGAATAGTGGTGTAGTATGGCTGATAGTCTGCTCAGCCCAACGTCTCCAATCCATGATCTGAATCTCAGTCCTGAATCAGGGTTGTGGTGTAGTATGATAAGGCTTTCAAATCTCAAGAACCTCATGCCTTTGTAGTAGAATGATATTGGTGAGTCTCCTCCTTGTGGACTTAGGGAAGGCAATAGTGCTGAGGCTTCAACGTTATATTGCCATTTATTAGTGAGGTCCTTAAATGATATACTCTGATTTTTGGATTCCAGGTGAAGTCGGAAAGATCTGTTGACTCCATCATACTCCAAACCCATGCCTGTGTCCCTTATTAATTCATGGTGAGCAATTGATATTTTATCAAACAAGTGGGGATCTGTCATTCTCATTTCTTGTACTAGATCCTTGCCCTCCTCCATCAGGAAATTATATGCTGAGTCAAGGTACTCATCCATATTTGTTATCATGGAGAATAATGGGATGCTATCAAGTGACACAGAGTTGTGAGTCTCACTATCCAGATTTTCAATCTCTCTAATAACCGATAACTCAATGTTATTGTTTGAGAATCCAGGAGGTTTTGATCTGCTGGATGATTGAACTTTGTTTCATTCAGGACATTGCCTAGACATGTGTCCAGACTCTTTACAGTTGAAACACTTGTTCTCAGATCTGAGCCTATCCTTTTCTTCACTCGTCATGGGTGCTTTTCTCATTGGTGGTGCTGTCCTAAAGGGACGTGTATCCTTATGATTATGGTCTGGTTTCCCAAGACCATTTGTCTTCTTTCTGAAAGATCTCTCTTTGCTGCAATGGTTTCTCCTGTTTGAAGATCCTTCCGATGAATTGTGTCTACTGTGATTTCTAGAACAATGTCTATTATTTCTGTCACCCTTTCGACTATCATCCCCTCTCTCTTGATCCTTGGGAAGTCCTTGGAAGAGAGAGTCAGCAATTTCATTTAGTTCCACAGCTTGTAATATAGTGTGGAACGAACATGTTTCTGGGTTCAGCTTATCCTTCCACAAGGCTGCCTGTAGACTCTTGTGCAGACCATCCCAAAGTTTGTGTACTTTAGTCCTTTTACCAGATAGTCCAACCATGATGAATAACTCATTCAACTCAGATGCATACTCCTTGACAGGTCTGCTTCCTTGGAAACAGTTATCAAGTTTGCATCTCTAAATAGCCTTGAAGTTTGCTGGGAAGCAGTAGTTGAACAACTCCGTGAAGAAAGTTGTCAATTTCCAATGCTGACTTCTTAGCAAAACTTCTCAAGTGTAAAAGGTATATGCCTTGTCAGTTAAGAAGTTTGATATGACTGACACTTGTCGTTCCTTAGGTATCTGACCATCAAGGACATAATTGGTAGATTGTGTGACAAACCAATGGAAGGTTTGAGGATTGGCATTCCCATTGTACTTCTCAGGTGGAATTGGTTTCAGTAAAGAGTTACTGCCTTTGTACTTAGTGTAAGTTTTCTTACTTTTATGTTTGTGTTTCTTATGAGACTTTTTCCTGTTCTTGCGAGAGTGCTCACTGCCAGAGGAGGAGTCATGACTCAATTCAGAGGATGAGGATCCTGAGTCTGATGAGCTCTCAGTGAGTGATTCATCTGAGGAGCTCATTGAGTACTCAGAGTCACTTGAGTCCGAAGGCTCAGTCTCATTTTCACTATCACTAGAGAGGTCTGCTTTAATGGGCTTGCGTTTCTTGTTCAAGCCATTCAACACCCTTCCAAGATAACTATCAGGGTTCACCTGATTTGAGGGGAGTAGATTTTTCTCTCCTTCTGACTTGGACTTGTGTTTAGCATGCCTCCTTTTGTTCTTCTTCTGGGACTTAGTTGATGCTTTCTCAATACTTTGTTTAAAGTCATCCAAAAGTTGAGACTTCCCACGTTCTTCTTTTTGAGAAGTCTTCTTCTTGGAATTGTTCTTCTTTTTACTTTCAGTCTCAGTTGACACGACCTCATGGTGGTTCATTGCCTGTTTATTTTGTGGAGCACTACCTTGGGATTTTTCAGGGTTGGATGTACTCGACAGTCCAACCTCACTCCTCTTTTTCTTTTCGATCTCAGCCTTGAACATCTCAAGTAGTTGTTCCTGGGCTTCAGTGTTCAGCTTGTCGAGTGGGATATTCAACAACCCCCAGTTGGATGGGTTGGGTCCCTTTCCTTTGTCTTTTGTAGTGGCATCCTTGTCATCAGAATCCAATGATGATGACTCTTGGTCACTTGACAAAGTGCGAATGCATTTTACTAGCAGTTTGCATTCTTCTTTGGTGAGGCTGGCAGTTGCAAGATTGATTGCATCAATCTGCTCCTCTATGAACTGCTCTCCTCCATTGTGAGGAGAGGCTTCACTATCATTTGAACTGTCACTCTCTTTGTTGTCTTCCTCAATGAAGGCAGATTTATTTTTCAGAGGTAGACTAGCTACAGGAGTTGTACTGACTATGGTAGCTAGAGAGTTTTTATCCTGATGGCTTCCATCAGGTCCATCAGGATTGCTCGCTGATGTAGGACCATCCTCGTGGTCATGATTACTAAGTTGGCTCTCTGCCCTTCCCTCTGCGATCTCACTAGATGTCTGGTCTTGGAGATTCTCTGCACCGGCTGAGGTGGAAGTAGGGGTTTTTAAAGGAACAGAAGTGGGCATACCTTTCTTTGGAGCTACTCTCCGAGAAGGGACTGACCCTTTTTGAATCTCTTGGTCTCAAAACGAATATGACGACATGGTGACGAAGCGAGTGATGGTGGCAAGATAGATAAGATAAAGAAATTGTTGACAGCAGCAACTTGATGGAGATCTCGGTTGATCAGACCAAGGGGGATCCAGTAGAGAGGCATTGTTGGTGTTTTGTTGTTAGTTGCTTTGAGTCTTCTTGAGGTAGAGTCAGATAGAAGCAGATAGTTTTTTGGCTGTTAAAAATATGTGGCATCAGGTGATTGGAATCACTGTGAGTGCACACAAAACTATTCTTAAGCTAAGGTAGACAATGCCTTATTTCTGCACCCCTTATGTAATCAACATTTCCCCTAAGTCATGCCTCATATTTAAACACTTCCACAACATTTAAGTAGTAAATATCTCCAAGGGAGTATAGGGGGGATTTGTTTGAGCAACTCCCTGGAAACAAAATTTCAAAACTCAAAAAAATGAGTAAGATATTGAGAATTCTTTGTTTTTACCAAAAAAGCTCAAAACATCCTATTATTCAATTCTACACTCAAAAGATTTTGTGTCAAAAAATCGAGCAAGTGATTTGGCCGCTTACACAATATGTTTGATGTGACTGATCATGACATACTAGTGATGTAACATACCCACAAGGTCACGGTTTCAACTCTCATGTAGAAATAAATATAAAGTGCTTAAAACTGTTAACCAGACATTTACTCTATAATTAGAGTGCTGCAAATAGGCAGATACATTATTATAGGCCTTAGAGAATTAAAAGGCAAAATTAATTTCCCAGAATCTGCTGCCTCAACTTCAAATTTTTTTGAGATCCAACATTTGGCTGCTTATATAAGCACATTATGTAAGGTGTAGAAATAAGGTGTCGTCTACCTTACAAGATGTAACAGTCCAATGTAATGGATATTTAAGAAAAGCCTGTCTAATACAAAACAGGGGTGCAAGTCTTTTATAGTAGATAACATATTTGGTAATGAGAGGGAATCATAACAAAGAAGATTTAACTAGGAGATAACAGGAGATCTGATAATGGTATGATCACGTGAGAAGTATACGTTTCCACCACAGATAGGTCTCGGTCTCTCAGTCTTCAGACAAATTTCCCCCACATATATCCTTGTTTTTCCTTAGGAACTTGTGCATACATCCACTCTGGACCCACCTCCAGTTTCCAAAACTCATTCCAGTGGTGTTAAACTAGCACCTTATCATGACAACATCAATCGGATTCAATGTCTAGCGACTACACACCTTAGAACTCCTGCTTCTCCCACCTTTGTGTCAGGAATGCTCTAGACAGTCCCCAAGGTCAGTATTTATTGTTGGTTGAGGTTAGAAGAGTTGTGGTTGGATATTCTGTTTGGAGTTCTGGACTTGTAGATTGTTTCCGCTTTCTGTGACATCACAATGTCACGTCACACGTTACTGAAGCGTCCTGCAGACACATGAAGACTCTCTAGTCTAATACAAGTGTCTGCAGGTGAGTAGTTAAGAAGTTATTGTATCTTTCTAGTCTAATACAAGTGTCTGCAGTGTTTGTGTTCTATCTCAGTCATTTCTCATTGGTCTCCTTCCATTCCTTCGTCATTGTGCTCGTCTCGTCGTCCTCTACGATCCTGCGCTTACAGGTTATGGGCCCCGTGCTTTAGGACTTCAAGAAACACGTTATTTATTCACATATTCCACTCTCTACTGCTCAACACTCTTTCTACTATTTTACAACGACTTTATGGCTTTCAAAATGCGTCACTCATCCTCTGGACATCCCTCCCTTCCTCCTAAACCTTCAGCTCTACCTCAGGCCGCTTTTCCAACCACAAAATGCGATTTTTGCGGAGTTACAGGCCACTCTCAGGTTTCATGCTTTAGTTTTGAGAAGGCAAAGGCAAAAGCTCAATATCTCGCCAACCGACCGTCCGAATCACGTCAAACTCGTCATACACGTTTATCTCATATTTCGCAAACGACACCCAAAATTTGGTGCGACGAGACGAACTCCTTCATTACCGAGTTTGCTGGCAATGCAACATCTACCCTTCCTTCCTCCAGCCCTCTCCAACCTCATGCAAGTTTCCAATGGCTTTGTGACACCGGTGCTACATCTCACATGTCTCCCCACCATCACTGGTTCAGGAACTACACCCCCTCTCGCATTCCCATTCGCTTGGCTGATCATTCTGTGGTTTACTCAGCTGGCATAGGTTCTGTGGTGTTTGAGCCTATTCTGAAAGGAAAGAAGGCTAGACCGGTCGAATTTTCGAGGGTTTTACACGTTCCTGACCTAGGGAACAACCTCCTATCTTGCCTACATCTTACCCGACATAAAGGCTTCAATATCAACATCTCTTCCCATTCCATCACCTTCAGGAAGTCCAGATCTACTCTCTTTACTGCCACCATTGACTCTGACAACTGTGCTTACCTCAATGGCTCAGTTATTGCCTCTGAGGTCGCTTTTTCCACCTCTACACTCCCTCTTGACCTCTCCCTCTGGCACAGACGTTTCATTCACCACAATTACTCAGATGTGAAGAAGATGATTGCTCAAGACCTGGTTACTGGTATTTCTCTTGATTCTGATTCACTCCCTGACCCAATTTGTGAACCTTGCCTTGCTGGAAAGATGCACTCGACTTCATTCCCTCCCTCCACCCACCATACTCGATCTCCACTCGAACTCATTCATTCTGATCTCCATGGTCCTCTTCCTACACCTACTGCTCAAGGTTACAAATATTGGATTACCTTCATTGATGATGCTACTCGATTTCGGTCTGTTATATTACTCAAGGCCAAGTCTGAAGCTTTCGAAGCATTCAAACGCTACAAAGCATGGGTAGAGAACCAACTCGGGATGAAGATCAAGGTGCTTCAAGATGATAAGGGAGGTGAATACATGTCCAATGCCTTTTGCTCCTTCACTATGGGGTGTGGTATTGAACGTAGGCACTCTACCCGTAATCGTCCTCAGCAAAATGGTCTTGCCGAACGTGCAAATCGAACAATGGGTGAACGTATCACCACCATGCTCTCGGAATCTGGTCTTCCTCCTTCTTTCTGGGGCGAATGTATTGCCTCTATGGTTCATGTCTGGAATCACCTTCCTACTTCCCCACTTCCTCACACCACACCATTTGAGGCCTTCTACAAGCGTAAACCTGACGTCTCTCACCTTCGAGTCTGGGGATGTACTGCCTACGTTTTCATACAAAAGGATAAGCGTACATCTCTTGAACCTCATATGGAGAAGTGTATTTTCTTGGGTTACGAACCTGGTTACAAAGGTTGGAAGTTTTATAATCCAACAACTCGAAAGGTGATCATCTCTGAAACTGCTCATTTTGACGAACGCTACTTTCCGGGTCTTTCAAAAGGGAAGACGAACAATATTCCTGACTTCTCTCTATTCTCTATACCATCTTCCTCTTCATCATCTACTCCAACTTCGCCAATGATCTCAGGTGTTCCACTTCCCGAAGATGAGGGGGGTATTGTAGAGCATTCCACTTCACTTCCACCTCCAGTTCCTGCTGCTCCTATTCATCTTCCGGCACCTGTCCCACCTTTACCTTCACCTTCACCATCCCCACCTCACTCACCAAAACTCTCTCCACCTCCAACACCTCGCATTCAACCAGCTACACCTCCTCCTCCTCCTTCTACTCCTCCTCATCATCAACCACCATCTGCTGAACCACCATCACGTAGACGAGGTTCTCGGATTCGAATACTCTCTTGGAAAGCTCGGGAAAACCTCAACAACAACAACAACAACCCCGTTTTACATCTGAGTCTGAGGCTGAGGCTGAAGCTGAGGAGAGTGACGAAGATTTCGCGTTTTTGGTATCTGATGAGAAGAATGGTTTTAAGGAAGTTGAGTTTGCTGGTAACGTGTCATCTGGTCATCCAGGATCATTCAAAGCTGCGATGAATTCCCCTGATTCACATTTGTGGAAAGAGGCGATGGACAAGGAGTACTCTACACTCGAGGCGAATGGTACTTGGGAACTTATTCCTTTACCCCGTGGTGAGAAAGCTATCAAGTCTGGTTGGGTTTACAAGATTAAGGACAATCCTGATGGTTCCATCGAACGGTATAAAGCTCGTCTTGTTGCTAAAGGTTACGCTCAACGTCCTGGATATGATTATACTGAAGTCTTTGCTCCAACATTCCGTCCTGCTTCCCTCCGCCTCATTGTCGCCCTTGCCGCCAAAGAAGGTTACAAGTTACGCTCTATCGACATCTCCTCCGCCTTTACTTATGGTGACTTGGAAGAAGAGATCTATATGCGTCAACCTGAAGGTTATCATTTTGGTGACTCAAACATGGTTTTTAGGCTTCGAAAATCGCTTTATGGACTCAAACAAGCAGCTCCACAATGGAACAAGAAACTTCACTCGGTCTTCATTTCACTTGGTTACATTCGACTCCAATCTGACAGCTCTATCTACATCTACTCTAAAGGTCCAGTCAAGGTTATTGTTCCCATTTTCATTGACGATATTACTCTCGCTTCGAAGGATGACAAGGCCATGGACGATACAATCAAAGAGCTCTCTACTCACTTCAAACTTCGAGATCTCGGCTCTACCTCCTGGTTATTGGCTGTTAAGGTTGATCAAGACCCCTCTCATCGCTCTATTTCGCTTTCACAAGAGAAATATGTCAAGGAACTCCTTGAACGCTTCCAGATGTCTGACTGTCGACCCGTGAAGACCCCTCTCACTCCTGGACTCAATCTCTCCACTGTCACTGTCACTGAAGATGACAAACTCCTCATGAAAGATGTTCCCTACCTCAGCGCTGTTGGCGCTCTTCAATATCTGGCCACCATGACTCGTCCTGACATTGCCTTTGCTGTTTCTTACCTTGGGAGATTCAATCACAATCCTGGTCCTCAACATTGGGCTGCTGTCAAACATCTCTTCTGCTATCTCAAGGGCACAATGGACTATAAGCTGGTCTACAAAGGTGACATGGCTACTGAGGATCTCTTCATCACATATTCTGATGCTTCTCATGGTTCATGTCAAGAGACTGGAAGGGCTACGGGTGGTTATGTGACTTTGGTATGTGGTGCGGCTGTTGGTTGGTCTTCAAAACGTCAGAGTTTAGTCACTCTCTCCTCCACTGAAGCTGAGTACGTTGCAGCTGTTGAAGGCAGAAAGGAGATTATGTGGATGCGCAACATTCTATCTGAGTTCGGTTATTCCTTCACTTTCCCCTCCATTCTTAACATCGACAACCAATCTGCTATTACTGTTGCTAAGAATCCTGAACACCATGGTCGTATGAAGCAATTGGATTTGTGTTATTTCTGGCTCCGTGATGCTGTTCAAAACAAAGTCATTTCCCCTCTCTTTGTTCCTACCTCTGAACAACTGGCTGACATCTTCACCAAGGCTGTTGAACCAAAGGCAGTCTCTCACTTTGTTCCTCTTCTTGGACTTTCATCATAATTCCTTCTCTTCCTTTTCTTTTATCACTTCACTCTTTTCCTTTCCATTTATTTCCTTCCTTTGTCTGGACTGGCTAGATCAGGGGGGTATGTCAGGAATGCTCTAGACAGTCCCCAAGGTCAGTACTTATTGTTGGTTGAGGTTAAAAGAGTTGTGGTTGGATATTCTGTTTGGAGTTTTGGACTTGTAGATTATTTCCGCTTTCTGTGACATCACAATGTCACGTCACACGTTACTGAAGCGTCCTGCAGACACATGAAGACTCTCTAGTCTAATACAAGTGTCTGCAGGTGAGTAATTAAGAAGTTATTGTATGTTCTAGTCTAATACAAGTGTCTGCAGTGTTTGTGTTCTATCTCAGTCATTTCTCATTGGTCTCCTTCCATTCCTTCGTCATTGTGCTCGTCTCGTTGTCCTCTACGATCCTGTGCTTACAGGTACATATGTATGTTCCTTTCATTATACATATGTATGTGCCTTTTATTGTACATATGTCTGTATATATATACCCATTATTATTATATGACACATTTTTTCATGATTAATGATGATTTTCTACACCTTTAGTTTTGTCATATGCAAAAAAAAAAAAAACATAAGTTGTAGTAGGATTCTTCTAAAGACTCAAGTTTTCTAGACAATATATAGTATATTTCTTTATTAGAATGTCAAACTATTATATTTTACTTCAAAAGATTTAGTATTCTACTTCTGTTCCATAATGATAGAAAAACTGCAGTATATATAATTGCTCTTTCTTGCCCCATATATCTAATCAATTTTCTAATTCTTGTAAGTCCTCCATTTCCACATTCTGCTGCACTAGAGTTGATTTTTCCTAATGATGGTTGGCTAGAAGAATATGTTTTAAGAAAATAGGCTGCACTACAAGATTTATGACCTGCAGAATGAAAATTATCAATGAGAAATAGGGTATCCATAAAAAAGTCTGGCTCTCTTGAATGACAATAAGGTCCAAGCTGGCAAGCAAAATCATAAATAACATATTTAGAAGCTTTTGGCCATCTTGTAACCATTGCTGAAAATACATCATTTCTTCCTTCACTTGAAGAAATGCAATGATATCCATAGCAAATAGAATGAGTGTACCATGCACACATAATTCCTCCAGTTAAGCCAGATTCTCCATAAGTGCTGTAATATTTATTACATTTTCCACCTCTGTCTTTTGGCTCATTTCCAGCTTCATGTTTAAGACCAGGATATTGAGGTCTATAACAAATTTGGGGTAAACTATATTTACATCCACTCTATAGAAATTTAGTAAAAAAAATAAGGTAGTTATAATATAAAAAATACCTTTTGCCATCCACCTTCAGTTTTTTCAATATTATCTATAATCTTGGGACAAGGATATTTAATTATCTTTTCCATCAATCCTTTACATCTTTTGTTCATCCAAGAACAAACCCCAAGAATAGAGTTATCCCAATATGGTTGTTGTTTTCTTTCATAGTTTAGAAGCCAAAATAAGGATGGAATACAACACAAATGATCAAAATTTGTTTTTTGGGTAGGATCATTGATAAAGTCTTCCAATAATAACAATGCTGGTCAGTTAATAACTTGAAGAGCAGAGTCATTACTTCCTAACTATTCAATATGAGAATAGTATTGGTAACAGTTAATCAAGAATTGATAAAATACCTGGTAAAAAAATGAAACAACTTCTTTTGGACATTGATTATTATGTTTTGATATTGCACTTGTAGTGCAATATTGTTTAAAAAGTAAACCCAAAGATTGGTTTTCTTTATTAAGCATATCTTGAAGGATAGGGAGAGATTTTCAAGTCTTGTAATTAGTTTTTGAAGATTTTTGGTAATTGTGGTATGAGATTTATCCTCAGAAGAATCATTATCAGAAAGCAAGTTTTTGGAAGGAGGAGTAAGACATAAAGGTTCTGAAAATGTAGATCTTAATAGTTTTCTACAATCAGAATTTTCAATAAAAGCCTGGTTACGAATATATAAGCAATTTCGTATAGGAGCATTGGGATGAATAGAGGTTGGAGGATGGAGAGATTGTTGAAGATGTTTTTTGCTGAAGGCAAGTGTAACTCCATCCCAAATTATAGTCTCTGGAATATCTTTACATTGAGGACATTTCATATCTTCTTCTAATAAAAGAAGAGAAGCATATCCAAACCAAGCAGAACGAAAAGTCTTTTCATCCACAAAAGATAGAGAGCTTTGATATTTCTGATATCTTGAAGACACTACTTTTACCCAAGAGGTAAAAGGAGTTTCAGAGGTTGCATAGGAGATAGTATAGTCTTCAAGAAGGTCATGGGAGAATAAGGAGTGGTTGTTGAGATTAAAGATTCCATATTCCCTACAATCTGGTCCAATTGCTTGATAACGACTTTTAGAACAGCTTGGGCATTTTTGAAGTTGAATTCTTGTAGCGATTGATTTTGTAAGAGTATAGACAATACAATCTAACTCATAGGTAGGATGTACTTTCATATATTCTTGTTCACAGGAACATTTGGAGAAATTGTTCAAGGAAAGAAGAGGTAGAAGGTTGGTAACAGGAGGTGCTTCAGAATATAGGGCAATATTGTCGGTAGGAATCCAGAATGATAAAAGAGGTAATATAGGTTGATATGAAATGGGTTTATTGTCTTTAATCCCCACAATAGGAATAGAAAGATTATCTAGAGATAAACCTTATTAATAAATCATAAAATGTTTAATAAATGTTTTCACCTCTATTATTAGGATCTTGAGATGCTGAAAATCCATTTCCATTGAAATAGAGTATTGATCTTTGTATATGAGTACATTTGGTTCCAGGATCTTTGTTGCAACTCCAAGTTCCAAGACCATTATCAGGACCCTTATAAGAAGTAATAGTGCAACCTTTAATAGCATTGGGATCCTTTTTTGATGATACTGAAAAAAGATTAAGAAATCCAAATTCAATCCTTTCTCATAGGAAAATAATAACATCAGAGTCAATATCTAAAATATAACTTGAGTTATGATAAAATAACTTTAGAATAGAATTTAACCTTCAGGATCTTCAAACTTATTAGGATATTGTAATAAAAATCTTGTGTGAACACAGTTATTGGTTGATATTCCTTGACCACAATAACAAACAGGTATAGGAGGGCTTGAAGAATAATCCATTTGTAAATAAAACCATTGATCCTATTATAGGTTTAGAAATAGAATGTATTATTTAAGTATTAATACATACCTTTAGAATAGATGATTTTGCATCCCAACCTGGAACAATGTATATATTTGATGTAAGTCGATGGAAAGGAATTGCCTTAGTTAAAACTCCATTGACAAATTCATCATAGGTATCTTGAGGAGTTGGTAGTCCAAATATATCATCTTGTATATATTGATCTGGTACTTCAGGCTCTGAAGATAGATTAAAGATAGGTATACCAGTTATTGTAAGATGATCAAAAGGGTTAGAAAGTTCTTGAGATGTGGATTTAAAAGAAATAGATTTTCTTCTTCTGTTGAACCCAGGTTTTTGATGACGTGGTTTTTTCTAAGGTGTTGAACTTGGACCAGATAGAGGATCATCTAGAGTAGTCAAAGAAGAAAATGGTTCTGGACCAGTAATAAAAGAGATGTAAAATCATTAGAGATTTGTCTTTGTCTTTTGCCTATAGAGGTAGGAATAGAGAATATAACATAATAGTAGATGGAGTATAAAGATAGTAATACAAATTACATAAGTTCAACCATGCCTTCTTCCAGACAACGTTGTCCAACTCAAAAGATCCTTGATACTCCTATTGGTATTAAAAAGACCTGTTGTCCTCCTACATGTCATATATGCCCAAATAGACCACTTAAAAAGAACTATGGATGTAGTGGGAAAAAAAAGGGAAGGATTCTTACTTCACAGGTGAATTTTTACTTTTATAAATGAATAGGTCTAATATTTTAATAGAAAGTATTGGAAAAAGCATTAGTAGATGGACAAGAAGAGGAAGGAAGTCTGGAATTGAGAGATGATAGTCCAGAGGAGGATAATATCTCTCATCATGATTCTCCTACTCCTCAAACTGGATTACAATCCTTATATACATATTCCAGTTCCAAGAACTCTGTTATCTAATAGAGAAATGAGAAACTGGTCTGAAACACCAGGAACTGAAGATTCAAGAGGCTCAACAGACTATGATGATATTGATAATGATTCAGATATTTCATCTGAGTCTTTCTTGATTAACATTATACAATCCGTACCAAGTTCTAGATCGAATTTAGAGTAAAGAATATTGGGAAAAAGGTTTTTGCTGCCCAAGATAAGTGTTTGTTAGAGAAATTGGAGGATAAAGAGATTGCAGTTGACAGGGTGAAAATCAAGTTGTAAAAACACCATAGAAAGCCAAAAGTATCTAGTAAAATAATGAGATAGGAGATAATAATTAAAAATAATGCTTATGGAGATACAAGTTGACAAACATCAGCCCTATCTTTTACCAAGAGAAAAGGACCACCACACATAATAAAAAACAAAAGGGCTGTTTCATCTTTCTGAATTATTTTAAGTAAAGATGGAGGGAAAATGATTGGAAATAACTAAGAACATTATTAGTATATGAAAAAAGAAAAAGAGTAAAATCTATACCTCAGAAATTGGAATAGCCTCCATGTTGGGAGGAGGATCAACCCAAATAAGCCTAGTATCAGGAGTAGAATGTGTATGGAGGAAAAAAATATAATGTTTGAATCCAAATAAATAGTTAGATAATTTTATTTCTGAATATTAAAATAGAAAATTACTTCTTTAGTTTGGTACAAAGCTTTACAATTCTCTTTTTGAGTTTCTTAACTGTAGTATCTGCAGATAGATCAATTTTAATTTCAATTAACTCCAAATAGCCATAAGGAGATCCTTTAGATCTTGGAAAATAGGACAGGAGATGTCCATAGGCCAAAGTAGAGACACATGATTTTGGGTTGAGAGATGAAAGTTGAAAAACAACAATGGCAGTATTATTGATATTAATAGTTGAGAACTTGGACCAAAATAAGATATTGGACTGGAGTGGAAAAGTTTGATTGAGATTTTTGAAAGGCTAAAAAATATTTGATTAGGTTTGGAATATCAATAATTAAAAATATGAACCTTATATGGAGTGTAGTCTCCGTTAGTCTTAATCCAACATTGAGGGCAGGTAAACTTCTGCTTTAACTGTTGTCTTTCCAAGTTGGGAAGACAAACATCTCTACAGATTGCACCATCACAAGTATCACAAAAGATAAGATCTCCACCATTCATACAAAGAGAACAATACTAGATAAACATGTAAGTTAAATGAAAACAATAAAGAAACATATTATACAATATGGTCATTTGTAGAAGTTGTGGTCTGATGGCTTGAAGTAGTAGTAGGACCATCAACTTCCATAGAATCATCTTCTTCGAGAGAAGAAAGATCACCATCAAAGAGATCAATACTGTTGAGAGAGAGTTTAGAACATTTTTGAGGAGGCATGATGGAGGTACAAGTTAGAGAATGAAAGATATAATCTTGAAGTATTTGAATCAAAGATCAATCAATCAATCAATCAGTCAGTAGCTATAAAAGGAATCTTATATTAAATTTAACGAAGAGATGCTTAAAGAAGAAATATGATATTAAAATATATTTCATTATAATACAATAGTTACTAGTGCGAAAATATGGCATTTAGGGTTAGGGTTAGGACGACATTTTAGCAAAAAATTATATACATACCAAATACAAGTCAAGAAGAAGATTAAAAACACTTTCAATAAGAAGTTTGAGCTAACTTCATATTAAAAGTGAAAATGAAACATATACTACTTGTGGGTGCTCAAGCCACAAGGAATACATGTTCCAAAAGAAATGTATACTATGAAAAAAAATACTATATACAACTACACTACTTTACCTAAGACCTTGGAATGATGAATCAGTATTAGAAATAAAGAACAAGTAAAAGAAACATCACCTTAAAGCTTGTAAACCACAAACCACAATTTCGTGAACAACCTGAAATCCCAAATACATCAGTTGTCTAACAAATAAACAGTTGAACTTACATTTCTACTCTAAATCTCTCCCACCCAAGAAAACATAGAAAACACTGATTAGAATAGAATAGATTAACAGACTGACACTCACCAAGTTTATCAACACCCAACACCTATCCCAACAATCTATAAGACAAGCCAAAAGTTAGATAAGTAGAATTGAAATAGAAGTACTTACAAAAACGGATGTTGAACCATACTGAAGATGAAGACACAAGAAATCATCCCTCCTCTCTTGCAAACAAGAGAACCCTTGAAATACGAAGTCTCAAGGCACATTAGAGTGGACAATAGATAGACCCCCCCAGACCCAGAACAACCACCTACCTCCTCCAAAGAAGGGGTATCTTGGAAGTACAAAACCTCCAAGCACATAAATGGTTATTGAAAAGAGAACACACCATCTCTTCCTGCAAACAGGAAGAACCCTGGAAGTACAAAACCTCCAGGCACATTAGGATGGAACAGCATAAGAACAACAATATCAATGCCAGCTCTATGTTTCCGAAATGAGCGGCAAGTCAACATGTGTCCCTATGTAACGAAGACCTTTCAAAGAAAGGTAACACCAGTACCACACACAATCATGTTCATAGCTGGGGCCCTCAGCATGAATGAAGATTATGACACAGGGCTGCCTCTGGTGTGACATCGTCAAGGTAGAAGAATAAATGGGAATACTGAAATAAAAATACCAAGAATAGAAGTAACTTTACATTATAAATAGTACTCACCTTATTATAGCACATGCTATAAATACAAGCTGATCAACACAGACAATGACAATAAGGATACTGGTGATCATGGATGACAACGATGGTCACCAAGATGAATGATGACAAGGCCAATAACATACGTTGATTGTAGACAATGACGAGGGAACCGGCTGTTCATAGACAATGATGACGATGACGATGAGAGGATCAAAGATGACGACGGAATTGTAAAGCAGCAAGCAAGTGATTAATACATAAGCCAAGTCTCGAGAATGATGAAGCAGATGTTGAACAAGGGGGATACAGAGATGACAAAGGTGGGGGATGGTGGGGGGAAATAAGAAAGAACATTTTCGTGCTTGGGCTGGTATATATGGCCCCTGATCCTGAGGACCCTGGGTCTGATGCCATGTCACCAGGTCTTGTCAGACCATGTGAAACTGGGCCGATTACTAGATGGGCATTCACATCATGATTCAGCAGTTGAGCCATTGACATTCATACATGAGACCATGATGTAAAACATGTATTTTTAAGAGAAAAAAGAATATACAACAAAGAACAATGTACCTCTGTAATAACATATGTATCTACAACCTGATCCTGCAATAATACAAACCACAAAGGAGGCTTTTTAATGAAATCGACATTGTAAATAGATTAAGAATCAGGATCAGTGATGACATGTAAACGGGGAGGATCAATAATCATCCTTGACTTGTAAACAGTGGAATCAAGAATTGTTGACAATGTGTAAACATCTATGACATGTAAACAGGGGATTGAGAATGATTGATGACATGTAAACCACGAGGATCAAGAATCGTCAATGAAGCATAAACAGGGGGGATCGAGAATAGTCCAGGGCATGTAAACCAGGAGGATCAAGAATCGTCGATAACTTGTAAAGAATCGTCGACGACGTTTAAACAGGGGGGGGGTCGAGGTCGAGAATCATTGACGACTTGTAAATGGGGGATCGAGAATCATTGACGATCTGTAAACGGGGATTGAAAATCGTCGGCGGCCTGTAAACCAGGAGGATTGAGATGGCCGATGAGTCACTGGCCAGGAGAGCACGACACCGTCACCCATTGTGTCTGGGTAAGCACTGTCTAGTTCCATGTAAGCAATGGCAAGAGGAGGAAGATAACTTACAGTGTATGACATTGGCTTCCAACCTCATTTTCCTAAGTCTGAGCAGCCCATTGACACCTTCTTGCTCTCAGTGTCACGGACTTGTTGTACCTGTGGACAACACTGTATAATAAGAAGTAGATCATTCCAGACCAGTGTAAAATAAAACTAAATAACGTACCGCAATGACAGAAAGCGTTGCTCAAGAAATGGGGAGAAGGACGGATGACCCAAAGGGTCTTCCTCCCACATTTGGCATCTTCTGGTCAAGCATTTCTCTCAACATCCAAGTCCAGGCATAGTCCCTTGGTTTGCTACTTATTTTTCTTGATGGTTTGTGATCCCTGTCACTCTCAATAGTAGCTTCCTGCCACCTCGCTCTCTCCCGTTCTCGGACTTGTTCAACATCTTTCCGTTCTCATTCTCGTTCTCTTTCTCTCTCCCGTCACTCCCCTCCTCCTGCCGTCTGTCTGTGCTGCTCATCTGTACTCCGGGGTTCCTTCTTATCCTGGCTGTGTGATCCAGCAGGATCCAAATTCACATCACCTCCACTCCTCTTTGGCATCCCTTTGAACGCGTTCTCCTCAGATTGTTCAGCTTCTGTCATGACGCCTGGGATTCCTGAAACTGGTCTGTACTCTCAAGTTCCTTATCCTGGCTGTGTGATCCAGCAGGATCCAAATTCATGTCCCTTCCCCTCGTCTTTGGCATCCCTTTGAACGTGTTCTGCTCAACCTCAGTGGTCGCAAGATTGCCACCAAATTATAATGTGAGTAGCATATACATAAGTTCTTCTTGTGTTGTTTATTTATGACATTTAGGATTACTGTACTGCGGGTGCACATGCCAAACTTGGGTCTCATCATCACACAGATCTGAGATGGTGATTATGGTAGAGAGGGTTTTTCAACAGACGCCAACGGTTGAAAGACAGAATCCAACCCTGTCATCACAGAACTCGAGATTGTGAGTGCAGCTTGAAGTACATTGACAGAGGGGGGTTGTTCTGCTCCAGAAGATTCAATCTCAGATGAATTGTTGGGTCTAGCTTTGTTACTGGTGAGTTTTATTATGTATGAATTCAAGGGATTATGCTTAATTGTAACCAGAAGGAGACACTTCTAAGCCTCCTGCTGCTAGTCCTTTCCACTCAGTTTCTGCCACGACTCCTGGGATGCCTGAAAATGGTGAGCAGATTGTTTACTCCCTATTACGTGTCCTCATGCCCATACCTGCTGACAAACACACCCTTAGACCAACTTACAATACAATCGACCAGGGTGGTAATGACTGGGTCACCAAACCCGATGTCAAGGGATGGGCTTCCACAAACAATCATGTATACGACCAGCGAAACACGACTGTCAAAGAGGGTATTTCTCAAATGGTGCAAAGTGGGGAGTCTATCACACGAGTTCAGGTACAGGCATCCAATTATGATGGTACGTTTTAAAAATGGCTATCATGGAAGAGCAAATTAACTCAAATTTATGCACCAGGTACTACAAAGGCATCTCACATCCCAACAGGGGATTATCATGGAGACAACCATGACTTATGAGGTCAAACAAAGACAATCAAAGCAGTAATGCCATTACAGGCAGCCCTCTCCAAGACTGTGCAAATGCCCAGTGATCTCAATCCTACCAGCATTGACTTCAAGCCTCATATGGGGATCGAACTCAAGCCCCCATTGGTGGAATTTAAACTATCGGGCATTGAATTTAAACCACCCCAGATTGAGTTCACTCCCAATCTACCTTACCCCACCATGACTTGACTTCTTCCTCCAGAATGTGGTCAATCCCAGGACCTTCATACCATACCCAACCATCCTCCAAGCACATCATTATTGCAACAGGACAGTAACCAATTTCAATCCAACCATGCAAACATCAACCCCTCCTACATTCCTCAATCTGTTATAAGTCCACCCAAACCACTGGCCTGTACCACCACCACCAAGGAAGACTTGTTCTCCATCTTCCCCGAACTCATCCCCAATGACAACACCATCATGGACGACACCATCTGACATATATTCCCCAGTGACATCACCATGACATTGCTATGACCTAACGCCGAACTAAGTATGAGACTCCACTTATGCTTAGAAGTCTACATTTCCCCAGCTCCAGTATTAGTTATCTGTTTCATCATTTTACTCCTGTTGACTAATCTTTCATTGTATATGGAGTAAATAGTCCCCAACCCCAATGTCTCACCTACTCCTGTTGACAGTTCTAGCATTGTATATGGAGTAGATTATAAAGTGATGATGAGTAGTAAGGATATAATTAGTTAGTAGCTATTATTAGGTACATCCCTAGAATAGTATAAATACTCAATGTATTAGACAATTAAAGCCTTAAGCTTTAATCTCTTCTGTTGTATCCCTTATACATCTCTGTCTCCATACCTCTCAGTCACTAGGTTGAAAGGCCTTGAGATTGCAGCAGAGTGTTTATTGAACGCACATTCCTACATGACTGCACCTAGTGTTTAAGTTCCAGGGTGTTCAGCTTAATGGTTCATGGTCATAACACAATCAAATAGCACAACTTGTCCTGACAACACTGTCTATCTGGAGAAGCTTCAACCCCATACCGACAGTAGTCAAGCTACATACACATCAACTACTGACTACCAGGCTTCCAAGGATCATTCCCAACATAACAAAGGATCACAATATCTGGATGACTCACAGAAAACTCCCAATGTGTACATTAATGGATTACCACTGCACTTCCCTGAGGGTCAGCTCTTTGCTCTAGCTGCCCCATTTGGAGAAGTAAAGAGTGTTCAGACATTCACACACCATGTAAGGGATAGTGAGAGTGGATATGGCTTTGTTCTGTTAGTCTGAACAATTCTTAAAGTTATATTATGCTAACTGTTTTATAGGTTTGAGACTATCGACACTGCTGAAAGATGTATAGTCACACTTAGGAAGTACTGCAATCTCCATCTGACTTTTTCCAAGGTGAGAACCCTGATCCATTTTTCTGTTACTGATCAGTTAAATCATTGTTTGGGCTACACTGTAACAGAGGAGTTCATTATATGAGCTCATGTAGAAGCATGTTGTTGACACTCTGTTGTATTATTTTTAAGTGTGCTCAAATATATTGATTTCATCAGATCACTTCACAAAATCATCTTCATATAGCTGGTGTAGATGGCATACCTGGATTTTACCATCTCATAGAAGGTATTGTCAAAGAATTCTTGGTGACCATCATCTTAGTTATATGTTATTATTATTTTGGTGGTAAGCCTTATATTAATTCTTACAAATATATACATATTTAATCCATTTTCTTAGGGGTGTGATGTAGATGCATATTTCTTGTTTCCAATTGGAGCAAGTAACCTCATGGCTTTTCCCTGCTTTGTTATTGTTATGGTATGTAATAATGCTACACATGTATACCACATGGTGTTTCAGCTTTTTAATATAAGTTCTTCTTACCCTTTCTTGGCATTCATATAAGAATGGATGGTAAGATCCTACTACTTGATCCCTCCTTTCTACTATTGGACAACACACTCTTTTTTTAAGTTATTATTCCTTACTCTAATGACTATTCCTGAGAAAAAAGCAAGGAAATGTCAACGGGGCAGGGAAAGAAAGAAGACCACTCCAAAACCTACCTCCTTAGAACAGCTTTCTATATCAATCCATCAAAGAACTCTGTATCAAACAACAACTCATAGGTTGGTTTTTTCTATTCTTTTTTTCTAACTAATATATAACTAATAATACTATAGTACCTTATATGATCCTATTACAGGAAGTACTCGAAGATTGGTTCCACTGGATGAACTTCAAAGAAGAAATTCTGCAAGGGCTATTGTAGCTGCCTTAAAAAACCAAAGTATGTTTTAAATTTCATTAATTTACTTTATTAATGTAAGATACTAGTAACTCTTGATATTGATATCCAAATGCTCACCAAACCTTCAAAAATCACTACTCTTTTCAATAATATGAACTTGGGATATATTGATACTCCTGTAGTTATTACCAATACCAATGTTATCTTCTAATCCTTTATCTACCTCAAGTTCTTGTAAAGGAATATCAGGTAGGTATTTGTCATTTATATTTTTTCTATTCCTCATGTTTTTTAGGATCAGCTGGTTAATGCTGCTAAACTGGTAGAGCCTTTATTTGAAATAAAAGATAATGGTTCTTGGAGAATGGAATCTACCAATTTTGTTTCTAAAGTCAATCAAACAATTGAACCTGGTGTCTTAACACTTTGTCCTGGATGGTATGAGATTGGAAAAGCGGTATGTTTCTTTTTTACTCTTATAATATTTTGATTAATGATGTACTTTAGTATTCTAAAGAAGCAATCATGAAACCTTCTATGTCAATTTTGAAGAACTCAGCTCTAATTTCTATCTGGTTACAAGAAACACAAAGTGTTTTTGGAGTTTTGGGTGATGTCTTGGCCTATATTCATCCTACTCAATACAATTCTGGAATGGGATATATCAAAAGATTGGAGAGTCCTAAACCTTCAGAACAAGATGAACAGGATGGGATTAATATTTCTCCATTGACTAAGGAATGGGGAAATAAGTGGAAGTCTTCTTTTTCTGCTATTTCTATCATTTCTAATCACATATCTCCCCCTCATTTTGACTTTAATGGTAACTATGCTTGGTTTGACCAAGTAGTTTCTGTTGGAAGTTATAAACAAGCTGAAATTACATTTCCTGAATTAAGTGCTACCTTTTCTTATCCTCCAGGTACTGTTATTCAGTTTTGTGGAAATCTTTTGAAACATTCTGTTGGTGATTGGGACAAAGGTGATAGGATTTGTTATGCATTTTTCATAAAGAAGGTTCTCTTTGATAAGATGAATATTTCTTTTCCTACTTGGGCTCATGTTTGATTAGGTATTTTGTTTGTACTTCATAATAATTCCCTTATATAAACCAACTTACCATGTCACCATTCTTCTTTCTTTCTCATTCCTACTATTGTTTTTCACAACTTCAATTCTCTCAACTATGGATTCTTCTAATACTTTACCTTATTCCTTGGAGAAAGAACTCAGTAGTCAACTCACCAAACATCTTGCTACTCTTAACAAGATAAAGAGTAAGACTAAAGGACAACCTGATCTTGGTATGTTTATGTTATTTTATTTTATTTTCTGTTTATTTAAATCAGTCTCTAGCTGCTATTAAAGTTCTCAAGAATGAAATTATTCAAATAAAAGGAAAGCTAAAGACTATATGTTGTAAAATTACCAAAAGTAAGAAGCAACTAGATACTGGAGTATCTAGAGGAAATGGTATGTTATTTTTACATATATTTGTTATTCATCTTATATACTTTGGTTATAGAACTAGAGGTAGAATTTCCTCAACCTCTTCCAATTATTTCTCAATCTACTTCAACTATTTCCCCACATTCTCATAACAAGAAAAACAAAACTACAATAGTTACATCTGAATCTACTTCCTCAGCTATTGCTCAATCTGGTTCTATACTTTCTCAATCTTCCTCAACTGGTCTTGAATCTGCTTCTGCTCTTTTTCAGCCTTCTTCTGCTCTTGCTCAATCTATGTCAACTATTCTCCATTGTTCTCCTAAGAAGAATAGAGCTGAAGTAGTTATAACTACATCACCTATGAAATCTCAACATTCTCCTAACAAACAACTGTCTTCCCCTCTTACTTCTCTATTATCATCATCATCATCTTCAAATAATGGTATCTTCTATTTCTACATTCTTTATCACAACAATTAACCTACAATCATAGAAGATTCTGGATTAGATCAGGTCACCTCTGATAATATCACAAATCAAGGTATCATATTTTATTTTGTAATCATTTCATAAAAACAGCTTTAATAACCTATTAATATTAAGATACTAGTGATGTTGTACCAACTTCTAGTAATCAAGAGCTTCTCTCTGGTAGCATAGATAAAGAGAGCTATGGTAAGTCATTTATTTATTGTTTAAAAATTATATCTCATCCTAGTTTAGTTCTTTCCAAAAAGCGACCTCTAGATATTGATGATAGCTCAAGTGATGATGAAGATACACAATTACCTGGTTTGTTATTCATTCTATTATTCTATTATTGTATCATTGACAAATATCTATAGAGCTCCAACCAACTAATATTCATTCTGATAGGGTTGTTAAGAAACAAAAGGTTATTCAGGTAGAAGGTGGTGATAAAAGTTCCAAAACAAAAGTCAAAAAACCAAGAGAGGCTGAACTAAAGGTCCTTACTGAGGAGGAACTGGCTGAATACAAAGGTATGTAAATTTATAATCATAATTTTGTCTATATTGATATACTATAGAAAATGACTTGGCTATACTTCATATGTGGCTAACTACTAAAGGCCCAAGGAAACCTAGGATTGAAGCTGAGGTCAAGAACCAAATACGCATGCATTGTTCTTATTTACCTGAAGCCTATCTTATAACAGAAGCTCTTACGGAGAAGCTTCTTACCAACAATTTGGGAAATATCTATTGTCTTCATCATTCTAAAAAGGATAAGAGTACGAACCATATTGATGGGGACAAGACAGTTCATGATATTGTTATTCATGGTGTTGGGGCAAGTAGAGCTGGAAGAGGGAAAAAAAGCGTTACTTTTCAGGAGGATGGGCTTTATCATTGTGGTTGTCCCTGTGACTCTGTTATTGCAGGAGCTATATTTTGGAAGTTGTGGAAGGTTCCTGTGGTTGTAAATGGAGAGGAGATTACTGAAGGATTTAACAGTCTTCCTTTAAATCCTAGAAACACATTATTTGTGATCCAAAATCTTGAAGAGAATTTTGGTGTCAAGTGGACTGACTTCTATCGCAATACTGTCTATCCTGAAGATGATGAATGGGACAAGTGGTTTCTCAAGAAAATGGTTATGAGGTTTCAAAAGAGATATAGGTAGTTATTTGGTGAAGATATGGTTATAAACTAATTGTAGTAATCTATAGCCTTTGAATATATGATATGGTGGTAATAACAATAATAGAAATGAAAACTGAGAAAAAGTCTACTAAAAGTACAAGTTCTTTAGTAGAATTCTACTAAAGAACCCATATGTTTAGTAGGATTCTACTACAACTTATGTTTTTTTTTTTGCATATGACAAAACTAAAAGTGTAGAAAATCATCATTAATCATGAAAAAATGTGTCATATAATAATAATGGGTATATACATACAGACATATGTACAATAAAAGGCACATACACATGTATAATGAAAGGAACATACGTATGTACCCAATTAAAATAACTAGTGGTACCCTTTTTTTTACAACTAGTGGTACCTATCTGTTACCATTTTAATCAATCCCCTGCCCCCCTCCATCCATTCTAGGTACCAACAGGTGATCGGATCACTGTTGTACATTGCTATTGGCACACGTCCAGACATTTTGTTCGCTGTGACTAAGCTTAGTCAACATTCTCATAACCCTACAGAAGAACATTTACATAGAGTGTAAGCGCAGGATCGTAGAGGACGACGAGATGAGCACCATGACGAAGGAATGGAGGGAAACCAATAAGAAATGACTGAGATAAAACACAAACACTGCAGACACTTGTATTAGACTAGAGTAATACAATAACTTCTTAACTACTCACCTGCAGACACTTGTATTAGACTAGAGAGTCTTCATGTGTCTGCAGGACGCTTCAGTAACGTGTGACGTGACATTGTGATGTCACAGAAAGCGGAAACAATCTACAAGTCCAGAACTCCAAAGAGAATATCCAACCACAACTCTTCTAACCTCAACCAACAATAAGTACTGACCTTGGGGACTGTCTAGAGCATTCCTGACATAGAGCTCTCTATATTTGCAGATACCTCTTAGTGACTCAGGAATACTGAATGATGCTTGATGGGTCTGGTAATGAGGGTTTCATTGCTTACAGTGATTTTGATTGGGCTAGTGATCCTTCTACTCGAAGATCCCAAACTGGTTATCTGTCCACTGTTGCATCCTGCCCAGTAGCCTGGGTTAGTCGATCACAGAAGACTATTGCATTATCATCCACAGAGGCTGAGTACATGGCTATTTCAGATTGTAGTCGTCAGTCTATCTGGATCAGAAGCCTAATGACTGAACTTGGTTTACACAACAATGAACCAATGGATATTTGTGGAGACAATATGGGCTCTCTCTTTATCACACAAAATCCTGCCATCGAAAAGAGATCAAAACACATAGACATTATTTTCCACTTCATTCGTCAAGTAATTGATGAAAAGAAGGTTCAGCTCTATTTTATCCCAGGCACTGAGAACCCTGTAGATCTTCTCACGAAGAATCTAGGATGTGTGAAGTTTGAATACTTCCGTGATAACTATTACAGGTTGGAGTTTTCTAATCCCACATATAGCACTGCCAAGTGCTCAAATAATATGTCCTCAACATAGGGTGCTTCTTAGCTGCCATGTTTGTATTCAGGGGAGTGTTGAACTATTATTAGTTCTACAATGACATTCTCAAATGGCATTACGCTAGATGAACATGTGACTCAAATATGTTCTCACACAGACCATTGCATTAATGTATATAAACCTTGTAGTAGTTGCATTATATACTTAAGTTCTTTTCTACCTCAACAACCACCCTCAGTAAGTCTAAGTCATACCTACCTTAGCATACATGCTACACTCTTGTTTTAACACAAAACACTTACCAGGCAGGTATAATGATGCAAAGGATTTGACTGGCTTGATTATATGTTCCTTAAAGGTCTGTAACAAAGCTTCTTTACGAACATCACTTGGATCAATTGCAGGGTTACATATGATGGCACTGTTCTGATCAGTAAAATAATGATGGCAATAAACAGTGTTTCAACATACCATCCAGACTTAAGTGCATTGTCTGCTTGTCAGTATGCAATCGTGACAGCACAAAAAACATCACCCAGTTGACCACAGCCCCACCCAAGTTGTTTCTCAATGGAAGTGGTAAGGCAATCAAGGATGGTATGTTGTGATCTGAGATGGTGATAAAATCAGGTATGCCATTAGATCTAGGTCAGGAATAAATTATATACAAAAGAATCTTGTCCAATGTAGGAGGCATTTTACAAAGTGCATTAACTTCACTTGTCTTCTGTATATATGCCTGTTTCTCTTCTTTGGTGATTGAAGCTACAAGGATATCTCGAGCAGCATAGTAGTTGTGCAAGAAGGACTTCAAACTGTCTTGGGATTTTTTCTGTGCAATCAGCACTTCCATCTCAGCAGATTTATCATCAGCAAGTATAGTTTTCCAACAAGCATTACAAGCAACACTGTCACCAACCTCAGAAGCAACCAAACACTTGGGCTGTAGTGAAGCCTTGTAGTGATTACGCAAATGTTGGTCAATTGCCTAGTAAAGATGTTAAACAAAGACTGTTTTGGAAAAGAGCAGTTATCTTACTTTCAAGAGTGGTTCGGATGGAATGGCATTGAAGTGTTTGATGATGAGAGGTGAAATGAATCTTCAAATCCATCCTATTTGGGTTCCTCCATAACTTTTGTTCTGCATCATGATTCCGTACTCAGTAGAGTATTGCATAATGAATTTCTGTCAATAGTATGAGTTAATTGCCTGAGTATGGTTCAGATACAACTTTACCTTCATCCCAAGTGACAAGGATTCTTTACCATCACCAGCATTCATAGTAGGAATATTGGTTAAATCTTGTGGCACAGTATCTAGGATATTGTCCATTGGAAAATCAACTTCAGGCATTGACACAGTAGCATTGAGTGACATGTTGGAGGGTGAGGGAGACAATGTCGATAGTTCCAATTGTGAAGGAGTTCAACATTGGGTTAGGAACAGATGTTGGTATATGGAAAGAAGTTCAATTTTAGGTTAGGAAGGATGGGGGGTGGTTACAAGGCAGGAAGGTCATTAGATGGTTGCAAGAAAGTTCCCTTTCAGTAAGAAAAAAAAATTACAAGGCAAGAGAGCTAAGAATCTAACTGAATACAGTAGAGTTGTGTATTGTTTGGAGGACTGTTGGATCATATGGTATCATTAGTATGTATAGCTCACAACACCATTAGTGTTGTAAGTGTGTAATATAAGGAGCCCAGCAATAGGCCAGATCAAAGTGATCAAGTAATACTTGTGAGATAATTTTAGCACAAAACAGGGTTGATGTTGAGATAAGACACGGAGAGTGGTCAACCACATAGAATTGATGGAGAACAGTCACTGTCAAGCAATACCTTTAGCATATTTCAAAAATACACAAGGTGGAATAACTTTCTTTTAGATTCAACTAAATATAAAGTTGATCAAATAAGACAAATCAATGGAAACAGACAAGTTAAATGTAGTAGACAGAGAAAGGACATTAAGTTGGCTGAATAGAAAAAAAGGATCCAATGAAATGGACAAGTTGAATGAGAGTGAATGAATTAATGACGATTTGATGGAGAAAGAGCAAAGTACAAAGAACAAAATGTATAAAAGGATGGACAGACTTATGCTCCATCTATCTCATCCATTTCATCCATTGTTTCTCCATCCTATTGAAATGAGTGAAGGAAATGCAACAGTTGCCATGAAATATCGTGTAATCTGGTTTGAATATGTTAGTATCTTTTTTGAACACTTTTATGGTTGTTGGCTTATGGATGATATACTAGTGTGATATATTGCCAAATGAGTTCTTTGTTGACATTGAAGAAAATCGCCTTACCTTCACCAACAACTGAACTTTTGAACTTACAATGGAATTCCCTGTCAACCATTGTTAGATATTTGACATCGATACCACCAAATTTGTCAACATACTCACACATTCTTCCTTGGACATTCAACTCCAACATAATCCATGGATTATCATATGGAATTCTGATCTTGCCGACCAAGCCTACCAGGATCTTCATATTTATGTCAATCATCTATTGGCTGCTGCTAATCAACCTCGGATTTCATTGTTTAATGTTGTTGACCTCACAACACTTGAAGATACTGATGGTGAAATGAATGGTGGTGGAGTAGTGAATGGGAAACATACAATTCCTGTTAGAAAGTCCGCCAAGTCCACCAAGGCTCAGGTCAAGAAGGTGAAGAGGGAGGAACCTTCAACTCCAAGTTCAACTGCAGCTTTATTACCCCATCATTATATGTATGAGCCCATTAGTAATGGAGTAGCACCTCAGACAGGTCCAATTTGGTCAAAAGCCACCACTTGGGTCAGGAAGTCCAAGAACAAATGACCATCAACCTTAGCACCTCACTATCATCCATACCCTACCACCAACAATCTGACTTCTTCCAATCCAACTTCTTCCAATCCAACTTCTTCCAATCCAACTTCATACAACAATCCCTCTTATCTACTCATGACTGATTCTGAAGATGATGCCTACATTATCCCTAATAAGAGCTTCAGAGAGTCGAGTGTAGAGCTTTAATTAGGAGTAGTAGCCTGTAGGCACTAGGGTACTACCTACTTTCCTTTCACCATTCAATTTCATTAGTATTAGAACACTATAATCAAGTTTTTACTTAACTATGCATTACAAATGAATTCGGGTGCTATGTGAGATGGACCACATAATAGCTACAAGATTAGAAATGGCCTAGATCAGCATTAAGTCTATAAGCCGATTGCAAGAGAGTTGGACTTGAGTGGTAAGCCAGTGGTAACAAATAAGAATCATAACAGGTGTCATAACAGGTCCTGAGCTCCCACAATTATTGATGACAAGTGCTATCCTGGCAACCTAACATTTTGTCCTTAGTCCTCAGAAGTTGTGAGTTTGAAGAATCTCGTTATTGCCTTACACTTGTTCTTGTCATCAGCCATGCTGTGTGCTTCACACATCAAAGTTGTGATGACTTTGGCTCACTCACAGTTGCTCCTAGTCAATATCTGTTGCTTACATCAGGCTTTCATCCCATGCCTCGAGCAAGTAGAATCAACCAAACCTCATCATCGGAAAAACACACCTTTGACTCAGATGATGAGCTTGATGACAACCAAGCCCATGAAATTGACCAAATTTCTGTTGTCTATAATTGACAACACAAGAGACCTCGAATGGCCTCCCAAATGTACATCCCTCCTGTTGTTACTACCTCTAAACCTATAACTCCAATATCCAACACCCCTGTCCTTCAAGTTTCTAATGACAACTACAAGCCTTTGCTCAAAAACAACCCACCAAAGCGAAACCAGGTGAGTATCTTTTTTTTCAATCTGTATTTTCTGTAAACTTACCATCTATCATGATCATTGGCAACTGTTACCTAGGGTGCTTCTGTCAGAATGGTAGAGAGTGATGTTGAGAATGAGAGTGAAGTTGAGAGAGAGTTAAGCTCAGACACAGACACAGACACAGAAAGAAGGGAATTGATTGAATTGGATTGGCTAAGACATGAGGGACTTATATATCTACCAGAACAAAGAACAACCAAAAGGGGAGAACAATAAGGACCCTTGCCAGCACACAAAGGGAATATGTAAGTAACATAATAAGGGAAAAGAACATTATGAAAGAGTCCAGAACATCAGGATAAGATAAGTGGAGTGATTAGGAAAGATGGATAAGATAAGGAGATATCTGGGAAAAACCTAACAGCTTCAGAAAAGCTGAAGCCATTTATTGATTGCCTTGATGAGCTTCAAGGATATATATTAGAACAAGAGTATGACAAAACTGTTCACAATCAATGTTGTAGGCAGTGTAATGAAGAAAACCCAAGTGTGTATTGGTGTCTTGAGTGTCGTATCACCACTGCTCGAACTGTATGCTACAAGTGTATGCTCAAAAACCACTATCACCTTCCTCTCCACCAAATTCAATGCTGGAATGGCACTCACTTCACTCGTACTTCATTGCATATCCTTGGCTTCCTCATTCATCTTGGCCATGGCAGTTATCCATGCCCTTCTCCAGGTCATTTGAAGGAGATGGTTTTTGTTCATGTCAATGGGGTCCATTGTTGCAATGTCCAGGTTTGCGGTTGTCAGACATTGAAGAGTCCAGTGTCGCAACTAATGTCAGAACGCTACTTCCCTGGTACAATGAAGGACCCATCAACTGTATTCTCCTTCCAGCTTCTCAAGAGCTTCCACATTCATACCAAATGCTCAAAAACATCTGGTTATGATTATTTCTATGCTTTACAAATCCTTACAGATGCAGTGGCCCCCAGTGACATCAATGTGAGTGATTCTTACTATACATACATCAACAATATCATACTAATAAAGTTTGAACTTCAGGATCATTACCGTGAGCTGCTGCTTGTCATGCGTGTATGGTGACATCTTGCACTATCATGGCGTGCAGGTCAGGATCATGGTGTTGACCAGTATACACCTCACCGCAAGAACGGGTCTATGGCAGTTCGTTGTCCAGCATGTCTGGAGGTTGGTTTCAATGTTGACAAGGAGACTGTATGGAATGCCCCAGAACATGAAATGTAAGTTTTTTCCTTTGAATATGGTATAGGTAACCTACTAATTGGCATTTTCCAGCCATAAGAACCTCTTGTTCTTGTCAATTGATAGCAATTTCCAACTTGTTCAGAAAAACAAGTTAGGTGACCCTAATGACACATCCCTGAATGATGGGAACACCTATTTCATCAAGGGTCAGGAGTACAATGAGTACTTACAAAGTAGAGGTGAAAACATTGGAGAGGTATGTTGGTTCTGTAGGAAGGGCAACACGTGACAACGAAGTTATAAACCAATGATGCATATATTTACATCCTCAGTTCCTACCATCACATCTGGGACTGAGGTATGTACACAATACACATAGTATAGAACATACATATTAACATATTATCGTAGCTAGGAGTATACGACTACAGGTACAATAATATAACAAGTTCCTACCATCACATCTGGGACTGAGCTAGGAGTATATGACTATAGCATTCTCATAGGTTATGGGCCAAAACCTGACTGCATAGATTGACCTCCAACACCAGAAACTGTGAATATTTTATGCCCAGAAGAGTCCCTTCCACTCCAGTACCATTAACTACGAGAAGCCATCACACAATAGAACTTACAAACATTCAAACCTCACAACAATTGTTATGATCTTGCCTATACCTCTGTTTCGGTATAGACGATGCTACGATGGATCTCTTCAAGATGCTCATAGGAGGAGAACGTCTACTCAGACTGAGACTATTTTCAGGGGACGACCTCCACAGTACTCGGACTGTAGATCACAGGTGTTCCTTACTAGTAAGCCGTTCGTGCAAGAGTTAGAGCTGACTCCGGTTCTAGGTATCAAGTTGAGGGCACTGAACGAGATAGAGTAGAAGCAACTTAGAGTATTAAGCTGAAGCTTAATCTCTGTTGCTGTCCATGTATTTATACAACTACGAGTACAGGTTGTAGGCTATGCTTGATACATGTGAGACAGGAGAGTGAAACTACCTACAGCTGAAACAGTGAGTGAAACGACAAGTGGAAGTCCGTAGAAAGTACTAGTCCAAGGCTATACAAAACAGTAGTCCAAGGCTATGTGAAACAGTAGTCCAAGGCTATGTGAAACAGTAGTCCAAGGCTATGTGAAACAAGTAAGAGAAAGTACACTATCATCCATCATTAGTTCTAATGATTAGTCATGATAAATATGAAACCGTAACATTATCCCCTTTCTAGAGAACTAGTCCATAGTTCATAATAGTTCAAGGTAGTAGTCCAGACGAAAATAAAAAGGAAAGGAAAAGTACTCAAAGAAAATAGGTCCACGTTTAGACACGTCTGTCATAGCGAGAGGGTCGAGTTTGGTAGGCGGGCAGTGGAGTGGGTGGTCTGGCAGGAAGAGGGTGGCGTACTGCTGAAGTGGGGATTTCCCAAAGAGGAGGAGTATGTGAAATGCGGTGTAGGAACTGGGAGGGGTGGCGGATTTCATCTACTCGGCGATTGTCTTGCTCATCTCGATAGGTGACTTGATTAGGTGGCAATCTGGGGTTGACCCATGGTCTGGCATCTCCTCGATAGTTTCCATCATTCTCCAAGTTGGCAGGAAAGGGACACTCATTTGTAAGAGGAGCGAGGGTTCGACGAGCCAGAATTCGATCCGAAGTGGGATGAGTGGTTAACAAATAGGTAGTGGTGAATTCGGGGTTTTGGTTCTCATCGAGATGTCGAGGGAGAGGAGTGAGGAGGGAGGAAGTATGTCCGACACGATGAAATTGTAGTCCATGAGCTTTCTGGGTGCCAAAGATCTTGGGAGTGATTTGATCTTGAGCTCTTGTGAGTGCGATGGGAGTGGCTGGTTCCAGGGGCTCGGGAGTATTGAGTCGAGAGACAATGACTGGGGATGTGGGTCGATTCTTGCAAGTCCAGGAATAATGTCCCATGGTGTTGCAGAATCGGCATTGGTAGTCAGGGCATGATGATCCAATGTGTCCGACTAATCCACAGACAATGCAACCGTAATCATAACACTTCTTTTCTTCATCAGTGAACTGGTTGTAGACCAGTAAGGGAATATCCTTCTTCATGATATCTTCCTTCAACTTGTAGATCGGGAACCTTCCAAATCGTTGCTCAAAATCTCCAGAACCGATGATCTTATCAGCCAGTTCCTTTAATGACGATGCATAGTGAACTGCTCTTGACAACTCGAATGGTGGGTTGGAGATATTTCGTAAGATATGGGCCTCTCGTCGGTTTGGGGGATGGTAAAGAGCAGGCGTGGTGTATCAATATGGATATCTGGAACCAAGGTTGGCGAATGGATGGTCTGGGGCGATTGGATAGGTATTGGGGATGTCGGTAAGGAGATTGGCGGGAGGAACCTGGCTAGCTGGGAGGCTGGGGTTCTCACGTCCAACATTTCTAGGAACATTCGATCCCGTTGGGTCATCTGGTTGTGGAGGGTTGGTTGTGGGGGTAGAGGCTTCTGAGATCTCCAATGCACGGGCAAGGTATTCAGTAACGGTCTCCCCAAGTTGTCGAATGAAGTATAATTGTGCCAGGTGACCGGGTGCGGAGGTTGGAGCATATTGTTCTGCTCATGCCGTCGACGCAATGTGGGTGAGGACATTCCAGAGTTCATAGAGTTTCTCGAAATATGGAAGGGAGAGAAACTCGGCATTGGATCCAGCTGGTAACTCTCGTGGTGCCTCTCCATCCTCGTGGTAGGAGAGCATGTTTGGATGTCCAACTCCCCTTCTCCAGTTATAGTGATTTCCCCATTCCGATGTACTCGAATTATGAATGGAGGGGGTGGCAGGTGTGCTTCTCGGGTGAATTTCCATCGCAAATACTGGTTCAGGCGAGTTACCATCTGACCTAGAGGGTGCAGTGGTCGGTCGTTCAATGAGGGGAGAGACTGCGTCTGGGGTTGCAATGTGGGGTATGGGGTGAGCAATGGGTGTCTCTGTTTGATCCATGGTAGGTGAAATGGCATTGAACCTTGCCAGGACAATGGCTGCAGCAAGTTGGGGTTCTTCAATCAGAGTTGTTCCAGGTGGGTAAGTACCACGAGCGATAAGAGTGTCAATGTGCAGGCGATTGAGAATGTGAGGAGGAATATCCTCGATAGCAGTATCAAGAAGAACTTGAACTTCTGGATCGTCCAGTCGAAGTTGGTTAGGATCAAAAGCTGGATTAAAAGCAAGAGGAGTATTGATAGCTCCTGTTGTAGATGCAGTTCGAGGGGGTGTGGTTGCTGGTGATAGAAAGGTGTCGTTGGTGGTTGAGCTTAGGCTCGGTGTGGAAGATGAATGAGAGGAGGGCGAGTATTCGAGAGGAGAGGGGCCTGAGGTAGAGTCTTGTTGTTGGGTCATTTATATCTGTGAGGGGGGGTAGAGAGTGTCTTCTTTGGAGGAGCCCTTTTAAGTGAAAGGCGATGGTTCTTCTGGTATTCTCCAAACAGTTCTTTTGCTGAATCTGAAACATTCTCTTCTGGTTCCCAAGTATTCTCTGAGTCAGGAAATCCCTTCCATTTGATCAAATACTTCATCTTGTTTCTACTCCTTTTGTGATTGATGATTGCTTCGACTTCCCAGTGTTCTTCTCCATCTATCAAATCAGGGATGGTTTCAGAGGAAGGCTTGTTTGGGTTGATCTCGTTTTGAACTGTGGGTTTCAACAGAGCCACATGAAACGTATCATAGATCTTCCATGAAGTTGGTAGAAGCAGTTGATAAGTCAGAGGTCCTTTGCGTTTTAGGATCTTGAATGGACCTTGACGTTTCGGCTTGATCTTTGATGATTGGTATTGGATGGGAAGGTTCTTCGCATTTAGATAAACTTCATCCCCTTCATTATAGGTTGGATAATGAGGGCGTTTGACACCAGAAGCTATCACTTTAGCTGCGGATTGATAGGCTAGCAGTGCTTCGTGTCTGAAACGATCAAGTTTTCGAACATGATCATCAACTGATGGTGCACCAGATTCTTCCATAACGTTGGGGAAGGATGGTGGATTTGTTCCAGTCATAATTTCTAGTGGTGATCGCTTGTTGGCGGCATGGGGACAGGAGTTGTAACTGAATTTGAGAAGTGGAAGTGCATCGACCCAGTCATTCGGTTGATTGTTGCAGTAGATCGAGAGATATGTTTCAATCTCTTGATTAGCTCGTTCTGTTGCACCATCTGTTTGGGGATGGTATGCCGTAGAAGGTTTCCAGTTGATCTGGAGCATTTCGAAGAACCTTTGGGCAGCTTTGGAAGCAAAACGAGGATCACGATCTGAGACAATAGTGTTGGGGGTACCAAACTGTTTGTAGACATTGTTGATCAGGAGTTTCGAAATATCGGTGAAGGTGCAGGTTTTCGACGTTGGACAGAGTATTATCCCCTTCGATAATCCGTGATCTATCACGGATAATATAGAATCAAATTTTCCACAAGGAGGGAGATCAGTGATTAAGTCCATAGCAATATCGCCAAAAACACGCATGGATTCGGATGGAGGAAGTGGTTGGAATGGAGGTTTTGCAGGATTCCGATCAATCTTGAATTGTTGGCATTGTGGACAGGCTTTGACATAGTTGGTAATGAAATCGCGCATTCCAGGCCATTTCACTATTAACTGAATTCGTCTTAATGTTTCATCTATTCCAGGGTGTCCTGCGGAATGATGATCATGATGCTGTGCTAGAAGCTGTTGTTTCTCCTTCAGAGTGGGTTCTTGGGCAATTAAGGCAGGTTCGGTTGAAGTGGTGTTTAAGAATAGCTTGTTTGGTAAAACCACAATGTCCACATTTTCTTCGGCAGAGTCAAAGTTATGATCTGGTCGTCTAGAGAGTGCATCTGCAGCAGGAATTTCTTTTCCTGGTTTGTGTTTTATCACAAAGTTGTATTTCTGCAGTTCACCCCATGTGCGAGCTTGACGATGTGACAGCTTCTGCGAATCTTGCCAAAAACGGAGATTGTTGTGATCACTGTGCACAGTTACTATATGCGGTGATCCCAGTAGGTAGTGGCACCAGTCATCAAAAGCTTGTTTGATCGCAAGGAGTTCTTTGTCCGGAGTAGGATAGTTGCGTTCCACAGGTCCAAGGGATTTAGAACGGAATGCACAAGGACGAGTAACTCCATTTTCGTCAGTTTGGCATAGAACTCCGCCCATTGCAAAGTCAGAAGCATCTGTTTCGACATGGAATGGTTTGTGGGGATCGGGAGTGAGAAGGATAGATCCGTTCGCAAACATGTCCTTAACAGTGTTAAAAGCTTCTTCTGCTTCTGGGGTCCATTTAAATGCTACCGATTTGCGTAGAAGGTCATTTAGAGGACGGATGATATTGGCGTAGTTCCTGATGAATTTTTGGTAGAAGTTTGCAAATCCTAAGAACTTTCTAACTTTGCGTTGTGATGTTGGTGTAGGCCATTCTGCGATTCCAGCAAGTTTGTCTTCTGACATGGTAATACTGTTCTGACTTATCGTCATTCCTAGGAATTCTATGGAGGTTTTCTCGAATTCGCATTTCTCGGTCTTGAGATAAAGATCGTTTTCTTGGACTCTTTTTAGAACTTCAAGAGTCATCTTGTTAAGATCTTGCTTGTTATCAGAGAAAATGAGAATGTCATCCATATAGACAATAACTGCTGTACAACCAGGTTTGTCAATGAGGTCTCGGAAGATGTGATCCATCATTGCCTGGAACGTTGCAGGAGAGTTTGTCATTCCAAAGAACATAACAGTAGGTTCGAAAAGACCGAATGGAGTTTTGAATGCTCCTTTCCATTGGTCTCCATCAAAGATGCGAACGTTGTTATATCCAAGACGAACGTCCATTTTGGTGAAGTATTTAGCTCCATGGAGGCGGTCCATAATTGAGCTGACATTGGGAATGGGATAGGCATTTTTCACAGTGTGGGAATTGAGATAGCGATAATCTTGACATGGTCTAAGAGACTTTCCATCTTTCTTATTGATGAAAAAGAACGGTGATGCCATAGGAGATTTAAATGGTCGGATATATCCTTTGGCTAGGTTCTCGTCAAGAAAGGTCTTTAATTCATCCATTTCAGCCGGTGCAAGGCGATATGGTTTGTAAGACTTTGGAGTGAAGGTTTCTTTTAGATCAATGCAATGATCACAAGGTCGTGATGGAGGGAATCGTTCTGAGGCCTTCTTGTCAAAGACAGGAAGATATTTCCATAATGTTCTAGGAACTATTTCCTTTGGATCGGAAGATGTGGCTTTTGCATGCTTTTGAGATATAAGTTGGGATGCAGAAGTTTTGGCATTGATTTGTATGAGGCGGCCAGCCAATCCAGTGTCAAGGGTGTCAGGGAGTGATTGTGCAGCAATGCAGAGGTTTTTAGGAACATCAATTGGGTCTTCACTGTAGCAGGTGACTTCATTGATTGTGATGGAATTTTCTAGTTGGGAGCAGGAGATGGTTCTAGAAGATGGTGAACGCCATCGGAATGTTTTGGCAGTCCAATCAATGTCAGGATTGTACTGTTCCAGAAAGGAAAACCCTAGAATGGCGGGGTGTTTTCCAATTCCAATAACATAGGCATCTGTCTTGATGTTTCGTCCATCAATGATACATTCCACCACTACTTTTTCAGTGATTGTTCCACTGATATTTTCTGTTCCATCGACATTCGTAACAGCAATTGGGGGTTCCACAGGGATTCATTGGAGGTTGAGGGAGCATGCAGTTTTCTCGGAAACGAAGTTTCCTTGAGCTCCTGAATCAATCAGGGCATTGAGGGTGGCGATCTGGTGGGAGCGGTGATTTTGAAGATAGATGGGTAGATAAATAGATTTTTTGTTGCGGGACAGGATAAGAGGAATAACGGAAATATTCACTGGAGGTGAATTGTCTGGTTTGGGAGAATAAATAGGGTCCGGTATGTCCATTGTCTTTGAGGTAGAGGAGTGAGTAGTACTAATGTCCAATTCATCATCTGTAAAGGAGAAATTGTCTGAGTCTTGAGAGTCTTCATGAATCACCGAAAGGATAGCGGAGGCTGGGTGGGTTCGACTTGTCGCCTTAAGCAAAACCTGGCCTAAAAATTCAAATCTTCTTCATCTTCAATCAGTGTTGATGCCACTTTCATGAAGCTTCTGAATTTGTCAATTCCATTGTTCTTCTTCTTCTTTTTGAAAGGTCTGTTTGATGAGGATGATTTCTTGTTGCAGGGTTTGGAGGATGAGGATTGACGTTTGGGGCATTCTCGGAAGAAATGTCCAGCATTTCCACAGGAGAAGCAGACTCCTCGGCTACAATGTTCCTTTTGTCGTTCCGTAAGAACCATTCCAAGAATTAATTCGGCTTCATTTTCTTTGTCAGATTCTTCTGAATTGGAAGAGTCAAAATCTGGGATTCCGACTTCTTCATATTCATCATCATCATATCGTCCAGCAGCATCAATCTCCATTGGTTCTCCTTGGGGTAATTTGGAGATGTTGAAGTTGTGTCTTTGATAGCTTTTTGGAGGACGAGGTTTGTGGTTGATCTGACGGATAGCTTGATCAAGTTGGGTGGCAATGGTAGTCCATTCATCGAATGTAGTTGGTTGAGGGTAGCGAAGAGCAATGGCTTCTCGGATTTTAGGAGGGAGGGTAGAACGGAATGAATCGACTTTGTAGGCATCGTTGTCAATTCCAGCTAAGTCAAGAAGTTGTTTGACGTTATTAACATGATCTTCCATATTTTGCCAAGGAAGCATGCAATAAGTCTTGAGCTTGTTGCGAGCATTGGCAGCTTCAGCATGGGGTTGAAAGGCTTGGTCAAGACTTGTAATGAAATCACGCCATGTTCCATATCTGTATGTTCCAGCTTCATCTTTATGAGAACTCAAGTATTGCCTTCAGAAATGACCACAACTCTCATGAGTTAATAATTGGAGAACAACTGGTATGGCTTGTTCTGTTTGAATAGCGCCGTTTCGAAAGTATTTGGGTTTCGATTGTAGGGCAAGGATGATGCTATCTTTCCAATTCTCATAATGGATGGGTTTTCCATCAAACTTTTCGATTGGAATATCAAACTTTCCATTGTAGTTTTCTTCAGTAGGTTGGTCAGTCATTCTGGAGGGAGGACGAGCTGGGTTTCTGGGTGTAGGTGATTGAGCGTGAGAGTGGGTTTGTGAATTTGAGTGGATAGAAGTGTTGTCAGGCGATGAGGGATTGGGATTGGGAGGATGAGTTCGGATAGGTGATGATGTAGGGAATAGATCTAGAGCAATGATCTTGTCGTGGACTGCGTTTCTGAGGTTTGCAAGTTCGTTGCTGTAGAATAGGGTTTTGGTTTTGTCGACTTCGATATCAGTTGTGAGATTGGGGTTTTCGATGGTGGGTTGATAGAGTCCGTCGACTACCAAGTATAGGTCGTAGGTATTGACTCGGATAAGGAGTGAGGTGGATTTATAGGGTAATAGGAAACGGAAGATGTAGTGGATGTCAGCAGCGATTTGAGAACTTCCTGCTTCGTTGAGTTCTTAAAATTGTTTCCAGGTATCAACAAGACAACTTTGTTGGTCATTTGAAAGTTTGATTCTGGGTGGAAGGTACCTCCTGATTGAAGGAGTTCCAAAGGTTGTGCTGACCTCTGGGATTCGTACGGCGGAGTCAAAGAGATCAACTAGTTCTTGTTCGTTTGCGTCTCTGGATATGGGTGGTTGTCTGGAAGACGAGGGAGTGGAAGAGGAAATTCGGTGGGAGGCAATTGTGGAAACTTGGGGTGCTGCTTGCTAAAGGCAGCCCTTCTTCTTTAAGAGGGTATGTTATCAGCCACTACTTGCTTAAGGTAGTCCTGCTTGATGGCGAGGTATGTTATCAGCCCGGATCTTGATCCTATGCATGAGGGTTTGTGCTAATTTTCCAAATAATGACAGTTGCGGGTTAGGCGGTTGTCAAAGGAATAAAAGCAAGGGGTTGCAGAGACTCTGGTTAGGAGTTCGCACGGAGTTGGGTTGGGGAGGGTGACGAGTGCAGAGACCTGGGTTAGAGGTTCGCGGAGGAAGACGATGACAGATATCCTGGTTAGGGATTCGTCGAGTTGTAGCTTAATACAATGTTATGATCTTGCCTATACCTCTGTTTCGGTATAGACGATGCTACGATGGATCTCTTCAAGATGCTCATAGGAGGAGAACGTCTACTCAGACTGAGACTATTTTCAGGGGACGACCTCCACAGTACTCGGACTGTAGATCACAGGTGTTCCTTACTAGTAAGCCGTTCGTGCAAGAGTTAGAGCTGACTCCGGTTCTAGGTATCAAGTTGAGGGCACTGAACGAGATAGAGTAGAAGCAACTTAGAGTATTAAGCTGAAGCTTAATCTCTGTTGCTGTCCATGTATTTATACAACTACGAGTACAGGTTGTAGGCTATGCTTGATACATGTGAGACAGGAGAGTGAAACTACCTACAGCTGAAACAGTGAGTGAAACGACAAGTGGAAGTCCGTAGAAAGTACTAGTCCAAGGCTATACAAAACAGTAGTCCAAGGCTATGTGAAACAGTAGTCCAAGGCTATGTGAAACAGTAGTCCAAGGCTATGTGAAACAAGTAAGAGAAAGTACACTATCGTCCATCATTAGTTCTAATGATTAGTCGTGATAAATATGAAACCGTAACAACAATTACCATTACAAGAAGAAGAAGACGACTCATCAAACATGGGCGACTCATCGAACTCAAACACAGCTAACTCTTCCTCCTCACTACAACCCGCTGCCGAAATCAATTCAAATACTCTATCACCCGGATCACTCACCTGTTTGATCGCAAATCCTGATTTCAATAAACTCCTATCAATATTCAACTCCCAAGCATCATCAACCACAAAAGATGTAGCAAAACAAGACAATACACTGTCCATGTTCCAGATTGATGCTATACCACCTCTTGGTAACAACTGGCATGGAACTGTTTTACAACAGGCTAAGAGCAATTGGGATGCATGGAGAAAGGAGATTACCTACCACCTCAAAAGCAACGGTGCGATATCATACGTATTGGGAACAGAAATCTCACCACCTTCATCCGATGTCAACAACCTCAGATGATGGACGAAGAACCATTCCATGATATCTGGATTCCTACAAAGTATGATAATCAAAGAGGAGGCAGAGGAATTTGATCAATATGATAATGCTTCCAACTTATGGAAAGCATTGTATCTAAAATATGACCACCATAAAGCCTCATCCAAACTCCAAATGGTTGCAAAATTATTCAATTCGCAATTTGACCAATCAAAAGGAAGCATGGAGCCACAATACAGGTCTATTATATCCATGATATGCACACTTTATTCATATGGTCTACTGACAGAGGAAGAGTTCTCTCTCTATGCCATCATGCACAACTTAAACAATCCTAACAGTCGCGACCTCTACAATGAAGCGAAACTCATACTCCATAGCAACAAAACTGCGACACACTCTGATATTCTTGATCTCATCATTACGTATGACCAAAATAGGGAAGTTGCTAATGCCGAAAGTGCTCTTTCTGCTACCACCTCCTCTTCCAACTACACCTACAACTCAAAACTATGTAGCAACTGTAACAAAAGAGGTCACCTGCTCCAATACTGTACTAGGAAAGGGGGAGGAATGGAAGGGAAGATGATAGAAGAGGCAAAAGAAGCGATGAAGCAAAAAAGATCACAGGAGAAGAAATCTAAGGAACATAAAGTCGAACGAACTGACAACACCAACCTCACAGTAGCAAATGAGCAAATTGCCTCCTTTGTCATGCACTCCATGACAGAGGCCGACATGGACGAACTCGCTTTCATTGCCACCTCACCTCAACACTGCACGGTTGACCTCAATGCCCACAATCCACAATTCCTTTCGTCCCACTCTGATCTACCAACACCCTTCATCATTGACTCTGGGTGCACAATCCACATGTCCCCATTCATCAATGACTTCACAAACCTCTGTCCCATCGCCACGTCACTCACTGTCACTGGCATAAATGGCTCGTCTACCAAAGCAAAAGCTATGGGGGATATCACTGTAACCAGCAAAACCATACCACCCACCACAATTACACTTCGTAATGCCCTATACATACAAGGAGCAACCGTTCGTCTCGTATCCATTGCCCAATTAATCGATCACCTACCATGTACTATTCTGTTCAATCCCACTTTCGCAGACATTCAACTCAAGGATTACACCATTCCTGCCCCATGCATCAAAGGCCAAAACCTCTGGCGTCTCGACTGCAACAACACCCCCAACCACTATGCTCACTTCTCTCACCCCACTCCATCATTATCCGTCTGGCACCATCATCTTGGACATGCAAACAACCAAGCCATATATACAATGGCCACCAAACAGCTTGTTACAGGTATGACTGTTGACTTATCACTCTCACCACCAAAATGTGATGATTGTATACGTGGAAAACAGACACGCTCATCGGTTCCTACTACAAGGACGAATCAGAGGAGTAATAGGAAGCTGGGAATTGTATACGTTGATCTTACTGGACCACAATCTGTGCGCTCAGCTAATGGCAACAACTACATCATGCATATCATAGACGACCACAGTAACTTCTCTTGGTGTTTTCTCTTACAACATAAATCGAATGCATTACCCTTCTTAAAATCATGGGCTATGCAGGCTGAACGGGAATCAAATGAAAAGATAGGTATCATCAGGATTGATAATGGCAAACTGAAGTCAAAAGACATGGACTTATGGTACAAGGAAAATGGCTACACCAGACAACTCACTGCACCGAACACATCCGCACACATAGGCAAGGTGGAGAGACTACACAGGACTAATATGAATAAGGCCAGGGCTATGCACATCCAATGCAATGCACCCAAAAACTGCTGGGATGAATTCGCCAAAACAGCAAATTACCTTACAGTTTGCACCTTCTCAAAATCCATCACCACAACCCCTTTTGAAGCATGGTAATTATCACGTCCCACCATGTCCAATTCATCGAATCCTGGCAATCAATATCCCAACCACTGTCACCTGGTACCATCATCGACATACCCCCCACAGAGGCACCACTACCCCACAACACAGCCACAGATCAAATATCAAACAATCAAAACATCAATCCACCAGATCAACACCAGATCAATCAACAACCACTACTGCGAAGATCACCATGCCTAACACAACCACCTTCTCAAGTCAAAGACCACCAAGATGTAAAACTCGCAATCGCATTTTCTGCACAAACAGTCACTCAGCATCAATACCCCAAACAAATTCGAAAAAAGCTCAAATCGCACAGAAGACATCTTTGTAACACAATTAAGGTGTCCTTGCAATCTCATGCTTCAGACATTGCTGACGACTTTGCTATCATAGCACTATCAGCTCAAGTAACAGATGGTCCCAATGTCATAACTCCATCTGCACCACACTCAGTCAAAGAAGCGCTCAACTCACCTGAGGGTGAAAATTGGAAATCAGCTATAGATGACGAACTTAAATCACTGAAGGATTTGGGAGTATATGAATATGTTAAACAATCTGATGTACCACATAACAGATCCATCATGACTGGCAAATGGGTATTGACTCCAAAACAGAATGAGGAAGGACAGGTATACAGGTACAAGGTGAGATTAGTAGCCAGAGGATTTTAACAAGTATACGGCCTTGACTACAATGACACAACATCCCTGACTACAAGATTAGAATCGTTACGCGCCCTCATACACACAGCCGCAGTACAAGATTATGACCTATGACAACTAGACATCAAGACCGCCTACCTCAATGGGGAACTACCTGAAGACGAAGTCCAATTCATGGAACAGCCGAAAGGATTTGAGCCTCAAGATAAACCGGGGAAGGAATGGGTTTGGAAATTGGTAAAAGGACTATATGGGCTGAAGCAGAGTGGACGTGTGTGGAATCAGACGATGAATGGAGCAATGGAAGGATGGGGATTCACGAGATTAGGTTCTGAACCTTGTTCATACACCAGGACCACTGCCCAAGGGAATGTAACAGCCAACGTACACATCGATGACTTCATATACACACCATCTACTAATGAAGCAACAAAACAATTCCTAATGGATCTCAGAGGAAAATGGGAGTTTAAAGATCTCAGAGAAGCCAAGTTTTGTCTTGGCATTGCCTTCGAACGTGACAGACCAAACAGGAGAATTGGCTTATCACAAAAAGCTCTCATCAAAAAAGTTGCAACTTCTTTCCTTCCCAAAGACTTCCTCCCTACAAATCTCCCCATGGATAACAATATCAAACTACGCAAACCAACAGCAGATGAACCAATTGATGACGAAACAAAAGCTTTACCCTATCACTCATTAGTTGGATCAATGATGTATATCGCAATGGGAACATGTCCAGATGTCGCTTACACTGTCAATAAACTTGCTCAATACCTAGATTGCTATCATAAACCCCACTGGGACACCGCCCTCAAATGTGCATGCTATCTACACACAACAAAGAACATGCAATTATGGCTAGGGGGTACAGGCGAATTCATAGCAAATGGCAAACCAGTCCCAAGTACAGCTAATCCACCTGCTTCCCTAATAGGTTTCTCCGACTCATCCTTCGCAGACTGTGTTGACACAAGATGATCAACTATGGGATACTGCTTTTCACTGGGCAGCGGCATGATCTCTTGGTCATCCAGGAAACAAAAAACTGTTGCAATATCCACTTCTGAAGCAGAATACGTCGCAGTTGGTGAAGCTACACGAGAATCTCTATGGCTACGATCATATCTTAAAGAAATAGGAAACAACACCAACAAACCAACAATCATATTCTGTGACAATAACAGCACTATCACTCTAACTGGAGACCCTGTCAACCATGGAAACACAAAACATGTTGACATCAAACATCACTTCATCCGTCAACACGTAAAAGAAAACACCATCGATGTATGGAGAGTTGATACAAAAGACAACATCGCCGACTTACTTACTAAACCACTTCCACAACCTGCACTAGAAAAACATTGTTTAGCAATGGGCATTTACTGAACCATAAAAGAGGAGGAGAGATGTCGAGGATAAGGAAGAGTACTCAGCCGAAGAAATGGGTGATGATGAAATGATGGAATAGATGAGGGAAACAGGTTCGGTCTTCTTTCCAATATTTCTTATTTTCTTTTTCTGTGAGATTATAGAGTACAATCCCCAATCCATCAACCTACCTTCATTTTCACATTAAACCTTTTTAATTTGTTGATTTAAACATTCGATGGCAGAGTTGAGGAGGAGTGTAGGAAGGGCAACACGTGACAACAAAGTTATAAACCAACGACGCATATATTTACATCCTCAGTTCCTACCATCATATCTGGGACTGAGGTATGTACACAATACACATAGTATAGAACATACATATTAACATATTATCATAGCTAGGAGTATACGACTATAGGTACAATAATATAACAAGTTCCTACCATCACATCTGGGACTGAGCTAGGAGTATACGACTATAGCGTTCTCGTAGGTTCCTTTTGCTCATAGTAATTAGTATTGATTTTTGTTTAGGCCTCAATGTGTGCAAAGCTCAAAGCTGTTCGTCAACAAGGAATGATCAAATTTAGGGACACTGTTGCTAGTGGTGTCATAGCTATCCAGTGTGCAAGACATGGAATCTATGCTTCACAAGGGATAGTTGATCTCATCAAAGGTGAAAGGTGTGTACTATCAATGATCTCACATGATGTTATCTTGACTTATACTCTATACAATCAATGATAGTTATAGCAGGACCGATTACGCTTTAGCAAGTGCTTTACAAGAAGCATCTGATCAGAGAAGAATAATGATCAGTTACAATATTTGGTGTCAATATAGGATTAAGTTGAAGAGCCGTATGCACCTCTCATTCCCACATATGGACTCCATATTTGAACATGTTGATGGCGCAATTCCAAAAATGCATATCCATGGTCATGGTGAGAAGTGCCAGTTACAACATTCATTTTCTTATAAGGTGTTCTCAGGTATGACTTATGGGGAGAGAATTGAAAGCTCTTGGTCAGAACAGAATCATGCAGCTGGGAGTACTAAGGAGCAGAATATGGGACATTGACATGAGTCATTGGATGACTTCAACATGCATTGGAACTGGATCAATTTTATTGAACTTCATAAGTTTCTTCAATACTTATACATGTCCTTAATTTCATATTCTAATCAATTTATTTCCTATTTTACAAGCATCAACACTTGCAATACAGCTTCTAAAATATACAACACTCCTTCAGAACTCAAGTGAAGTGTTCGAACTTTTACAGAACCGATTCCTGCCTGACTTAATAGCATTGTGGGAAAATATGGAATTAAATCCTCCCAAAGACAAACATGGTAACATTCGGAGTCTTTATCAAGTCCATGATTTCACCAAAGGTGTGTCTTTATATGTAAAAGGTTGTAAACTTGCAATCAGATATTAATCAACTGTGTTCTCCCTAGTATCTTCACAAACCGTACAGTCAACACAACTGCAGGAAGAAAATGCTCAAGAGGCCTATCATGAGCAATACCCACATCTAGTTGCATTATTGGATCAAGGATTTAAAATAGAGCAGGATCAGTAAGTACCACCACTCAATTTTTGCTGACATTGACTAATAATTTTGGTTCATAAAGACAACAACTTCAATGCCAGATTGTGCTTGGAGGCTTGGATAAAGAGGTGGTAGAGACTGAGAGATCAAGAATCCTCTCCCACATTCAACAATGGAAATCAGACTTGCAGGTAATATGTCCACAGATATGTTTACCACAACTTGGAGAAAACATCACCAGCAAGGCACTTCCCACATACTTCCCCTCCTACCTCATCAATAAAATTAGCTCAGAAGATCAAGAACATCCATCTTTCAAGTTGCTTGCCAGTATTGAGTTCAAAATTTGGATGGGGCAGGCTTATGATGTGATTGAAGACTTACAAGCTTCAATTCACTTATACTATGCTAGTGAAAAGAGGAAAATAAAAGATGTTAGAGGTGTGGGAGCAAATACACGAGCAAATATGATATTGCAATCTATCCATCAGGAGAAGGAAATATGTGCTGAGCACTATTGTATCACATATGAAGCACTTGTTGCTCTTGGGCTTCCGAAAACCTCCGAACTCAAACCACTTCTCAAATCAGATCTCTGGGGGAAAGATATGCATGGGCTAAGCCAATTGGGAGATTCTAGTAGGAAGGAGCTGTGGTTCTGGGTGACAGGAAAGCCAGTGGATTTATCAGACAAGAAGTGGCATTTGGAATGTGAGTATTTTTATTTATTTAATGTGAACTTATATACTTACCAATGACCATCAATTCTTTAGTGGATTGTGTCCAGTGGTTTTGAGCTAAAGCAGGACTACAATGCTTGAGAGAGGAGGTTGAAATTCTTTGTGAAGAATTCAGAAGGACTGAACAAAGCTTTTCAAAGATGAAATTGATTTGGTTGGCTATGGCATCTAACTCAAATTTACAGCCTGGAGCAAAGTGTTATATGCATTGACAAGCAGCAGTGTATTCAGAATTAGAGAAACGTATCCAGGAGAGTTGGGAGAGTGTAGGTGACAAGTCTCAAGATCTCGAGAACTAGTGTAGCAGTATATAATTTGAAAAAATAAATAAATCCTATTATCTATTATATATGTGTGTGTATTGGATTTATTGGTTGGAACCAGTTGGATTGGTTCGATTGGATGGATAGAAAATAATAATATCTCTTGTTGGATAAATCAGACCTATCAACTTAATCCGAGGGAGGTCGATTGATCTGACCAATCGAAACATCAGGATATTGGATTGCCTTGAAAAGAAGGGTCAATCCAATTAATCAGCTGTTCTTTTCAAGGCAATCTAATCAATATTCTGCTGAGGTCCCTGATTAAATATCCTTGTCCCAAGATTATAGATAATATTGAAAAAACTGAAGGTGGATGGCAAAAGGTATTTTTTATATTATAACTACCTTATTTTTTTTACTAAATTTCTATAGAGTGGATGTAAATATAGTTTACCCCAAATTTGTTATAGACCTCAATATCCTGGTCTTAAACATGAAGCTGGAAATGAGCCAAAAGACAGAGGTGGAAAATGTAATAAATATTACAGCACTTATGGAGAATCTGGCTTAACTGGAGGAATTATGTGTGCATGGTACACTCATTCTATTTGCTATGGATATCATTGCATTTCTTCAAGTGAAGGAAGAAATGATGTATTTTCAGCAATGGTTACAAGATGGCCAAAAGCTTCTAAATATGTTATTTATGATTTTGCTTGCCAGCTTGGACCTTATTGTCATTCAAGAGAGCCAGACTTTTTTATGGATACCCTATTTCTCATTGATAATTTTCATTCTGCAGGTCATAAATCTTGTAGTGCAGCCTATTTTCTTAAAACATATTTTTCTAGCCAACCATCATTAGGAAAAATCAACTCTAGTGCAGCAGAATGTGGAAATGGAGGACTTACAAGAATTAGAAAATTGATTAGATATATGGGGCAAGAAAGAGCAATTATATATACTGCAGTTTTTCTATCATTATGGAACAGAAGTAGAATACTAAATCTTTTGAAGTAAAATATAATAGTTTGACATTCTAATAAAGAAATATACTATATATTGTCTAGAAAACTTGAGTCTTTAGAAGAATCCTACTAAAGAAGTTATATGTTTAGTAGAATTCTACTAAAGGTGTGAGTTCTTTAGTAGAATTCTGCTAAAGAACTCTTACCTTTAGTAGGATTCTACTAAAGAACTCATACCCAGTGACTTACGGGGGGGTCTATATATGCGGTGGTCTGTGGTGGTCTGAGTTTTCTACGGTGATCTGTGGTGATCTGTGATAGTGAGATCATACACACCTCTTGAGATGTGCTCATCTGTCAAGAGTAGAACATGTCATGTAGAATATGAGGTAACAGGCATAATTATATATTTGTAGATTTAATTAATGAACTTTGACTCAACAATGTTGGTGTGAGTCAGTGACCTTGACTTCCCTTTCTTCTCTCTATCTCTCTCTCTCTCTCTCTCCCCTTTGCCCCACCACATTCTTGACTCTGCCCACCAAGTCCCTCTACACATCCTTTGAGCTGTGCTTGACACTTGTGCACACCACATTATGTTAAGTTTGTCTTCTGGCAGTTCCGACTTCGAACATGAAGATTTTTTTTCCTTTCTTCCGAAATATTATCAACATCATCCATGAATCTGTTCCGATGCATATAATCATTCTTCTCCTTCGTTGGTTCCCCAAAAGATGCATATAGTCACCCAGTCCAATATACATGTGAGACATGTGATGCAGCAGATCCCTCCCATGCTCCAAATCATAATTGTGGGTATATTCTCACTATAATCAATGGTGTTGTCCACTTACATCATTCCAATAGAACTCAATTTCGGCTATAACATATTGTGAGTATATTTTAACTATAATCAATGGTGTCGTCCACTTACATGATTAATTCTAATAGACTCAATTTTGGCTATAACATCATGACACAGACGAGCTGCGAGCACAGATAGAGGCAGAATGGGACTTGTAGATGAGCGCAGATGAGCACAGGTGGAGGAATAATGGCCGGACTTGTAGATAATTTATAAGCACAAACGAACACAGATTACCAACGAAAAACAGGATCTGATTGCATATATGTATTATGTACAGATAGGTACAGAAAATAATACATTAAAATTCATTGTACATCTGTTCTTATCTGAGGGGATCTGTATAAAATAAAGAAATATGTGTATTTATTATGTTACCATCCCGATGTACTCATATGTGCTTACAGATGACGACAGGAGAGCAAATCTAAGCTCAGAACAAAATCCGGACATTTCAGTTCTCATAAATGGACATATGTCATGATTTCAACACATATGACCACATATCAACACAGATATGGCCCTTGACATAAGTGACTGGGACTCATACCTTTAGTAGAATCCTACTACAACTTATGTTTTTTTTTTTTGCATATGACAAAACTAAAGGTGTAGAAAATCATCATTAATCATGAAAAACAGGAACTGCAGCAGCTTCACTGTTTATGCTTACTTGATTCAAGCTTTGGCTGGCTTGGATTTTGAGTTGAGTTCAAATGAGTTATAAAAGTGAATTAAATCAATTAATTGGAATAAGCCAATAATCCCAAGAATCCTAATAATTGAATATGATATTTAAATTCTAAAATGTGAGAAATAAGAAATAGCATTAGCAAGAATTGAACCAAGGACCTCATGTACATAAAATCATCATATATATTTATGGTACAAACCATTGAGCTAAATAAGCTTGGATATCTAGAAAACTAATGTTAATATATAGAGTACTATTACAAATATATCTATTATGGATGTGTTTGCGAAAATTCTACAAGTAATATTTCGATGTTTTTTTGTATATTTTCTTAGAATTTTTTTGGCTTCTTTGGCTTTTGGGATTTTTAGGATTTATCATATCTTTTAGATTAGATATTAACATTCTTTAAACATATCAGAATATAGAAAAAGATTGAAGAGGAAAACTAGACCATAAGAGCCAAAGAAGCCAAAAAAATTCTAAGAAAATATACAAAAAAACATCGAAATATTACTTGTAGAATTTTCGCAAACACATCCATAATAGATATATTTGTAATAGTACTCTATATATTAACATTAGTTTTCTAGATATCCAAGCTTATTTTCCATCTTCCATTTTATCTACCTCCATTTGTATTTCTTCTCTGATTTGGATTTCTGTTATTCCTTATTACCTTTTTTATCCGTTATGGCATTTCATATAAATAGTTCACTGCTATGTTTGTATTTCCTCAGTTTCAGAATCAACTTGATATACTCTTAACTCTCTGTATCATCTCAACCATCTGCACTCTTACTTTTCCAGTCTTCCAGAAACTCTGCCGGAAGTCTCCCGGAAATTCATAAATCGACCTTGTACAAATTCCGGAGGTGCAGCACACACGCTGAAGCCAAGGGTTACCCTTCTTGGTATTTTCAGTATTTAACAGTATTCTGAAACTGAATTCCGGATTTGTATGCCACCCCGTACAACGAACAATTCTAGAGCAGCCACTATGCTGGAAAATCTTCCTCCCTACAACAACAACAATGGCAGGGGTGAAGAAGATGATGATGATGACGATGTCAGCGAATTATTATTGGGGTAAACTCGCAGATCTGATTCCCGTTATCACTTCTTTATGATATCCATGTGCTACTGTTTGTCACCTGTCCTCCTCATGTAGTTCCCATCTGTCAATCTTTTATTATCACATGTGTTCTATTTCTCATGTCGTCTATTTCTGTTATCACATGTGAATTACTTGTTGTATATATATGTCGTGTACAAGTCCTGTAGTCCTTGTCCGCTTACACCCGAATACAACACTTGTGGCATCCTACACTCAGCTAAGGTGTTCACCTCAGTACTTTACGTCTTTGTCATATTCCAACAGACGATGCAGGTGCAGGAGGAGCTGGACCACAGGGACAGGATAGGTTGTTGGAAATTATCAATTGCCTTACAGATGCTCTCAACAACAACAATAACAACAACAATGTGCCCCGTGTTCCTCATCACACTCGCGAACCTCCTACATTCTCCAGGGAAAACCCTTGGGAATTTGCTGCATTTCTTCATCATATCCATCTTTATTTCAACACTAATAACCAGCAGTTTGCCACTGACAAGGATAAAGTCGGATTTTGCCTTACATTCTTGACTGGGCTGGCAAGCCAATGGTTTGAGACTATCATGACCCACATGGAGGATTGGGATGAATTAGATTGGTTTAGTGATTGGGATACATTTGAAGAGGAATTGTGATCAAATTTCGGAAATGTGGATTTGGTAGTGGAAGCTAAGTCAGAAATCAGAACTTTATCAATGGCAGAATTTCTCTTTCTCACAAATCTCCTTGGCTGGCTCTTGTTGATAGTGGTTCTACTCATTCATTCATTGATTCTTCTTTTGTCCGAAAATTTTCCCTTTCCACTTCTTCAGTTTCTCTGGTAGAACTTAGGTTGTTCAATGGCTCTTCAAATTCATACATTACTGAATCTGTATGTATGCCAATTACTTTTCCGAGTGGTGAATCTATGCTATTTGACTTTTATGTGACGAGGCTCAACTCTACTTGTGCTATGGTTCTTGGATTCAATTGGCTCTCCCACTACAATCCGTTGATTGACTGGGTTAGTGGCCATATCAATTTCCATACCAAAACTCCAGAGAATCTTGCTCTTCTGACATCAGCGCGATCCTCTTTTCCGGAAAATTCCCCGGAAATCCTAACAAACATTACTTCTGCCTCTGCTTCACTCGTCACACCTTCCGAAATTCCAAAACCTCATATCAGCATAATCAACGCCGTTGCCTTTTCCAGGGCAATTCGTGCTCCTGGTTCACAGCAGTTCACTCTGGACTTACATTTGGAAGTTCAAGCTGCTTCTTCATCTCTCACTACTCCAGATCCCATTGACCTCTCTAATGTTCCTGCCAAATACCACAACTTTGCTGACATCTTCAGCAAAGCAAAAGCCAAAACTCTTCCGCCTCATTGTCCTTATGATCTCAAAATTGAACTTGAAGAAGGTGCTTCTCTGCCTATTGGTGTAATGTATTCATTATCCAAGGTTGAGCTTGAGACCCTTTGGGAATTCATTGACAATAATTTGGCTAGTGGTTTTATTTGTACTTCTTCTTCTTCTCATGGTGCTCCTGTCCTTTTTGTCAAGAAAAAGGATGGATCACTTCGTCTTTGTGTGGATTTCCATGGACTCAATCGCATCACAAAGAAAGATTGTTACCCACTTCCCCTAATTTCCAACCTCCTGGATTCTCCTCGCAAAGCTCGGATTTATACCAAGATAGATCTCCAGCATGCTTACCACTTGGTATGTATTGCTCCTGGAGATGAATGGAAAACAGCCTTCCGTACTCGTTATGGATCTTACAAGTGGATGGTTATGCCTTTTGGTTTGACTAATACTCCTGCTGCTTTTCAATGGTTTATGAATGAAGTTTTTGCTGACATGCTAGATGTTTGCGTTACTGTATACTTGGACAATATTCTCATCTATTCCAATGATATCACCCAACATTGCAAACATGTCAAGGAAGTCCTCAAACATCTTCGGAAAAATGATTTGTATGCTCATGTGGACAAATGCGAGTTTCATTCAAATTCCATGGAATATTTGGGTTATGTTCTTTCTTCCGGTGGACTCACTATGGCTAATGATAAAGTTCAAATCATTCAGGATTGGCCTGAACCGAAAAAGGTGAAGGACATACAATCTTTCCTGGGATTTGCGAATTTTTATTGGAGATTTATTTTTGGGTATTCTGACCTTGTTGTTCCACTTACTCGGCTCACTCGGAAAAGTGTGGCTTGGAATTTTGGTGATGAAGCAAGGGCAGCTTTTATTGCCTTGAAAAAAGCTTTTACTACTGCACCCATACTGACCCACTGGATTCCCGATGCACAAATCATTATTGAAACTGACGCTTCAGATTATGCTTTGGCAGTGATTCTTTCTATTGTAACTTCCAACTTGGAAATTCATCCTGTAGCTTTCCACTCTCACACCTTTTCCGTGGCAGAGTTGAATTACGACACTCATGACAAGGAACTTTTGGCAATTTTTGAAGCATTCTGGATTTGGCGACATTATTTAGAAGGGTCAGCTCTTCCTATTGATGTTGTTACTGACCATAAAAATCTAGAATACTTCTGCACAACAAAAGTCCTTACTCACTGACAAGCTTGTTGGTCAGAATACTTGTCACAATTTCACCTGGTAATTTGATTCCATCCTGGAAGATTGGGTACAAAGCCCAATGCTTTAACCAGATGATGGGACATCTATCCTAAAGAGGGGGGAGTGCAGTATAAGGATGTTAACCCACATAATTTCCGACCTATCTTCACAGAAGAGCAACTAATTTCCTCTCTTCGTGCTACTTATCTTTTCACTCCAGTTCTGCGAGCCGGAATTGTTACGGACATTTCAAAGCTTCATTCAGATATTCTTTCTTCTTTAACTTCCGATACGTCTATTGCTGATCATTTAACAAATCCCCAAGGAAGATGGTCTAAAGACTGTCAGAATGGTAGAGAGTAGTGAAGAGAATGTGAGGAGTAATGAGAGAGAGTAAAGCTCAGACACAGACACAGACACAGAAAGAAGGGAATTGATTGGATAGTTTGGCTAAGACATGAGGGACTTATATATCTACCAGAACAAAGAACAACCAAAAGGGGAGAACAATAAGGACCCTTGCCAGCACATAAAGGGAATATGTAAGTAACATAATAAGGGAAAAGAACATTATGAAAGAGTCCAGAACATCAGGATAAGATAAGTGGAGTGATTAGGAAAGATGGATAAGATAAGGAGATATCTGGGAAAAACCTAACAAAGACTCAGTTGGATTTTTGTGCCTGGATGATCATATGTATGTACCTAATGCTAATGATCTCTGATTACGGGTTTTACAGAATAATCATGATCACCCAATTTCCAGACACTATGGTCAAAACAAGACTCTCGAACTTATCCGTTGAGATTATACTTGGCCAGGAATTTGGGAAGATGTAAAGGTATTCTGCAAAAGTTGCATTACTTGCATGCGCACGAAACTACAGAGGCATAAGCCTTACGGGTTTTTAAAAAAACTTCCTATTCCTCCTAGACCTTGGGATTCAATTTCCTTAGACTTTATTGAGAAGTTACCTACTTCTTCTGGTTATGATTCTATTCTCATCATTGTTGACTGACTAACTAAACAAGCGATATTCATACCTACTGATGTTACAATAACCTCCACAGGTTTAGCTCGGCTTTTTGTCATTCATGTCTTTTCCAAGCATGGAGTTCTGTCTCATGTAACTTCCAACAGTGTTATGAACGTCAATATGTCACCGGACTATTTTAAAGATATGCCAGAAATACCAGTCGATTCTATTCCCATCTGAACTATTATTAACTCACACTAGTTACTCAGCCAAGCTATAATTAGTGTAACTATATTTAGCATAGTTATTTTCTTTCTATCTCATCTCATCCCTTTCGCTCTTACTAGTTTCATATTTACTTATTACAAGTTTCACCTTTGCTACAAGTTTCAGTAGGAGAAGGGATAGTTATATGCTTCATTCTCGTTTCACATATTATTGGACTTGTTCGTAGACAGTATAAATAATCGCTTGTATTAGCCCTTGAAGTCTCAAGCTTCAAGTTGGTTAAATTCTAATCTACTTGTTCTATGACCTCTGCCTGAACACCAGACAGTAGTTTAACTTGTAGAGATTGAATGCCTGTCTCAAGTGGCTTAGTGCCCAAGAGATCTAGGATCATAACAGACAGAGGCTCAGAATTTGTGTCTCACTTTTTCCGGTCACTCGGAGAAGTGCTAGATATGAAGTTACACTTCACTTCCGGATATCATCCTGAAGGTGATGGTCAAACTGAATGAACTAATCAAACTTTGGAACAGTACATTTGAATTTACTGCAATTACCAGCAGGACGACTGGTCGGAACTTTTACCTCTCATGGAATTTGCTTATAACAATGCTCCAAGTGCAACAACTGGTATGTCTCCATTCTTTGCAAACAAAGGATATCATCTGCATATTGCTGTTTACCCGGAGAGAGATATTGTCTCTGCTTGAGCTCGGGAATTTACTACTAACCTTGACAAACTGCATGTGATGTTGAAGGATGAGATAATTGCTGCTCAGAAGCATTATCAAATTTCTGCAGACTCACACAGACTTCCTGCACCTGACTTTAAAGTTGGAGAGAATGTTTTTGTTAAAGCTCAATTTTTCCAGACAACTTGACCAACCAAGAAGTTCTCAGAAAAGTACTTAGGGCCTTACAAGATCATTGCCCGACCTGGTACACATTCATTCACACTTCAACTTCTGGAAGAATTTTGTTCTGTTCATCCTGTATTTCATGTATCAATGTTGGAACCATGTACTACTAATCCTTTCAAGAATCATATAGAAATTCCGCCTGCTCCCATGGAAATTGACAGTGAACCAGAATATGAAATCTCCAAGATTGTCAACTCCAAACTAGATCGCTGATGTACTTGCAAATTACAGTATAAGGTGGCTTGGCTTGGATATGAAGGAATAGATGAAGAGTACAGTTGGTTACCAGCTACGGAACTTATTCATGCAGTTGAAGTTGTTGGAGTGTTTCATCATTCTTATCCTGATAAACCAAGTCCTCTTTCTAAACTTTAATGTTCTGGAAATTTGTTTTCACCTTTTCTGATTTTCTTTAACATTTCCGAACTTCTGTGTTTTTGACTTGTCTCATTTTGTTTCATTCTTCTGATTATTTTTCTAACTCTTCCGAAATTCCAATTCAACTTATTAATGATCCAGTTATCTTCTTGCTGGTCATTACTTGTTAACTTTGGAAGGAGACAATACTCTCTTGCAATAACTCCATCTGTGCCAAACCACCTGCCACAGGACCCCGCAATTCCCGAACAATTTCCGCCAGTGCAGAAACTTCTTGATGGAGGCCATGGAATTCTTCATGCAATTCCACAACCTCGTTATGTGGGACAGGGGGCAGGGCAGGAGGGATGACTGGGACAACGGGCTAGGAAATTGTCAAGTAAGTCAGGAAATTCATCAGAAATTCACTTACCCAGATTTCCGCCAGTTCAACAATTTGAACTTTGTCATCATCGACGAGTTCTGTGGACTTCACCAACTTCATATGTTTCTTTGACAATTTCCAGGCCAGCTTTTGCAAACCGACTGGAAGTTCAGTGGACTTCTTCTTGGCCAACTTGGATGGCCCAGCGACAGGAGCAGCGGTCTCAGGCTTCTTGGCAGGTTTCTTGGCTGTGACTTTTCCGGTTTTCCGGGGCTTGGTGATTTCCTCCCTGAGAGAGCACTTTGCTTTCTTCTCCACACAGTAGTTGCATGGCCAGGAATCTTCAACTCTATAGATCCAAGGACCCTGATGTTAGGTTTTTCCCAGATATCTCCTTATCTTATCCATCTTTCCTAATCACTCCACTTATCTTATCCTGATGTTCTGGACTCTTTCATAATGTTCTTTTCCCTTATTATGTTACTTACATATTCCCTTTGTGTGCTGGCAAGGGTCCTTATTGTTCTCCCCTTTTGGTTGTTCTTTGTTCTGGTAGATATATAAGTCCCTCATGTCTTAGCCAATCCAATTCAATCAATTCCCTTCTTTCTGTATCTGTGTCTGTGTCTGAGCTTAACCCTCTCTCTACTTCACTCTCATTCTCAACATCACTCTCTACCATTCTGACACCTGAACGCACCTGACTCCATCTGCCTGGCACAACAGACAAGGTTCCACTGGAATTTTGCCTACAGTCCAAGGCCTGAGTGGGTTGTTGGTGGGTTCCTTGGCCTGCCAGTGAGCCTGTTTCCTTACAACCTTTTTCTCAACCTTCTCGTCAACCTCCTCCTCCTCGTCGTCTTCTTTGTCTTCATCCTCGTCATCTTCCGAATCTCTGCCCTCTGGACCACTACTCCCATCATCATTGTCAGGGTCGCCGGGATTTCCCACTACCTCAATTTCCAGCAATTCGACCTTCTTTTCCTTTCCCTTCTTCTTGGGACTGGCTGTCACAGCTGTCGTTCCATCAGACTCCCGACAATGTTTGGGAGCAGAAGTTCCGGCCGCTGGAATTGTTGACACCGGAGTTTTGACCTGTAACAAAGTCAAATGCAGGGTCGGGTTCGAGGCACGAGCAAGTCGGGCACGACGAACTTCTGCGAGTTCCTCTGTGGTGAGTGCCAAGTCCATGACACGAGGAGTAGTGGTGGTGCGAGTATTGGTGTTACTAGCAGGCATGGTAGAGAAAGTGGGTTAAGATGCAAACAGAAATTTTCAGGGTTTTTATAGGGAAGAACACATGTCTGGAAATGTCCGGACTTCTGAAGTCTAAAGTCTAATTCGGCCTCGTGGCTCGGCTGTAAAGGGAAGGCACTGTCATATTCTGTCCCATCACATGACTGCTAACCCTGAATTCTGCCAAGTTCACATATCACAATTCCAATTAGATAGCGAATCTCCAGATTTCCGATCTTCCTGAATTTCCTAATTTCCAGATTTCCATTGTTCATTAATTATTCAAAGGGACTTTTCCATCCTCCAGAAATTCCGGGTTTTTCTTATCTTGCTTATTCTTTGGTTATCAATTCTATTCAGTTTAGTTTGACATTTCCATGTGTTTCCTATGCTTCTTAATTCTCCAATATTATGCCATTACTTTCCATCTTCTGTTTTATCTACCTCTGTTTGTATTTCTTCTCTGATTCGGATTTCCATTATTCCTTATTACCTTTTTTATCTGTTATGGCATTTCGTATAAATAGTTCACTGCTATGTTTGTATTTCCTCAGTTTCAGAATCAACTTGATATACTCTTAACTCTCTGTATCATCTCAACCGTCTGCACTCTTACTTTTCTGGTCTTCCAGAAACTCTGCCAGAAGTCTCCCGGAAATTCGTAAATCAACCTTGTACAAATTCCAGAGGCGCAGCACACACGCTGAAGCCAAGGGTCACCCTTCTCAGTATTTTCAGTATTTAACACTATGCAGCAGACCAAGCCTGCTTCCATGATAGTGAAACAAAGATCCTATACACTCTTTCCCTTATGGTTGGACTGGCAGCCACATGGGCCCACTCATTTACCAAAAGCAAATATGATAATGCCACCAAAACCTACAACTTTGGACTATTCACAGCATTCATCACAGCAATGGACACAAGCTTCCGCTCATCCACCTATGTCTCAGATGCCATGGCCAGGATTACCAAGTTTAAACAAGGCATGCGAAATGTACATGAGTACATCACAGAATTCAATGCCCTTGCACTTGAGGCACAAATCACACAAGACACACTTAAAATCCATCTCTTCAAGATGGGTCTTGAACCCACAATTGGGATGTATGCCATCAGAGCCATGCCAGCCAATACTTATGAAGCATGGAAAGGCGCTGCCTGTGTGGCCAGCCACATACTTCAGACTGAACAAGACTATCATCAAGCACACTATCCCCAAAGGAACCCTCAAATACATCAGAACCCTCACCATTGCCAAACTCAAAACTTTCGTCAACCAAATACTATCCCGCATTACATTCCACCATCCTCTATCACAAAGGACCCATTTGCCATGGATGTCAACTACATCAAAGAGGCAATCAATAACCTTCACATCAACAACAAAGAGGAACTCTGTAACATATACAGTGAACAGGAGGACTTTGAAGAAGAAACCTCTCAGTCATCTCAAGTTGATCCCTGAGAGATCCTTAAAGAATTCATTGACAGAGTTTTCACAAACAAACAAAGAGAATTGTTCAGAGACAAACTATGTTTCCTCTGCAAGAAACCCAGCCACTTTGCCAACAAATACCCAGCTCGACGAACTGGCCCATCACCTAATTGTCTGAAATCAATCCCCCACCAGGCATACAATCAGAGGAAGGCCCTGTCTAGAAATCAAAACTCCAATCTACAATGCCAGATCAACAACCTCATTGAAACTGCCCCTGAAGAAGAAGTAGCAGACATCTATGATTATTTCTCTCAGGACAACATGAATGACAATTTCAACAGTGAAATCAAGGATTTTACCTAAAGAGATTAGCCACCACATCTAATTCTCTTCCATCTGTGTCTACTGCCCCATCTACATCATCACATTCTATTCCCCTTCCACTTGATGCTGTACAACTTGGAGGAAATGGATCTAACTCTATCTATGCCCCTGTGGGAGTGGCCATTTGGCTAAGTGAGGCCATCGAGGATGGTATCCTTTTCTTTTTTATCATTTTCTTAGTTCTTCATTATTCTCTCTATTTTTGCTCTCGTTTTACATCTACTTTACGTCCTGACTTTAATTTCCGTCATTTCTAGTGCTTCAGATACTTCAAAGGGGGCAACCCTGCCCGCTAAGGGTGTTTTTAGATAATAACTTGTGTTGTTCATGGCCATTCGTTTACTCAAATGTTTCGAATCTCTCATTTCCGTCTCTTAGCATACATTTTACTGCATGTGTTTTGTATTTTATATATGGGCAACACCCTTTAATTGAGTTCCAAGTTTTTTTCTTCCCCCCCACGTCCTCTATTTAAAGTTCTACTATCCTCAGAAGATTCTTGTTTAACTTATTTTACAGACTCCTTCTGTATTTCCACTTCGTACTCGCTCTCCAGACTCGAACCCATCCCCACACCCCCACACAAACTTCCAGTGCAGTAGCCAACTCAGAAACCATGGATATCCTTGCCCTCATCAATTCAGGAGCAGGAGGAAATTTCATTGACCCAGCTTTGGTTAAACAACACCAATGGCCAGTCAAGAAGCTCTTAAAACCCATTACTGCTTACAATGCAGATGGTACCAAAAATGGTGTTTGTTCACTCTATTCCCCATTGAACTGTATAGTTAATGGATGACAAACAACCATCAAAGCAAAAATAATCAGTCTTGGAAAACCTAGAATAATCCTAGGATTCCCCTGGTTACAGGAAAACAATCCAGACATTGATTGGTCAGACAGATTGCTCAAATGGAGAGAAGAATCAAGTAAAGATATCTACCTTGATTTAATTCAAACCATTACAGATGATGACACACAACTGAACAAAATCTACCTCAACAAGGAAAACTCAGTTGAAATCAATGTCAAAACATCATCCTCTAACACCATTGCATAACAATTTGGTGACAAGAACAAAACAACCCTAAGAAAGTTGTTCCTAAAGAGTTTGCCAAACTCTACATGCTCTTTGACAAGAAAGCATCAGAACACTTTCCACAAACCCGACTATGGGATCACAAGATTGAACTCGAAGATTCATTTGAAGCTTGTTCAATTAGACCATACAGGTTATCACCTCTAGAAGAGAAGGAACTTGATACCTTTCTACAAGAAAATCTGAACAAAGGTTACATTCAACCCTCAAAATCTCCTATGGCCTCCCCTTTCTTCTTTGTAGGAAAGAAAGATGGAAAACTATGGCCCTGCCAAGATTACAGATACCTGAATCAACACACCATCAAAAACGCATATCCCATTCCCCTCATCTCGTCAATACTTGACAAATTGAGAGATTCAAAATGGTTCACAAAACTTGATGTTCATCTAGGATATAACAATATCTGCATAAAAGATGCAGATCAATGGAAAGGAGCCTTTAAAACAACTAAAGGACTCTTCAAACCCATAGTCATGTTCTTCGGAATGTGCAACTTGCCAGCCACCTTCCAAGCAATGATGGACTCATTGTTTAGAAAGCTGATAGACAACAGAGAAGTCATTGTCTATATGGATGATATTCATCAGGATTTCGCACATTTCCTTGAAGGTACTTGTGCTTCCTTGGAGGTGGTTTCAAGGAAGTACAAGTAGCTTCAAGTAAGTTTTGGGGAAATCTGGAATTCTCCTTGGAGCAACTTGAAGAGCTGCTCCAAGCTCAATAAGTAGGTCCCTCTACCTTGTGGAAGCATGAAAATACTTGGGGACTGCTTGAAAATACTTGAGGACTACTTGGGAACACATTTAGCAGCTTGGAAATAGTATAATATTATAATATAATATAATTTTAATCATTTTTTCGAGAGGAGTAGAGTTAAAAAAAGTGTATTGTGACTCTAATCTAATACAAATGTAATGATATAATAGCTAAACTACTAATAAACATGAGGCAACTGTAGAACAATATTATTAATAAAGTTATAAATCAAAAAAAATCAACTTACATTATAAAGATATCATCACAGTGTGCCAAGTTCTTCACCAAATCGTACGAGGTTGGTGGCATTGGAAAGCGGTGATTTGTGGCATTCTGTAGAGCCTAAAAACGCGTCAGGACGCGAAGAAATGGATATGTTAAAGGAGAATATGTAGGAATAGTATAAAAAATAGAAAACACACCTTTAATCAATGAATACTCCCCCATTTCGCACCATTCTACCCTCTATTCATTCGCCTCTTCAATGTGGTTCTAACAAGCCTAAAAACCTGGCATATGACATGAAATTGAGGTTGTTAGTAGTCTTGACCTCTGGTGGTTGTAGAGGGAGGAGTGTGATAGGGTGGATGTTGAATGTGTTGTGGCTAAGGGGAGGGGTGGGCCAGGCTATAGAAGTGAGGAGTTGAGTAGCAAGGTGACAGGTGTGGGGTTGAGCATTTCGTCAAGGGGAATGGAAAGAAATGGGGAGAGGCAGTAACATGGTGTGATGTGTCCATGTTCCCACTGTCACATGATCACCCATTTTCAAAATTTCGTCAAGTCCAAAATGCAGAATGTTCCTTAAGGGTGTCACACTTTCAATTCTTGGCTTCTAGGCACGTTCTTAGGCTCTACAGAACCGCACTTACGATACCTATCTAACGGTACTAGTTATATAGCTCTATGTGGTGTATTGGTTGCGCAATAATGCATTTATTGATTTCTCTACTGTAATACTGCCTAAGAATAAGAATTCTCAGAACATATTTGGTTGGCCCTTGAGAGAACTTGAAGTTCCTTGTAGAAGATATTTTACTTGAAGCCACTTTGGGCTCCTTGGAGAAATTTTCACCAAGGTATCATAAGGTACCCACAAGGATATTAAGGAGCATAAGCTGACTTAAGCCCTAAAAGGAGCAGTAAGTAGCCCGAAAAAAAGTGCACGAAATCCTGATGTATACCCACTTTTCATTCTACTATTTACTGACTGTTATCACATAGTCTTAACATTGTCTTCTTATCAGGTACTATCAAATATACAGTTCTCATCTTTGAGTCTGAGTCTTAATATTGTCTTCTTATCAGAAATAGCCAGGACCTCAGGTATTCACCCACCCCCCACCTTCGAAGGAACCCTACTTTACCGGAAAACTCCGCTGCCAGCCCCTTGCGCATACCTGTGTAGTCGTAATGCAGTATCATTATGACGCACAGCCCTAGCATTGTGTAGACACTGCCGTCAAGAGTCCGTATTAGGTTCATGTTTTATCGGACACTCAGGTGAGGCCAGAGAACCAAGGAATGGTTTTCAATCTTTAATCAATTAAACAGCAAGAATGCGATTCTTGCTGTTTAATTGAATCTGTTTAATTGAAGCTGTTTAACTGAAGCTGTTTAATTGAAGCTGTTTAATTGAAGCTGTTTAATTGATCAGCGTTCCAGTCATACGAGCTCCCTCATCAAAGACTAGGACTCCAGTGGTGTATTGTATTTCTAACACCTCCAGCCGACTCATCTGTCCAGCCACAAATTATCAGGTGGTACTACCGTAGCAGTATCGAAGACAACTTGATTCTGATATATGATAGTCTAGTCATATCACACACTGCATGTCCATCTGATATATATGTTAATTTTGGATCCGTGTGACTGAACAGCACTTTATTGTAGTCGAAGCTATGTAAGTGATCCACTTGAGATTCCGAATATAAAAGACCACAGAACCTCCCACTAAACTTCACTTCTATCGTCGTTTTCAAGACAAAAGTATGGGGCACAAACGAACAAGCAAAAAGTCCAAAAAAACAAAAACTACGCTATTCCCTAAACTACGTCGCTCACTTCACGTACTCTGGAATCATGGCAAAATACGTCGTCTCTTCAAAGAGGATCCATATATAAAAGGAGCTGGTTGGGCATCCTCATTTAACGATGATCCTTGGCATGTGCCACTCAACATCCTACAAGTTATTTTCACCCTCCTATTTGCACCAATTTTCACTATACTCCGTCTCACTGTCGTTCGAAAAGCCTTTGCTTTCAAGAGTAAACGTATCGAAGAAGAAATTTGTACACCAGATGCTATGCTTTTCAATTCTCCAGATGGTGCACCTGGAACGTTTGATGCAGTGGAGCATGATCCTTGCTGGGTACTCGAAGTCGAATTCAAAGGGTCACAGTTTAGGCACAAGCAAGTCAAATTCAACTCAGAGATACGGGAAAAGGGATACAAGGCAATTAGTTATCCATTCAGTAGTACGCAACAGTTATTTGCCGACGCGCAGAGGAAAGCAGGGAACACATATTCGTACTCAGAGGGTCAGAAAGTCAGTCGAGCTCAACGAACGACTATATCATTATGTGTGTTGGAGGAATATGCAAGGTGCAGAAATTTGGAAGCTGAAGCAGGAGATTATAAGGATGGTATAGAGTATATATGGTTGGATGAATGGTGTCTTTCCGAGGATGGTCTTACGGACCAAGAAGAGATTGAGAAATCGCGGCAGATGGAGCTTGGTCGACTGGCCGATATCTTCAAACACGCTCAAACGGTTATCGTTTATTGCTACAGACTCGATTGCAAACATACAAACAGTAAAGATTGTCCATGGGCTACGCGAATCTTCACAATCGCAGAAATCTTCCATGCACGAAACGTGGTGACGATGACGCGTTGTGGAGATCCCAAATCCAAATACCATCTCATAACTTGGGCGGAAGGGAAATTTCAAAGGCAGATGCAGTATAAAGCGGCAGAGACTAGTCTTTATCACCTTTCCTACATCCTCCAACATTCACCTAACAACGGAGCTATTTCATGGCAAAACATTATTCAGGCTCTTGTGGTAGAGGCTATCCGACGTGACGACGCGACCAATTTCGAAAAGCATTCTATGCTCGGCAAAGCTCTTAATGGACTTCTACCTCGACGTGCCCTCCCAGCGCATCTCCAAGGCAAAGATGGTTGGGAAGATCTAACATGGCTGTTGGAAATCAACCAAGGATTCTACAATGCTGCAAGCCTTGCAGCCGTCTGTAGTGTCAATCTCACACCAACGAGTTCTACAAAGGAGTATAGATGGTGGGGAAAACCTTTAGCTCCAGTTGTGGGAACTGAACGTCTCGAACCATGTACTACTGCGTTTCCGGTCAAGATCAAGAAAAAGTTACCGCCTGGGGATCATGAACGTATCTTGGAGGAGCAATTGGAACCTGTACTTTCTATCCTAACACCCAAAAGTGTTCGAATTCATGACACAGTGCACAGGGACAAAGATGGCCTTTACCGACACGAAGATATGGTTGGACTCAAATATTGTATGTATGTCATAGCGACTATCATGGTGCATGTCGGTATCCCACTTGTTGTAGTTGGCGCAACTTTCAAATTTGGTAGTACAGTCGAGCATGTCGAGGACGATCCCGAGCCTACAACAGATCAATCAATATTCAAGCAAGTTGTGAAATTCATCACACCTGGCGTACTTCTTCTTTATGCGGCGTTTGTGATTGTGATGGTGGTGGAACTTTGGGCGAGTACAATATATGTTATACGGGAGGGTTGGATATTTTTATCTGACGAGGAGTGGGGAGAAGATCCAACCGAGGCTCTCGCTATTCAGGATCCTGGGTTCAAGAAGTTGAAGAAATGGGGTGAACGTCAATTAATTCCTAAGTGGGAAAAGCCGGGAGATGTTAGGAAGACTTCTGATCAAACAGCTAGTCATCGACTCATTTGTGGAAGTCTCTTGGATATGAAAACGAGAATATATACCAAAGTCGTCATTATTAATGGTGCAATTCCTGATTTGATGGTATTATTGGCGATACATGGAACGGGTGTAACTGGGATTCTGTTGAAGTCACCCCATGGTTTGGATGTTTCAAAGGAAGAGGAGGAAGCGGAAGAAAAACAGCGAAAGGCTAATTCTGGTAAAGAACGACATGCACTTAATTCGAGCAACCTATCTGCTACACAAGACACGGATGAAGAAGACTTTCATATTTTCTTTAAGGTTGGGATGGCTAATGTTCCAACATACGTGCTCTCCAAGTCGGAATATGTGGGTACGATATTTGTGGGTGGAGAGTTGCCAAAGCTCGTAATAGACGAAGAAGAAGCTGAGGCTTCCAGTGGCTCAAACTTACCATCACAACCTGCAGTTGAAAGTCAGAGAACGGTAGAAGATAGCGGTGTAGGAGAGCATCCCAATCCACCCAGTTCCGTTTCGGGGGTCTCGGGTTACGAAACTGGAGCGAATAATGCGCCTATTGGATCCACGGGTGAAATATGAATTTCATTAGCATATTACAACAATACTGATTGAATAAAACGTACTAGACTTGTTGCCTTTGCACATTGGCCAATATCGAACAGCCGGTCATTCAAGTAATCAGATGGGAATGGGTAATGAAGGAAGCAGAAGCAATCTACTCCTACTCTCACCAAAGTCGAACTCCATTACAAAACGTAAACCATCCGGACCAAAGGATTTATCAACAATGTCGAGTTCTCGAGGTAGAATCGCACCAGTTAATTTTGTGTCTGAACCTTTCGAGCTACGAAATATGGAGGAAGGAGGATCTCATAATGCGGTGGAATTTTCATCTGGTGAGTGTCGGATTTTTGTTTTGTTTTGAAGTTTGGTATTATATATGTACTGAGTTTTTTTTTTTTTTGAATTAGAAACACTGGTTCATCAAGGTACATCGAAGTCGGGATTGAATAATTGATTGATTTCCATACTACACCCGTTGGTTTTAGGTTTTTATTTTTGAAGGCTATACTTTGTTAGTTTGAAAGGAGGTTTTTTTTTTTCCGTCTGTCGTTAGGTTTATGTATCTTAACTAGTGATGTAACCTGTGCTACGTATCTGGTACATTGAAACAATGTCCAATAAGTTGTGGTCTACGTGTTGAAAAAAAAAAAAGAAGTTACATGTAATGTTAAACGCCTGTGTCATACGAAGTAGAAATTAGTAGAACTCCAGCTTGACAGACCTGAGTACTGAGTATACTTTGATTTTAACCTATATAGCAACTTCTTTAGAGCTCTATAGAGACCGATAAAACCATTCACACTTAACGTGTTCATCGTTCAACCATTCATTCTCTTAGAACATTCAAGTGTAAGCCCAGAGGGCAACACTAAGTGAGAACATTAATAAAGAACGTGCTTACGAGGGAACGGAGAGTAAACAGCCACGAGATCCAAAACATAATTTCTTAACAACCATTACTGTAACTTATAAAAAACGCTCGCCAGAGGCGCAAAGGGAGGTAGGTGTTGGATGTGTGCGCGCGTGTGTTATACACGGCTTCCAGCCCCTTGAGTAGAGCAAAAAAAACTCTCAAGACTTAATCATCCTCAAACCCATTCTCTCAAATCATTCACGAAAAAAAAGCTTCAAGAAAAAAACATCAAAAAACCAACACCAAAAAAACCATTGTGTAAAAAAAAGTAAAATTCAAAGATAAAAAAAAACCTAACCCTAATTAACAAGATACATATATCAAAAGGAGGAGGACGGAGAGCTAAGAGAGAGAGACGGACAGACAGACAAACAAACAGAGAACTGAGACTGAGACTGAGACTGAGACTGAGATATAAGGAGAGACTGAGAGACTGAGCGAGACTGAAATGTAGAAACGGAGAGATAGAGAGAAAGGAAGAAAGAGTCACAGAGGGACAGAGAGAGAGAGAGAGTCGAGAAACAAACAACTAAAAAAGGAAGAAAAAACTGAGATCGAAGAAAGAGGAGAGAGGGGGACATTGATAAGAAAGGTGCGGGAGGAGGAAGAGAATGGGATTGGGAGAGAGTAAAAGGTAAAAAGAGTGTAATGTAAAAAGAGAAAGGAAAGTAGGGTAACGAGGAAAGTCGATAAAGGCTTGAAGAGGGAGGAGGTGATTGAGTTATATATATATAAAAGGAAAGTGAACAATGTAAAGGTAAAGGGGGGATGTAAGACTAAGTAAAAAGTCACTAAAAGCAACAAAAAGGATGTATTCGTCAAAAAAAAAAAAAGGGGGCGGAAGAAAGGAAATGAATAGGTCTATGGAAGAGTGGAAGGAATGTCGGGGGTGGAAGAGCACTTGAAAAAGAAACAACCAATGAGAAAACAAAAGGGGAATTCCACTGGACTGAACCTAACGAGAGCAACTGTACAAGAGGAATGCAACAAATGCAACACCCCTTCCTTTTTGAAAAAAACCACCCATATACCATATCCAATGGATCCCAACCAATCCCTCATAAATCAATACCATCTCCATCTCCATCTCCATACCATTCCCACATATCCCCATAAAAACCCTCCACAACAAAACGAGTGAGAATGTTATCACCTGCCCACTTCTCGAATACATATTTTGTATCCTGTAAGCCGACAACTTCCCTCTTTGTTTCTTCTCGCATAAAAAAGTGAAAAAAACACCCGTTATCGCTATAAAGAAATAACAAGTGGAGGGCGGTAGAGAGTAGGGTAGGGTAGGGTAGGGTAGGGGAGGGTAAAATTTTTCAAACGAAAGTGGTGGAGAGAGAAACGATTATAACAAAACGGGATTAAAAAGAAAGAGGGTATACATCAATCTTTTGTGTGTCGCACAGCTTCATTTCGAAAAGTGAGGTGTCCCATGTGAAAGTGACAAAGAGGATTGTGGGTATGATGACCACATTCCATATTTTGACCCAATATAAACCACTCAAAAAGTGTTTATATATAAAAAGTCCACCTTCCCTCAGAAAACAAAATCCCATCCATGTCCGAGTATGTACAATGATTTATGAATGTGATGAAGAATGTACGATTTCGTGGATGTCATTGCTGGAATAATCGTCCTTTTTTGATCATTGACTATTCCGTTTTTGAAAAAGAAATGTTGCTTTTTGTTATCGCTGCAAACCCCAGAAGAAAAAAGAAAGCCTCAATCCCCTCAACCGCAAAATCATCGCCTTTCTCCTGAAAAAAAACTCCTTCGTATACGTCCAATTAAAACTTTTTTGACTGTCCAATCCAACCCCCTTCACCCCCTTCACACACTCTCATAAAAAAAGAAAAACTCATACACATATCCCTCCTTCCCTCTCCTCCTCTCCTTTGTTCTGTGCTCTCCTCTCCTCTCCGTTCAATTATCCTTCCACTCCCCACCTCCCACTCCCAAAGTCCCCTCCCCACTCAATCTATCCACACCCTGGTGAGTAGATATTTGTATCTCCTCAGCCCATCCTGCTATCCTTTTTCTTAGCCTTACGAGGCGGTGTCACTGGTCTCCCCATATTCATTCCACCATAAGGATATTTAGCTTTCTTTTCTGCAGGTTTAAGGATCTAAGAAAGGATAATAATAATAAAGTCGGCCATAAGTACAGGAACTTTTTTTTAAAAAAAAAAAGGGAGAACCGACCTGGAATGAACATAATAGCGTCTCATCAACACTCATCATAGCACCAGCATTATCAAATTCTCCACAATAATTCGGTGCAGAGAACAACGTCACTAGATGTCTCTTTGCGAAAAACTCGTATCCATCTTCTACGACCTTTTAAAGAGAAAAAAGTCACATATTCAAGTAAGCACACAACAAGCCGATTACAAGAATTACAAGTAATACAACAACAACAAAAAAGTCTCACCTGATGTGCTCTGCAGATCAGATCCATATCATGTTTCTGTAAAAATCGCGACACGACATCCGGTCCAAACGTAAATGAAACCCCACGATCATTTTCCGACCATCCAGTAATATCCTTGTCTGGATCTGACCATAACAAATCACACAGTAACCCTGTGGGAAACACGTGCGCGCATATTAGCAACAAAATTTTAAAAAAAATCGACCGATACAAAACAAGATCCATATGAGAGAAAGAAAGAACAAAGAAGAAAAACAAAATAAAAGAAGCAGAGGGGTTCCTACATACCTGTATCCGGAACATCTGTTGGTCTCATAACTCTACGTATTTGTTCCATAGATTGTAGGTCGGGACTTAGACCTCCATGCATCGTAAAGATTTTTTCGTCAATGATGGCCGCGATAGGAAGGCAATTGAAGCAATCCGTAAACGTCTTCCACAGTTTAATGTTATACCGACGTTTACCTATAATAAGAATAATAATCATAAATTGTCAATTTCTAAATCGAGGTATTGCGAGACTTACATTCGTCATAAAAGCCGTAAATCCTATTAATACTGGCACATTCGTGGTTTCCACGTAGGATGAAGAAATTTTCGGGATACTTGATCTTGTAAGCTAAAAGGAGACAAATCGTTTCCAACGACTGTTTCCCTCTATCAACATAATCTCCAAGAAACAGGTAATTTGCTTCTGGTGGGAATCCACCATACTCGAAGAGTCGAAGAAGGTCATAATATTGACCATGAATATCACCTGTATTTTTTTTTTTAATAATAATTAAAAAAAAAGAAACAGCAAAAAACAGCAATGGGTCAGCCAAATCGATTACGAAAATGAGGAAATAAAGTAACCTACCACAAATCTTAATAGGAGCTTCGAGTTCGAGAAGAATAGGTTGATTTATAAAGATTTCGCGTGCTTTGGTGCAGAGGAATTTGATTTCGTATTCCTGAAGCTGAACAGGTTTGCCAGGTCGGTTACCGCGTACTATAAAAAGGCAAAGGAATAAGTATAAGAGATGTAGAAACCCATCTCTGCACAAGAAGAGGGAGAAAGGAAGGGTGTGGAAGGGTGAATACATCATTGCGTGGCATGTGCAAATTGCAACGACCCCCTCCCAACAACGCATTGTCGACAGATGAGCACCATCTCTCCACCCTATAAGACCTTTGACAACGCACAACAGAAGGCGAGAGAATAAAGAAAGGTAATAAAAGTGGATGACGAGGGATGAAGTGTCAGCCGAAGGTTTACAAAAGGGTCGTTTGTTGTTGGGGTTTTTTTTTTTCACGCGTTGTTGGGCGAGATGGTTGTTGTGGATGATGGCAAGGTAGGGGGATTTGCTCACCTTCAAGGAGACGGTCTATAACGGAGTCGAGGTCGATGTCTGGAACGGATTCAGCCATGGTCGCAGTGTTAAGAGAATATCGATGACAATGGCAGTGTAGATAACACAACTCTTCCCAAAACCGGCACACCTCGGACACTTGCCGTGCGAACTTTGATTAAAAATAAATATATAAATACAAATTTTATTATTATCTAAGAACCCCCCGTCTGCGTCGCTTGCGCCGCTTGTAACTGTGCTCTACGTCGACGTCTACGTCTATTCAACCCGTCAACTTCTAATTACCTCGGTGACAAAAAAGAAACAAACCAACATACCTCGGAAACATCGGAGGTCTTGGCATCTGTCGTTCATCCAAATCCAAAGCTATATTCGCAGAAGCTTGTAATGCCTAAACGAAAAAATGAGAAATAAAATCCTCTCAAATATAGACTCCTTACCTCAATCCATTCAATAACTCCCGTAACATCACGAGCTTGCAACAAAAACTGTTCTCCCCCCAATCTCAATCGAATGACATTCTTCCTCTTCGAATAATCATTTCCAAGTCCACTCTCCGCCTGTTGCATCGTATACTCTTTTATCAAATCTCCAGGATCAGGATCAGGAACACTATCCTTCTCTCTATTCGTATACAACACCTTATTATTCGACGCTTCATCCAAAACCATCACATTCCTCTGAATAAGTAATCGTTCAGGATTCATCAATGGATCTTGACCACCAGAACCAGAAGATGACAATGACGAAGTCCACGAATGTTGTGTATTCATAGCAATCAAACTATGTGTTGATCCCGGTGTAGGAGATTGAGTCCTCATAAATGGTGATTGTGATCTTCCAGAAAGAGGTGTCGAAGTATCACCTCTTGATACATTCAAACTAGGTCTAGGTGAAGGTTCAGGTGTAGTTCTCTCACTACCAACCGCCTCACTTCTTGACCTTGAATGTTTTCCCGGTTTCAAGAACGATGTAAACCGAGATTTTGATGGTGTAGGATGTGATGATGAACCCGAATTCGATCCACGAGGAGTTCCAGAATGTTCATCATAATCAGACCAAGTTCCAGTAGGTTGTGGTGATGGTCTACTAGATGGAATAGGTAACACCGTTTGTCCATCACCATCACTACTACTACCATCCCCTTGTTCACCACCACCAGCACCAGCACCACCTGTACCAACACCATCCGCATCCTTTATATGTCTTCTAATCTGTCTTTCAAGTTCTCTCTGTTGTTCCAACCTCTTCTTACCCTCCCTAGTTTCAATCTGAATATTCGAAACACCCGAATGAGCAGGTTGTAAACTAACATCCCCAGCACCAACTTTACTTTCCCACCATTCACCAATAACACCAACACCAGTAACACCAGGGGGGCATTTATACACCTTCAAACAAGTCCCATTTAACACAAATTCAACTCTCTTCCATCTCCTATCTTTAGCTTGAACACCAGGAGCAGAAAATTCCATCTTCATTGGCATAATCGCTTTAAGATAAATGTTATTGGAATAACCTGGAAGTTGTTCTTTTCCTTCATCCTCTCTTGGCATAATACGGTACTTTTTCGATGGTAAAGGTAAGAAATTAAGATAAGGTGGAGGTGGAGTTGATTCATCAAACATTGGCATTGATCGGCGACGACGAAGGTAATGTGATGCAGTAGTTGAACTCAATCTATTTTGTCTTTTCATCGAGTTCGAAGAGAATACCGTATTCGTATTACCTTGACCACCAGTTCCAGTTATAGTCGAAGTAGAAGGAGTAGGAGCGTAAGAAGGAGGACGTTGAGGGATAGTAGGAGTTTGTTTAACTTGATCCCTTGCTTCATCTTCATCATCTTCATCATCATCAACACCAACACCAACACCAACAACATAGTTATCATCCGCTTTTTCATCACCAACTTTATTATCAACATCCTTCCTCTTTTCCTTTTCCTTTTCCTTTCCTTTTCTTATCGACAATTTAGCTTTCACCTCTCTAACCTGTTCCAACATTCTCATCTTTTCCAATTCCTTAACTTCCTCCTCTCTAACCAATTCCTCTTCCCTCTTCCTCCTTTCTTGATTCTCAATCATTCTCAAATCAACCAAACTTCGACTATGTCTTTTATTCATCCTAGGTTTTCCTAATCCAACATTCAAACCACCACCACCACCACCAACACCACCAAAAATATTATCATCAACATCTCCAAAAGAAGAAAGCGGAGAAACCACATTCACATTCACATTCGTAGTATTACTCCTCTTAGGAGTATTACGAGGTGATGAAGGAGAAGTAACAAAAATATTAACATTTGGTGACCTTGGTGTATAAGGTGATGTATGCGCCATCACAAAATAATCACTTCCTTTATGATTATTATTATGATTATTATTATTGGAGAAGGACCCTGATCCTTGACCTAGACCTGAACTTGGAGTATTAGATACTCTAGGAGTTTGTGGTGATGATCCTGAGATTGAACTCCGTTTCGCGTTTGCGTTCGCGTTGGAATTTGGATGGGGATTAGGATGTGGATTAGGATGTGGATTAGGATGTGGATTAGGATGTGGATGGGGACGGGGATGAGGGTGGGTATGATGATGGGAATTAGGATGGGAATGGGAATTAGGATGGGGATTAGGAAGAGTATGAAGAGGATAACGACGTGAAAAATTAGGTCCAACAACACCGGTACCGGATCCTACTTTGGTTGTCATAGAAGGTTGAGAAGAATATGCGTCTGATTGAACGTTGTGACGGAATGTACCCGTGGTTGTCGTTGGAGTTTTTGACGAATCGTAATTATAACCACCTCCACCACCACCATTATCATGTTCAGAAGAGACATAATCATAATCATGGTCATTCACTTCTATCCCACTAGCTCTTCCTTTTCCTTTTCCTTTAACATCAACCACTAGATTAGGTGGATTAGGTGTTGATGAAGAACTACCACTAGTATTGGTAGCAGGTGGATTGGAAGTGTCAGATGATTGTAGGAATGAATAGTCAATTCGCGAAGTGTCAACATCAGGTAGATATGCTGACGAGGTTCTTCCAAGTTGAGTCTACGCAAGGAATGAAGAATGAATGAAGGGATAATGAAAAAAAGCGTAGGCGTCAGTCTAACTTGAATAGGAAGAGCAAGAAGAACCTCATCATTAAATAGACATACCTGAGTTTGACTAGTGTGTGCTTGAGAACGCGGTGTAGGTTGCCTTAGAAGCACAACCGACTGTCCATTATCATGATAATTAGATCCAGACCCGGATCCAGAAGTAACGGCAGTGGCAGCGGCAGAAGTAGAAGCAAGATCACCAAACCAAGGTTCACCCAAAGCAGAATGATATGAGGAATCACTTGATGAATGTGATCTTTCCCTTTTTTCCACTCCTTGACCCTCTCCATTTCCCTTTTGCACACCCTCAGAGCTACTAACAGAGCTCTCAAAACTAGACCTCATACTATCCTCAAAACTACTATCCTCAGGTAACCTTAGATAACCACTATCGTCTCCTTCATCCTCATCCTCATCTTCTTCTTCAAGTTCATCCTCTTCTTCCATATCATCAACCTCCTCGTGACCACCTGCACCTCTACCAGTACCTTTCATAGGTAACGCAGGCATAGATTTAAGATGAGCTCTTCCAACTTTATTCTCCCTCCTCTCCCTTTCCTTCCGTTCTTGATTTCTAATTTCCGAATTTGAACTTCCAATAAAGTGGTTACGCAAACCACCAGAACTAGCAGTAGGAGTGGGTGAACCAGTAGAATTCGAAAGTCTAGGCAAATTTGTCAAAGGCATAGCTGACCTAACAATAACTGTAGGTGACAACCTTGCAGTAGGTGTTTCCAAATCCATATTCCTCGAAAATTCAGCAGGAGAAGGTATAGTTAACCTTATCCTTGGGGAATTCTTATCTCTCGGATGGGATGATGGTATAGAAGATTGGAATTTCGGAGATGAGGAAGAACCGAGGTTACCCGTGGATGTAGATAGAAAGGAAGAGGATTGTACCGGCCGCTCAGACTGCGAGTAAGCCGAAGATGGTCGATTAGGGGTTGATGTCGAAATTACATCTGCTGTAATTGCAACAGGTGTGGCAAGCTCCGTACTGGGAATAGGAGCAGTTTGAACATGCATCAGTGAATCCCCTGATATTTGTGGTGCTGCTATTAGTGACGGTTGCAGTTGCGAGGATGTTGACGATGATGATGAAAAGAATGTCATCGCGGGTGTTTTCGATGGAACAACTTCATGAACAGTTCTAGAATGGGACACAGGGTTTTGGACATTGTCTCGATGATGATGGATCTTCGCAGCTGCGTTTAGTCGTATTTGGGAAATAGAGTGTTTAAGGCTCTGTAGCGGTGACTTTGCAGCGTTCGGTTTTGGTGTCGTCGGTCGTGACGTTTTTAGTTTTGCTGTTGAAGCTGTCGCAGTGGAAGCAGGTGGTGAGGTGATTGATGAGGACATATGTGCAGGCGTGGGTAAAATAGGTGAAGCAGGTGTGGAACGTTGGAGAGTATTAGCGGTGATAGATCTCTTCCTCATTCCAGTAGGGACAGTGACAGGTGTAGATCTTTGGGACTCAACAACCGTTGTACGGGTCGGTGTTGGCTCAACACTGAGAGTCTCTAGCGAGCGTTTAATTGGCTCAAAGTTCGCAGGCTGTGCAGATCCCGAAGCAGTGAGAAGGTGTGAACCACCGCTGATTAAGTTCTCCACTTACACTAGCGGCCTCAAACGTTTCCTGCATGAACACAGGTTGCCCATCAATGTTGGCATCTTGTCCACCTTTTGCGCTGCCAACGGTGTGTGCCCGAACCGATAGTTGCGGAGGAGGGATGCTTGGACTGCCTGCCCGAGAATAACTTGCTTCTTTACAAGGCAACTGCCGTCCGTGATTATCACCTTCGTTCTGGTGTTCTGATTGTGGGTGAGCTATGAGTAGATCATCTCTATGAGAGAGATCTGCAGAAGTTGAACTCTTGGACCCCAGACCCCGCTCATCAAAGTCGGCATCGAGCTCAAGGCCAAGATGAGGTTGAGAATTATAAGGCTTCATGTATTCGATAGCTCTCGAGTAAGGATACTTGTCTTGCTCATCTCTGGACAACTTGCGCGTGGGCAGACGGATGATGCCTTTGAACTGAGAAAAAATTCGGGTAGCTCGTGACTAGGAGATGTTATTCACTACTCTAATAACAACTATACAACTTACTGAGCGAGTCTGGAACACAGACTGAGCTCGGTGTTGTTCCTGCATGATAGTCGAAAACAAGAGTTTAATTCCGAATTATTATTCGAGGTTTCATCTCGTATACTCCGCACGTGGCTTATGTAAGTATGGGGAAATGACCTAAAATGACCTTCGTCTCCCGCTAAAAATAATTCATGCGATTACTTTAATCCGAATTCACAATCCGGACCAACGAGGTTGTCGGCACAAGGACATAATGCTGCAGGAGAGTTGATAACAGCGAAGCCTTCATGATCCTTCTAGCGCCTCGAGGGAATATGACCATATAAATTGAAGTCAAACCAAGCTCCGGAATGAAAAAGGTACCAGTACATTGAACGTTGGCCACTTGTTCGAATTTCGTATAGACTTATCGTTACTTCTTACTACACTATCTTTCTAGATAGTGTCTATCCATAATAAATAAATAAAGGAAACACGAGGATGGATGGCATTGTTATGATGTTATCAACGTCTTTTCGAGAGATCGTGACGGATGACATTACTTAACTTGCACTAAAGTCTTTTCGGTTTGCCTCGTGTATATGGTAACATTGGTAAGCACACTGCACCGTAGACTTTCCGTCCCCTTTGGTGGATGTAAATATTTTAAAAACCCTCGGAGAAGCAAAATGGCTGTCCTCATTTCAAACGAGGAACATACTATTATGCGTTCGCATATATAATAGCCGTGAATTCCCATATACAATGAACTACGATCATAACGCAATCATCACAAGTCCTTCAGTTTATTCTGGGTCACGATGCAAAGTAGAGTCTGCAGTGCCTCGGGCTTCCAAACCCATCGTTAGAAGACTCTTAAGCTCTTGGAGAAAAACGTAATATCCAACCTCAATTCAATGCCACACACCCATATCGGTCAATTACCGCACTAAGTTAGCATTGTGATAGTTTCACCAAGCTTTCCGGGTACTAAGATAAAAAAACGACAGAATCACTCAGAATTCTCGTCTTCTTGGCGTTTTACATTGTTTTAAAACCTATGTGAACCAGTCTACTAATCCGCTAGTTTGACTTTTAGTCCACAGAACCAATGCTCATGCTGTACTGAAGACGCGGAGATAGAAGAAATACTACTCACGGTCCGTGCCCTTCAAGTCATGAGATACTTCCTCCGGCGGAAATCGATCTGGCTATTTTTGGAGCTACATGATAGGTTTGATGTGGTGATGCATAACTTATTGGTGGCAGGCTTCTTCTGTTCCTAGTAAGTCCCGATTCCTGACCTTAGAGGAACCATCACCAAAAAAAAATTAAAATCAACAGATAAAAACGCCGTGGAAGCTGTCTATCTTTTGAATGGTGCTAGAGGAAGTTTAGAACGGCTGATGGTTGTCAAATGATTGGGTTGAGATTTGTTTTCAGTATGGTTTACTACACTGAAAGGGTCGTGAATTTTTCCCTTTGTACGACTGACGACCGTGAGTTACACCCAAGGTATATATCCAAAATTGGTTATATTTCTTTTAAAATCTCCACCACACATCACCTTATTCATCTCAAATACAGGTTTGCTAAGGGATGCGGTATGGAATACATATTTGGTTCTGAACCATGTCATTTCACGGTACTTATTGAACCTGCAACAGGACTGATTTTTATCTGTTTCATGTTTGACATTTCAGAATTTTAACTCTATCGGACACCAAGCTTGTCCGAGTTGTTTTGGCATACTGGGTGGGTGCAAGGGACGAGTGATGGTGGCAGTTTTAAAGCTCCAAAGCCTCGCAAGGCCTGGTCCGATTATAAGTACGACGTTTGTCATCGGATATGGTAATAAAACCGACTTCAAAAATCAACCTAGGCAACTGTTCAACAGGAATATTTACCTTTTGGAGACATATGTTAGTTATCGCTGTGGATACTGCTACATGTTAAATGTCAAAATAAAAAGATTTGATGATAGATCGATGGAATAAAACTTCGAGACCACACTCGATAAACCGGTTACGTTGGTTGGGTTCTGCCAAGAGATATGCCGGCACCCAAAAATATATGCGCCCCTCCATAAGATTGGATAAGGAGAAGCACATGTTCACATGTAGCGTGTATTTATGAACAATTTACCGGGTAAAGACTATTGAACACCCTTTAATTTCCAGAGAGAAGTGTAACGTCAGTATGAGAAACAGAAGGTACTTCTGAACAGTACTCACAACAACCAGAGTACCCTAGATGGAGGCAAAGGTAGGGTTGCAGATCCTTGGCATTGACAGGCTCCCATGGATGGGCAGGTGAGCATGATCTTGATCTATTTTTAGTATGGATTCTTTCTTCGGTTAGTTACCCACGTATGTCGAGCGTCCCATCCTTAAAGAAAGCCTTGTGCCTTCTCGGCTCGATGGGTCCCAACTGTTTTTCATCTCCTTCTTTCCCCGACGACAAACAGTACCACGAAGGATGCTACAAGACGAAGGTAGCAAGAACGGCAGTTCTGTCGATGTCAGTGCTCTCGATAAAGATGCCGCACTCCTTGCTCGGTTGGGATACAAGCAAGGTTGGTTGTTCTGTTGTGCAAGTGCTCAATATCTTCTGACTGGTGCCTGAATAGAGTTTCGAAGGAACTTCAGTCCAATAGAAGTCTTTGGGATTGGCTTTTCTATCATTGGCCTTGTGCCTTCGCTGGCGTACGTTCTTCCTCCATTCGTACCCCTCCGAGTGATCCTGATAACGCAATCCGAACAGCTCTGTGCTCGTATTTGCCATTCCCTATGGAGGTGCTTCAGCCATGGTCTGGGGTGTATGTATTCTACACCATCGTATAACCCCTCAGTTCTAACTCGGAGTTCTTGACAGTGGCTTATTTGTGGTGTACTCCTCACTTCTATCAGTCTTGCTATGGCAGAGCTGGGCTCAGCAGCTCCTACCTCAGGAGGCCTCTATTATTGGACTTTTATGTTTTCTTCTCCAAAATGGCGTTGTTACCTCTCTTGGATCGTTGGTTGTAAGTCTCCTCCACTATGTTTTCGTGTTTGTTTTCCTGTATGCCAAATATCCGTTATCGGGAAATTACCTGGCTCTTACTTCCTCTCTTCCTCCATGCTACACCACATTTGGAAATTACTCTTTCGGAAATCGGCATTAAGTAGGAAAAACTAACATCATAAATCCATAGATTCTAATTCTGTTGGAAACATTGCTAGTGTGGCCTCGGTAGATTGGGGATGTGCAGTCCAAATTATGGCCGCAGCTAGTATTGGCTCAGGGTTGCAATTTACTGCTACAACTGGTCAGACTTAGTACGTTCTCTACGTTCTCTCTCCTATCTAAACTACGTACTGAATGTTATAATGTTATACAGTGCTCTATACATTGCACTCTTGATTTGCCATGGTATCATCTCCAGTTTGAACCCTGTTATCATCGCAAGGCTTCAAACACCCTACATTGTTCTCAATATTTTGTAAGTTTTATTTTTGAATCCAGTTGATCAACTGATTAATGTGATGTGATGCGGCATTTAGATTAATTTTAGGTATCATAATCGGTCTTCCAATCGCGACTCCTGATGAATTCAGAAATGATGCAAAATATGCCTTTGGAGATTTCACCAACCGTACGTGGTCTTTCGTTCTCTTAGGATTACTTCAAATCATAGACGCTAAACTTCAAACAAATTATAGTCACGAGCTGGAACAATGGATGGGCTTATATTCTTAGTTTCCTTTCTCCACTATGGGCCATTGGTATGTTAATTTTAACGCATATATGTGGTTTATCCTGAAGCTTATGTGAATGCGCGCAGGTGCTTTCGATTCAACTGTACATATCAGTGAAGAAGCTACTAATGCCAATGTCGTTATCCCATTCGCTATTATAATTGCTTGTGTTTCAAGCGTTGTTCTGGGTTGGGGTGAGTCTGTTTTGGTATCACCCTCTCATGTTGCGGAGGTTGACTAATTG